>JAPDEJ010000044.1:0-413911 GCA_027569045.1 Aspergillus biplanus
CTAAACCCTAAACCCTAAACCCTAAACCCTAAACCCTAAACCCTAAACCCTAAACCCTAAACCCTAAACCCTAAACCCTAAACCCTAAACCCTAAACCCTAAACCCTAAACCCTAAACCCTAAAAAATATTATTACTAATAAATTCAGAGTTTATGTTGCTCTTGCAGGTGCCGGAAAAGATTATAATAAATATAATAACTATTATAAGTAATGCAAAGAACCACCTGCCATAATCACAAAATTCATAGATAAGATAGAAATTTATTTTCTGCCTTAACCATGGCTGGTAGATTACTAATATATAACTGGGACATAATTAAAAAGTAAGAAAAGAAGATTAGATAAAAAAATTTAACAAAAATAAAGTTCTTAAAGTAGTAAAGAAGTTTAGAATAATAATAAAAAAGCCCCTAAATAACAGTAAATACTAGCATCTTTTTAGTTTAGCGCCCGCTAACTTTTGTAGTAGAGTTTAATAAATAACAGCGTTATTCAACGCATACTAACTATAGAATAGATTTAATAATAAAAAAAATATAAAAATAAATAATATAAAAGACCATGCTTATGCTGCCAAGGTAAGCAAGATAGTATTAATTAAAAAATTTATAAATAAAGTATTATAAAAGTTACTGGGCTAATTCTTGAGCTAGTTAGGATTTATTAATATAAAGAATCTAGATTTATTATTAAATTAGGAAACTAGTAAATATAAAATAAATAAAAAAAAAGACTATCTATTTAAAAAAATTAAAATATATAAATAGCTCTTCTCTCCTCTATTTATTTTTTAACTAGAATTTAATATATTTTTTTATTCTAATTAGGGGCGCTAGTTAGACTATAGTTAAAAAAAATATATTATATAAAAAGAACTCCTGGCTAACTAGGGATAGTAACTAAATATTAATAATTAAACTAAACTAGCAGATTTTATAAAGTAATTAATCAAAAATCTAGCAGCAGCTACTTTATTTGAAAATATAAATAATAAAAATAATAAAAAGAATAAGAATAATAATAACAAGAATAATAATAGCTAGAATAATAATAATAATAATAATAATAATAATAATAAGAAGATAAATATCTCTTTTAACTAGATTAAGAAGAGTAGTTTTTATCTAAATTTTATATATATTATATATTAAATATCTCTAGTTAACATGGGTTCTAGATAAGATTAGTAAATAAATTTATCTAAATAATATTAATATTTAGGCTTAAGTTAAAAATACCATGTTTATTTAAAAAAGTTCTAAATCTTGATTATCTGATAAATATAATTATAGGAAAATAGAAAAAAAAATAAAAATAAAAAAAAAATTTTTTTATAAAGAGTAGATATATATTTCTTAATGCATGAATAAGTAAAAATATGGACTAGAACTAAAAAAGTAAATTAAAATATTAGAAAACTGGAGAAAAGAAAAAGAAAAAGATAAAAAAAATAATTAAGTAATAAATTAAGCTAGTAAAAAAAAAAAAAAAAAAAGAATTACTAGAAATTGGAGGTGCTATTTATAATATAATTAATATAAAACTTGCTAATTAATCACAAACATGAAATTAGCTATTTAATAAATAATAGACTGGGAATCCACATGGAGCTGGTAATTTATAGTAAAATCCATGTAGAACATAAAATACAGGGGGTAATAAATAGTTAACATGCTATTTAATATATAATTTAACATGTAATTAATACTAAAAGTGTAATCTAACATGTAATTAGAACTAGAAGTATGGTTAAAGTATAGTTAAAGTTTAGTCAGACATCTCCCTTAAAATTAGTATGGGCACCACCTAGAAAAAAAAGCCAAGGCACGTCGGACTCACCTTTAGGGTAAACCAGTATAAGTAATAAATTAATAAAAATAAAAATATATATATATTATAAAGATTAAGAGAAAAATATAGATAGTAAGTAGAATTATTATATTTTATTATAAAATTTTATATAATTAAAAAATTTATTTTTTCTTGCCTATAATTATTATATCTAGTTTATCTAAAATTAAACTTAGTCTATATATATTTTATATATTTTTTAATTTAATAATATTTTTAGCCCGTGCTCATGTTTTTTATTTATCTAATTTTATAGAATATAATACTTCTTTCTAATCTGGTAATTATCTTATAGATACTAAACTATTTTTAAATAAATGTTATATCTAGGACTCTAAGATAGCATTTTTACTTATTTAATAACTTTACTCTAAAATAGTATTAGCAATTATAATTAATATAATTAGAATGGCTGGGATTAGATCTATATAGTAGTGTAACTCAATCCTTAAAATAATGGGTTGATGATGTGCAGCCAATCCTGTGAGTTGGTTACTAGATAAATTTAAATTAATTAAAATTAAAAATTTTTTTAAAAATATTAGAAAATCTAGTAATAAAGATAAAAAATTAAATTATAAATAAATAATTTAAAATATTTAATAAAACTTTTTATTTTTAAATTTTTTTTATTTTCTCTGCAGTAAAGATAACTAAGAATTTAAATTATTATAAAAAATTAAATATTTTAAATAATTATAAATAAAGAATTAATTAAAAAAAAAATTAAAATATTAAAAAGAAAAAGTTAAAAGTAAAGAAAAATAATATATTAATAAATTAATACTTAGAATAAAATAATAAATATTTTATTAAAAATAATATATACTTTACCAAGATAATATATATTTTATTAAAAATAATATATACTCTACCAAGATAATACACACTTTATCAAGAATAACAGGCACTCCGCAGAGGAAGGGTGGGGATGATCCACAAATGGCACCAGAACCTGCGGTGGTTAGGGGACTATGGCAGAGCCATAGTGAAAGGGTGGGTGGAAGGGCTGCGCCCTTAGATCTTAGGTCTATTTCCTCTAGTGGCCTTACTACCATAATCATTGCATGCAGGAAAACAAGGTTACAAACAACGAGAGTCTAGGAAGAGAATCAATTACATATGGTGGCGGTGTTGTTTGACAAGGAGCGTCACTTGACTATGCAGCAAGATGAGGGAACTTATTAAACCTTAGTGTGTACCCTGACCACTTTTACGCTGCTTTTATGTGTCGCTTGGTATCCTTTTTTATTCTCTTGGTGGACTAGCCTTATGCTAAGCTTGCTGAATTGAATGTTGCTATTGAAACTAATAACAAAGACTTTGCCTGAGAGAACAACATATCGATAAACCCCTATAGGCCGTAGAAAGGGCTACCACATATCCCGCCTTCATTGCGCAATGTTGCCTAGGATTATCAGGTCGTAGGGAAAGTTCATCTCCACAGCATCGATTACGTGCTTTCCCGGCGTGAAAATGTTGGTTGTTCTGAAGTAATCCAGGTCGGGCAAGTTGAAGTCAAATTCATATAAGGTCAGGTTAATTTGGATGTTCTGGTCACCCTTGGTGCCGTCGGGCTGGTTGTTAGACGTGAAGCGGATGTCCCATTGGATCTTGTCATCTTTGAGACTAGCTAGTCGGGTCGAGTTCTAAATCACATCAATCAAGGTATGTGTTAGGGGAGGGAGAAGCCACGCGGAAATATCCGAGAAAGATGCTTACCGGCCCGATTTTAACGTCGTATTTTGGATTGAAATGAGAGATATAGCCACCAGAGGTGACTTCATAATAGTGCGCGGTGCCCTTGCAGTCCCATTTCCAGGTATAGTTCGTCTGGAGGTTCGCATCATCTTCAATTTCGAGAATCAGCGGCTGGTCATCGAAGTTGATGCTGAGCCCCTCGAAAACAAGTTGAAGACCCCAATAGTTCTCCCACTTGACGCCTGTGACAAGGTCATCCGAGTAGCGCAATTCGAATTGGGCGCCTGTTTTCTCACCGTCAGGGCCCAGTCCGCCCTTTTCTAGGACCCCGCCCTGGTCCCGCAGATGGGCGTCGTCCTTTCTCTTCATGATCTCGGGCACGAGAAACCGGTTGATGAGAAGGTCCCGGGAGATAATAATACTTGCCCCATAGTCATCGGGGATCGGCTGGTAGTCGTAGCCGGATCGGAGGTTGAATTTCGGATTCCTCTTGCCTGCGCGACCCCCCTTGGTCTGGATGAACACACAAAGCACACTATTGTCTTTACCCCCCTGGCTGGATAAGCGGAAAGATTCAGGGGTCAGCAGGCCCGACGCATCCGGGTGTCGGTCGTTGGACACCTCCGCGAGGCAAATGGCGAGCATAAATTCGGCCGTGATGTTCTTGAAGTAATCTCCAACGTTGCTGACGGTGGCGGCCATGGCTTTGTCGGTTGCGCTGTCGATGGAGCTCACCGTCTTGAATCCCCACACGGAATCCTTACTGTGGAACTTGAATGTGACAAAAAATGAAGCAGTTGTGTTGTCGTCGAAGAAATAGTTCTCCTCGCCGTCCGGCTTCACTTCACGGTTAGCACAAAGCAACAGCTAGATTTGGGTACAGAGATATCCCTTACCCTTGTATCATCACCACTACCAGTCAGTCCAGCCAGAGGCACATTACATGTAATCTGATAATGCCCACGAGGGACGTTGATGGGCATATCGGGGTGTTCCCGGTACGTAATACTGCCAGATATGTCAAACGTGAGGTCTGCCCATGATTTCTCCCCCTCGGCGAACTGCAGCACTGGATTTCCCAAGTCCATGACATAGTCGGTGTAATAAACATCCGGTCCCCGCTCTTCTGTCACGGTAAATCGGATGCTTCTAGATTCGATCCTGTTGTTCCAAGCGCTCTTCAGGTGAACGTTGAGGTCGTTGGCGTTGTAGGAGACAAGCACATCCCAGTCATCGGTTGTGGTCTGATTCTTCATGGCCGTATGAAGATCGAACTTGGATGCAGAAGACATGGTGGAGGATGGTAGGACCTAGACCTGTGCTATGAGAAAATTTGTTAAAACGGTGGTAAAGATAAAGTCGGAGATCAATGATGAAGAAGAGGTTTTTCAAACAAGTCAGCTGGTCTGTTCGAAGCTCGCTGGAGGGAGTAAATGTCATTGGAATCATCGTGGTACTATATACTTTTCGATGAGTGTATACATGGAGTGCATGCTCCCAGGACTTGCACTAGACCAGAAGTCATGTACCAAGTGAAACAATTCCCGCGGCTTCATCTCCTCCATCCCTGGAAGGCTGTGGTTCACTTTTGCAACTACGCACATCCCCAGCATTGCGCAGAAACTAAGGAATACATACGGAGTTGCCCGATGGCATTTTGTTGGTCCGCCTTGCTCTTGAGCCAAGGGAATACCCTGCAAGGCTGAACTGGTTTAGGGTGGGGGGATGATTCCCCAAACGGGCCACCGAATCACTGATCAATGATCATCATCATGAACGCCTTTCTCAACTTTGGGGTGCATCGGCACTAATCAGGGCGCATGAGAATATGCTAACCAAAGCCCTCAGCCAGCCAACAATTCGGGGTGGCCGGGATGACACAGGAAACAGGTGGGGAGGGGAGGGCCCGATGCCTGGTGGCTAGCTGTGAAGAAGCAATACCGAGCTCCAATGTTGGTTTCAGTGCGGAGTTCCCGTATGACAGCGGCCATATTGCTTTTTCGGCCACGTAGCACCGCCTCCGCAGGACTCTTTTTTGAGTTGACTGTGTTACTGCATACACGGGTCGATCCGTGAGGGTATATCTTGTTTTTGCGCCTGTTATATGCATGTAAGCATGCGGTGATATCACCGGTATCCTCCACCATGACACACTATTCTGTGGGAGATGGGATTGGAGATCCGGATTTCTGCCATGCAGGACGCGCAGTATCTTTTTTTTTTTTTTACATTCTATACTCCTCCCGTTCCTTCAGCCGTCCAGCCGGTCTTCCAAGAACATGCGGGGTTTTCATGTTCCATGGAACCATGGCTGTGGGGGGGGGGGACTCAGCTCCTCTTCCGCCAGCCACCGTGCAAGATGGAAAGTCTGCAGGGCGCCAATGCCCGCCACATTGATTTGCTATCCACACTCCACCACGTCATTCAACCTCGAGTCATGTTGAGGAGATTGAGCCGGCATCCCCGACCAGACATGCTTTGGGGGGGGGGGGTGGGGGCTCGCGGTACCTACTGCGTACCTAGCCACTCCGTACCTAGGGGACCCATGTTACCCGGGTATGCTCAGGTAGTTACGTGGTGAGGCATGAGCAATGTTTCTGGGTCTTTCGGGGGCCTTGTACTACGTAGTGGACCACCATTGCCTCATATAAGTCGCCGTCGCGTTGCTTCTTTGAACGTCCATAGGTATTATTAAACACGCTAGATAGAGGACGGGTTGAATTCACCATGTCGCATTCCCGAACATACGACCCAGAAACCGTCGAGTTCCCGCTAGATAAGCCCCAACTACGCTTGTCCGTGTCAACGGAAGAATACAAGCCTATTTCGGGCATCAAAATCCCCTTCGACATGTACGCGGAGCGATTTGACCTGACTACGCTGCTGAGGGGGAATATTGGCCCTGAAACCTGGGCTCCGCAAGTCGGCCTCTACATATCCCAGCTGAATCTTGCGCAGGGCTCGGGGCCTCTAGGGGTGGCCATCTCCGGTGTCAATGGGAGCGAGGACAGCATGGATGGTTATGATGGGGGCAGCCTATCGGTCTTTTGCGACGAGCTCCTGCCAGGGGCTGCAAAGCGTCTCACGTTTCAGGGTCAGTACAGTCACAACGTACCCCCGGAAATGGGCCACGGGGCTGACGGGAATCTCTAGCTCGGGGAGGCGATGGATTCTCGCCACCGGATCAAGTGGGCGTCCCCGGACGAGATGCAGGTAATGGGGGCAACGGCGGACAGGTCACCATCCTCTTTAACACGTTGTTCTCACCGGCGGCCGAAATTGCGTTGGCGATCTACTTTAACACCAGGGATCCGACCAAGGAGTGGCCCGGAGACTTTAAGGGAGATGCCGTCAGGTTTGTGGCCCTGCTGGATGACCCCGTGGTGATCGCAGTGGGATTCCCCGATAGCCTGCCCGACTCGATGAAGACGGTCAAGGGCTTTTTGGGGTCGGACCTGAGTGAGGTCCGCTACCAAACGTCCTATCTCGGGGACCTCTTGGGCCAAGATAGCTACGCTATCCAGGGAGACCTGGTCCAGGGAACGGACGTGGAGGGTGGGGATCGAGGGTTTGGGTCGACGGGCGAAGGGGTGAGCGGCCAGGACGGCCAGAGGGGTGAGCATGGACAGCGGCAAGCGGTCTTTCTCCAGGCTCGTAACCCGGTCCTCCAGAGCGAGGTGTGTTTCGCCCATCCGATGCAATGTCAGATGCTACTCGACAAGGCAAATGTCCTCACTTTCACCGGATTGCTGGAGGATAAGGTCTTGGCGGTCACTCTCCTGGATCGCCTGACGCGCCGCCTTGCTGTCTTCGCGCATCAGCCGTCTCGTGCTGCCCCTGAGCCTCCTCTCTGGGTCGCCTATCGAAGCAACGCTTCCCGGCTCTGCATTATAGAAGGTGCCAGTGGCTTCTCAGTCGACGAGCCATATGCGATCCAACGTCTCCGAGCGATCCGCCGAGCAGCGGAGGTGATGAAGCAACAGATCCTCTCCGGCAAGGACTTTATCGGAAAAAGTATAGATGAAGTGCCCCGGGGCTCCTTCACCTTTTACCATGACACCACAAAGCATCTGTTGGACGCGTTGAAGGACTTTGAAGGAACCTTCTTCGAGTACCTCAAGGCATCCAAAGAGGCCGCCGCCCAGTTATCGAAGGTACAGATGAGATCGGAGGTGCTGGCGTATACCACAAACCAAAACGAACAGCTAATAGCCGAGGGTAAGGGGGACTTAAGTCAAACCACCCAGACCATCGGATTCGCGGTTGACTCAATTGCCCGAGCAAAGAAGGAGCTGCTGGATTCCATGGCCCATCTGGATGACTTTGTGCAGAAACAATTCGGGGTCAGTTTTCAGGATTTTGTTTCCGCGATGACTTGCGTGCTGTTCACCGGCGGCAGCCCACCGATGATAGGGCTCCAGGCAGCCGGCCTGTTGGACATGGGCACCGAGACTATCCTACGGGACGATGGCGTGCCCGTCGAAAAGTCCTACCTGCTTCAAAAGCTGCACGACATCGAAGGCGACCTCAAAGACCTGACGGAAGGGTACATCGTCCTTCGTGATGGCCACATTAATCTGGACGACCCCGGGGCTGAGAAGATCCTTGTCCTGCAGCAGACGTGGGACGCGATCGTTAGCAACTTCCGCAACGCGATGGATCCCGACGAATACAAGGACGTGAAGAAGAAGTTCCAGACATTCTACGGTTCGTAATCCGTCCTGTCACGGGGAATGGCTTTATCCTAACTTTGTCACAGATACCGTTCAACAGCGCAATTCCGCGGTCCTGCACTACAACGCCATCCTGACCCTTCTCATCCAATACTACGGAAAACGAGAGCAGTTTCGACTGGACCGGTTGGACGTTATTCGGGACGAATACAACACTCTCGACGCTGGGCATCCCGCCATGACGAGCTTCCTGAAAAAAACCTACGACCACAGCATATACACCGCCCAGGTATGGTTGTACAAGCAACAACAAGCTCTTGCCTTTCTATCTTTGAGCCGCGACAACATCATCGGAGATACTTTGAGCGGTCTGCCATCCTCCGCCCTGGATCACGGTCTACTCGGGCAGATTCAGGGAGCACTCCAGGTTCGGCGCGACGAGTATCTGGAGATGATGGGACAACCGCCACAGGAGATGCGCAACGTGAGAATCTATCTTGACGAGGACATGGTTGAGTTCATTCGGTTCACAGGTCCCAAGGAGGACCTGTCCCTCAGAAACGTCGAGGTGAAGACGGATCATCCGATCTTCCACGGCATGTATGACGTGCGCCTCTCAGCCGTGCGGTTTTACCTACAGCTGAAGAAGAAAGCAAAGTCCCCCCATCCACTGGTGCTTCAGGCCAAGATATCCCATACGGGGACCGAAACCCTGCTGGACGGCCTCGAGATCCCCGTGACATTTACGCACAATCCACTCACGGTGCTTTTCAAGTACATCATGCCCGAAAAGGATGGCGACCCCGGCACGATTCTAACAGACGGCAGGATTTCACTCGGGAATGATGACATCTACGCCAAAGTAGGACCGTTCACAAAGTGGAGTCTCGATGTCTGGCGGGTAGACAACCCAGATTTGGACTGCGGAAAGGTGACCAAGGCGTATTTGGAGTTTGACTTTGAGTATCGGGCCTCCCAGACTTTTGTGAAGGATCATTCCCCTTAGGTAGTCATTCTGTACAGCTAGCTACTCCTAACACTCCACGTATCCAGATTGTAATGGTGTAACCTGTTTGCTTACCGCATACCGAAGATCCTAGCCACTCTCTCTTCTCATTCATTGGCCGAGTTGCCAGTAAGGATGTGTGTAACCGGCCTTGTCCTGTGTCACTAAATGATGCACCCCCACTCCCCCTCTTCCACCCCAGAACAATACTGGACATACCCGAGGCCCGATGAGGGGTAATATGCATGCGCAGGATACCCTCCATCATAGATGCGTGTTTGCCAAAGTGCCAATGCGGTGACGCATGCACATAGGTCACAGTGGAACACGGTGGCGCTGGCGGGGTGCCCCCCCTCCTGCAGCAGTAGGTAGTAAGACGGCGGTGGCGCTGCTGATCTTGAGGCAATCATAAATCCCTCAGCTGAAATGCAATATCCGATATGACGATATGACGATATGCACGGTCATAGGCTCACGCGGCCCACCAACCGATCATAGCCGTCATAGACAAACATATCACCCTCCCCCACCAGTTTTAAAGCAAAGTAATCGACGGTTTCCGCCGTAACTAGGCCAGGACCTCGATCCCTCGAAACCCACATCTCCAACTAGCTTTTTAGCCCTACTCAGGCTCTCACCTTGCCAAATAATCACCTTGGTTGCCACGCCCGTCAAGGCTACCACGCATCAAGTATGGCTTGTCGGAGACGTCGTGTCACGCCAGAACAGATCGGTACCGTCCACTGGCACCTTTGCCCTGCAGGAGCTGGAAAGTGCTCTAGGTAGCTAACCATCTTTCCTACAGAAACTGCAGCCAGGCTTCTCGATGATCTCTACACGTCGCCCAATGAAGACTTCCTCATCGGCCTCCTTGCTGCCATCAAGGCCGGGGGTCCCACTGAATATTGTGCCAGCCACGGCTACGACGTGACCCAACCAACCACTTGGGAGGCCCTTGTGATGATGGGGACCGTGGGACCACACTTCGACCTGAGGCTGGCGGGTGGGGTATACCGTTTCGAGGAGAATAGCTTTGGTCTTTCCGAGCTGTTTGTAAATTCGGCCAAGTCTACTATACACGGTATGTTTGCCCTCCCATCCTGCTCATCTTCCGTGGTTCGGGAATTTCCCTTGGTGGTAAGAGCGTCAGCCTTGGCTAACCGCTTCGTTATTGACACTTAGTGGACGGCGCGCTCGTGGAGTGCCTGGCAGTGGAGGAAGGATACGTCAGCTTCATAGCCAATGAAATGTTATTCACCATCCGCTTCCAGTGTGCACAGCTTGTCGGTGTTGAGCAGTCCCAGCCTGGCTTCGAGGGAGAGATCTGGCCAGCAAGCGAAGAGGCACAGACGACCACCTCGACCCAAATGCACTCACGCCATGATCCTCATCATCATCATCGTCATCATCATATGAAACAGACGACCAGTATTCGCGGCAGAAAATACTTCACCTGGGGCGATTCCAACGATACAACCACCGACTTCACCAGGGACCTTGTACCACCCGCTGGGCCCGGGATCTCCCTGGAAAAGATGAAAGCCGCGGCGGCCGTTCGCGTGGACGCTTCCTGGGAGTCCATCGTGGTGTGTATGGATCTGCTAAACGGCTGCTATGACGTGCCAAGAGGTGACGTCATCGTCTCTCCGTACGGGCCTGTATTAAATGCGTTCATCGGCGTGACTGTTACTTCTGGGGCCGCGGGGATCGGGGCCTATGCGAAAGACGGAAGTTGGCCGGCAGCCACTGGAGCAGCCATTGCCGCCGCGGGAGCCCAATTCACCTTGCTGATCGTCGGATTTTTCCGAAACCGGTACACTCTCAAGCAGCCGCTGGAAATGAAAGCGTACATCCGGCAGTATGGCAACAAGGAAGCGGGCGATCCCGAGGGCTTGCTTTCGTGGACCCTGATAGTAGATAATATCAAAAAAGAAGTGTACCAGCTCACGGAGGAGGACCTGAAGCAGGATCCCAAGGCCCACGCGGGGACCATCAAGAGCCGTATCAAGAGCAGGTATACCGTCGAGGCCATGGCGCAAATCAGGAAACCGGTGTTCGATAGATTCACAGGGTTCAGAAGACTGGCGGAAGAGGAATATCGGAAAGTGCTCGCAGAGGGAGTGGACGCCAAATTCGAGGTGGATGTCAGCCCCGATACTCTCGACAAACATATCCTCGGGGAAATTGCGAAGAGAAAGGCCCGGGTGGAGGTGAAGGACCTGGAATCTCAAATCAGAGAACTGCAGAGCCAAAAAACGGCCAGGAAACTGACCCGGGATCGTGACCTGGACTTGATCGACACAGACCCAGACAAGACGCCTGCGGAGAAAGACGCAGAAAAGAAAAAGATAAACGATATATATGAAAAGGACATCGAACGGATTGAAGGCAAAGAACGGGAGAAACAAGAGAAGAAGACTGAAGCTGAGAAACAGGGCAAGCCGACGGATTTTGACAAGGTCAAAGAAGAATTTGAACGGGAGATTCGGGAGAAGAGGAAAAATGCGAGGGATTCACAGATCGACAAGCATCTGCCAGTGTAAACTGATCAGGAAGACTTAGTAGCAGTTACAAGACCATCGAAGGATTTTACCGGAATAATTATGCAGTGGTATGATATGATTATGGAGATTCCCGACCATTGAATCCCTTACATGGTGGTTCCTCAACCACAAGTCAATATGTCGTTTGTTTGCAAATGTCGCTGGTACTTGGGACGAGCTTTATTGCGTAATAGGACTCACTCACAACCACTGTTCCATTCTTCTACCATAAATAGACTTCCCTCGTTACTCCGAGGAAGACTTTTCCAGTACCGCACCAGCCGAGTGCGACTTGCCGCTACCATCTTCCGCAGACGCAACATTGTTGTGGAATGCCCCCGGGGCCTTGAGGTTACGACGTTGCTTCCAAGTCAAGCTAGGAGTTTCAAAAATAGACTAGATTTCCTCCAGTGTATATCCTCTAGTTTCCATAAAGAAGTACCACACAACAAACAGCTACACGGAAAACTGTCAGTGCGTTGACATAGAAAGGAAATACCACGGGTGGACTGAGCTCAATTGCAGTATAGATGATATAGAAGATGTAGTACTTCCAGCCAAGGTTCTGCAGCCCAATCAGATATACAAAGGTCAAGAAAAAGCTGGATATATGCATGACTCTAGTTATGTATATAATACCACAGGCACGGATTTTAAATAGGAGTAGTTTAGTATGGCAATTTTAGAGTAGAGTTTATCTAATATTATATACACTGTTAAAAAGGAAGATAGCTGCCAGGACACTGATCGCGTAGCTTATATTTCCACGAGTAGTATATACTATATAATAAAACATGTTATTAGTATGGCAGTGCTACATCACTAAGCTGTGTCAAGGCAGAAGCCATACCTCTATTTAGCCGCTGGCATGTCAGAATTTAAAAATGGACTCTTTCAAATAATAAGATTCAGAGTAAATATATGCACGAGTATACCCAGGTCTATGTACAATATTACATAGGCATGGAGAAAATACGGGATCCAACCAAAGACACATGTCAAACTCCGGCTGCAACGGAGGGGAGTGGCGCTGCCAACGTCCATTATATGAGGGCAGCCGGACTCCCAATAGATGATTAAGCGCAACATGCTTTTGAACCTCTGAACACGACTTGATCAAAGCCGGGTCACTATCCAGGGGGTTATTCAAAATGGATTACTATAGTGTCATCGTTAAATATACAAGAACTTGTTTTCAAATCCTAGTTCTGGAAGTTTAGTAGCATTATTAATCTATTACGTTTTATTTACCTAGTATTTTAACTCGTAAGCTAAGCAAAATAATATTAACGAATGAAATTTTGGGGTATTCATAGATTGTTACTATGTTTAAAAAAAAAAACATCTTGCTATGAGGATAAAATGCGGGGCTGTGACGGGGGGATGTTGATGTTGAAAGGCTAGGATCCGAATATAGAAGGAAAGTACCTGCTAAAGAGGACACCAACCCGTCGACCGCAGTGCTCCATATGCGGCAGCCCGTAATAAGGGCAGCAGAGGTCGTTGAGCTCCTGCTAGTCCGGGGCGTGTATCCCCCAGATCTCGAACTGCGTGGAACTGTGCTGCTCTATCCGGACATCTTCCGCCTGCTCACCAACCAGGCTGCTCCGGTGGGTCTAGTGACCATGGCAGCCGCGGTCGAAACAGCGCTGCAAACACGGGATCTGGGCCTAATCCAAATGATACTCGATCGGGGGGTCTTCATCTGTCGATGCCCGACAAGTCAGACCGGGGCTTTACGATCTACGCGACCCAACACACAGCCTCCACGAGCACGGCGTTCCTGCATCTGCTCGCAAGCCACAACATCGTGCCGACCGCAGAGCTGGTGCACGGCGTGCTGTTTGCGCACGTCCTCGTGAAGCGTGATGCGGATCTCATTCAGCACTTGTTGGACCATGGGGATGATCCCGACCGCCGTTCGTCGGAGGCGCAGTGTAACATGGTGGAAGAGGCCCCTTGTCGAGGGGTCACGGCGGGAGTGTCCTGGGCTGGGAGCTGGATTAAACACCCGCTTGGGGCACCAGACCGTGACGCAGCCCGACCAGGACATCGCGCTGGTGCTGGCGGCGGCATGGGTTCGCATCCCAGTAGGCCTGCGTCCCGCTTGATATTAAAGAGCCATACCGGGTCATCGGCATACGTTTGGTCGAAAGGATCGTCGTATCCAAAGGCTATATGACGAGCGATATGCTGAAGCTCCTGGTCAGAAGGATAATACCCGGCAGCGAGTTGGTTGCGGATATAGATGGTCAGACCCCCTTGAAGGTTTGTATAACGGTTTAGTGCATTGGGAATATCATCATCCATCAGGAAATTCTTGTCCTCTTCCCGGCAACCAATCATGCCCGTCATTTTCCAGGGATCCACGGAATGCCGCTCAAAACCAAGGAGATAAGGCGGCAAGGCATTCTCAACTAATTCCTGCACGGCCGGGTCAAACCCCCAGTCGCCTTTCCACTGGATCATATCAGCACCAAGTTTAAAATGGGCAGCCACATGATCAACCCTTTCCCCCCATGTTGAGAAAGTCACTCCACAAAACCCACATCGTGAAACAATATCATTTCTGGTTTCGCGCCATCGATCCATGGAGGGCTGATATGCCACTGCATGTGCCGACTTGAGGTGCTGCTTGAGATGGTCTTTGCGTGTAAATGTCCGTTGCTCTGGTGATTTCTCCTGACAGGTAAAAACATTATGACTCTCAAGGTGCTTTAAATCCGGGTTTGGGGTGCCGCAGAATATGCATGTAGCTATACCATTTATATCAATGATCCCTCCTTCTGGAGCACAGACCCAAAGGTCAATTAGCAGATGGAGGGCTTTCTCATGCCGCTGCCAGTCATACTTGGAAAGAAATGTATCTGAGCAAAATGTACATTGATAGGGACGCCGAGCGTCTGTCTTGGCCCCTGCCTTAGCCCTATTGAACTTTCGACGACGATGAGACCTCCTCCTCGGCAGTGGCGTAGGAGGTCTCTGGAACGAGAGCTGCGACTTGTTGAACGACACCTCAGACCCTGACGATTGGCTGTGCTCAAGGCTACCAGCGGACGGGGCACCCAGAATGAATGAAACACTGGAGCTATTGCTCGACCAAGTATCCTGAGACAACAGTTGTGTGCAGAGGGAGTCTGATGATGAATATGTTACCAACTCCAAAGCCCGTATAATGTCTGATGTTGCAGCGGCTTCGGTTTCAGGTGGAGAGTTCTTCCATCTTTCCAGTGGTGAGCTATCAAGTTGATTGGGTTTAGGGTAGTGCCCGTTGATCTGTCCTTTGCCTATGCGGCGTCGGGCATTAATAAACCAGTTTGAGATTTGCTTTAGATTTAATCCAGTTTGCCGCACCAGCTCTAGCTTTTCGCAATCAGATGGATATGGGTCATCTCGGTGTTGATAAAACCAGGATTTTAAAATCCTTGTCGAATCGGTAGAAAAACGAGGGTGTGGTTTTGCCTGTGTGCCACTTTGATGTCCAGGAGCTATATCAACCAGGAACTTCCTGGGACTGGTGCTAGATGAGGGGGTGTCCTCTTCCCCTTCGAAGCCTGGATTAATGTCCATCGGGCCGAGGGCATCTTGTTCGGACCAAGATAGCCAAGAGGAGTCACTGCCATTGCAGGACTGCGTGTAGGCGGGGCTGGGGATTATATTTAACGCCGGATGATTAGCAAGATCATCGATGTTGTTGAGATCACCAAACTGGGGTTGGCTCCATATGTGGCTTGTCCCAAGAGTGGGTAATGACAGAACAGTGTCCCAAATATTGGGGACATCATCGTGTGCTTGTTCCATCTACATTTATTGTCTGGGGGCGTGAATAATGAAGCATAACAAGTGAAACTTTTGTCTTGGAAAGGGCTTAGCTCGCGATATTATTGCACGAGAAAAAAAGAGATTGGCATTCCAGAGCAGAAAAGACCAAGGAGCACTCCCTAAATGGTACGCCCTAACGTTGACAGCCCAAAGTGAGTCAGGTGATTAATGACCCTTCTCAACCAATCATCATTGAGAATATTTAGTGGCAAGGAAAAAAAAAAAAAAAAACAGGGTTTGCTTGGTGGGTCCGGAATGATCCGGATTCTCGATCTTTGTTGAACGAACTACAGCTTCCCGTGATTGAGATTTGGAGATGCTTTCTTTCTTTCTTAGTTTTCATTGGACTCTACTGGTCATGCTTAATGGTATATGTCCATTGTTCACCTAATTGAACCTCGAGATAGAAAAGAACATGAGAAATATAGAATTCACTAGAAAGGCAGTGCCCATAAGAATGGATCCAATCTTAGGCACAAGAATATTATAGCACGCCGAACGCCATAAGTAAAGGAGCAGTAATATTGTCCTTTTAAGATAGACCCAAAAAAATGCAACACTTAGCTTGTATTTTATCAAAATGGATGATAGCAGCATTTTTTTCATACCTATAAAGGCCGATAGCTCCCCTTCCTTTCCCCAGCGCTCTCGACGATCACAAAAGATCGATGGTCATCGGTTGAACGACGGAAGCAATGATGAGGTATTGCTCGAAGACTGGATATTACCAATATATATAAATCGTATAGCCTCATCATGAGCACATGACAGATTATCGAATATTGTGCGCAATAAGATATCAACCGCAACCCCCAGTGGAAAAGATATTATTCATTAAATTGTCTAGTTCCTTGTTCTGGGTAGCAAGGTCCTCTATTTTCCGTGCCAGGGCTGCAAGGCGATCCTTAATCTTCTGCTGAGACTCATGAAGATTTTTAAGAACCTCGATTTTCTGTTGGATAGCCTCGTCAAATGAAACTTGACTCATGTCTAATTTCTAAATAGGGAAATTAGTAATTGTTAGACAGACATGCGGGAAGGGGAGCTGACAGTCAAGGCACTTTTCCTATTGCCCTCCGCAAGGCCCATGTCATTTTGGTCAGCCATTAGAGACAAGGGGGATACCGGGAAAAATAGAGGGTTGATAGCTGGAATAAAATATCTTGTGGTTTTCACATCAGGGTACTTTCTTCTGTCACTCAGGGCGTAACTGCTACCAACCATTTCTAAATAGTGACTCGCTGATCGCGTCATTCTCGGATCCGATCCTGTTCCGACTAGGGCGTCAAGAGCGCGTTGTGGGCTGGATTGTTGGCTGGCATGTGGGGCGGTTGAAGGATCTCATCAGAGAGCTTGTTCAGCCGAAACTACCAGTACCCAAACACAACAAATTTGCCACTCAGGTTGCCCTCGCTTAGAGGTGGTGGTGGCTGCCACTAAAAATGGCAGAATCGCTGACCACTGGAAAAACATCAGTGCAGATCCTAACATCCTAGTATTAATATAACACCTGGGGCTTCGCAGGCGCCTTGTAGCCGACCTCCCCCCGCGGCGTTCTAATTGCAATAAACCACGGGGCATAAAAGGACCCAATGTCATCTAGCAATGAATATGTAATTATATAATAAAATTGCATTTGTGTTTGTTTTGAATAGCTTCGAAATAATTGAACGCGAAATGGCGGCAAATCGTGGACGGTTTGGTGGTGAAATATGTTATATATATCTGTAACTATAACTACAGTTTTTATCTCTACTTTCTTTCACATTCACAATACCAATATCTCTTTCTTCTACGCAGGGAAATTCATTATTGCCAGCTTGAAAGGATTAGGAAACAAGAGTATATCTGTAAATTTCATAGAGAAATAGAACATGTTTCAAAAATATCTACTCTTGTGACTAGAACAGGGATAGAAAGAAGTTTTATCAACGCCAAGGCTTTTGTGGGCCCTGATGAATCCAAGAACCGACCCTCAGAGCTGCGCTTTGGCCCGGCAGGTCTACAAACAAGATAAAAATTGAAGGCCCCGTGACATACATAACTTATGTAGATTTAACTTGTAATTCAAGACTAGAGGTGATTTATTCTGTTTATATTGTGAAGCTGCTTGGCAAGGTTAGCCAAAATTACTCACATTTGGGCGATGACTTGATTGTCTAAGTGTCTGGTTCCTTGCAGCATAAGAAGACATCATAATACTACACCCAAAAAAAAACATCACATAGCTTAGACTAGACAGCTAACTAGTTATCGGCTTTACAGCTTGGCCACATACTCCCAAGCGTCCACTGGGCGGGGATCTTCCTCATCCAGGCCATACAGCCTCGCAAGCTGCAGCGCGCGTTTCTGGTATTTCTCATGCTTAGCACGAGCGACCGGTGCCAGTTTGAGTTCATCCCGACCGACCTGGTGGCGATGAGCAGCGTCCGGGCCGTCAGCAACGCGCACGTAGCGAGCATACGTCCACATCTCGGGTAATGGCGTGTGTTGGGTGAGGCCTTGACCACCATAGAGCTGCATGCATTCATCGATAATGCGTGCGGCAGCTGCGGGGATCCGAACTTTGCACTGCGCGATGGCATATTTTCCGGCCTTATTGCCCAGAGCGTCCATCGTGTGGGCGGCGTTGAACACCAGTAACCGCATGGAATCGATTTCCAAGCGCATTGTTGCCAGTTTTTCAATGGTGCTGTCAAATTCCGCGATTAACTTGCCTCGAGGCTTCTTGCGTTGATCGGTGCAGCGGATCAAGGCCATTTCGTAAGCCCGCTCTGACTGACCGATGATGCGCATGCAGTGATGGATGCGGCCAGGCCCAAGGCGACCCTGGGCAATCTCAAATGCCCGGCCCTCCCCTAATATCAAGTTTTCGCAGGGCACCCGAACATTATCGTATACAAATTCCCCATGGCCCTCCGGAGGATGCGCGTAACCCATGATTGTTAGATGGCGCTTCATGGTGAGGCCTGGTGTGTCTGTGGGAACAAAAAGCATGGAATGTCGCTTCCAGGGGTCTGGGTTCTCCGGGTCAGACAGCCCCATAAGGATAATAACACGGATGTCACGATTGTAGATTGCGCTCCCAAACAGCTTGCGGCCGTTAATCACGTATTCGTTGCCGCTGCGATGGATGCGACAGCCCAGGGTACGAGGGTCTGACGAGGCCCGGTCCGGCTCGGTCATGGAGTATGATGAAAGGAAATCACCAGCCAACACGGGCTTGAGCCACTTCTCTTTCTGCTCCTCGCTGCAGTACTTGGCCATCAGTTCAATGTTGCCCGTATCAGGGGCATGGCAGTTGAGTGTTTGTGCGGCCCAGTAGTTCCTTCCTAGTAGCTCAGCACAGCACGCGTACTCTAAGTTGGTGAGTCCTGGTGATTCTTTGAAGTGCGATGGTAGGAATAGGTTGAATAGTCCGGCTTGCTTGGCTTTCGACCGCAAATCCCGCATGAGCGCTGGTGTGACCCAGGGATCTTTCTCTAATTGGGATTTCATGACCGGTTCTGCAGGGATGCATTCGTTTTCGACCCAATCATTGACCCTGTAGATGATTTCAATCGCTCTAGGCGACAATTTTTCCTTGACCCATATCGGAAAGAGTTTGAAAGGGCCGTCCGAAGGAAGAGAAGATTTATTGGGGGCCATGATATCTGGCCTGCGAATATCTTGGGTGAATAGATTTGCTTTGGGCAGTAAAGAATAAAAAGAATAAAAAGAGAAAGCAAAACCACAAAATTCAAGAGAGCAAAATCTTGCGAGAGAAAAGAGAACGACATCCATCAGAAAATAGTCAGCTAGTTATGTATTCGAGGGGAGATTTGGTCAAGGTGTCGCCTTGCATTTGGAACACTTCAGTAACAGTGGGTCTACCGAGGGTCTGTATACCGAGGGCCCCGTCCTTGCGCCCCAGCAAGCACATTGTGTACTCACTGCCTCGGGCAGACCACTGGATAGGAGGGAAATATTCTCCTGCTCACTAGCCTACCCTACAGCCAATATATTGAGGAACCTAAGATACGGTACTTGGTATCGAAACTCGGTTGCCTTAGTGTGATCGAAAATCGGGGCCTTTTATTGCCAGCCCAATTCATGGAAAAATGGTGTTGGTAGCATTGAGAGCGGCTATATCCAAAACTAGGGTCATAATTTCGAGAGAGCGAGAAAAGAAAATCATACATTGTGAAGGACGATGGCATTCAAAAAATATTCAGCGGATGGCTGGCAATAGTACTTAGTAAATAGATGAAGCTATCCAAAAAGCCTTCCCTTCCGTTCACATAATGATTAAATAAAACACCGTGCTAGGCTACATCATCGCGTTCGCTCCACCGGTCAAGACCAGCTGGCACCGCTTCCTCAATATGGTGACTATTGGCTGACCGACCATCGCCGGGCTTTGGCTCGCTCTCGTACGGCACGGCCACGGGCTCTCCAAACGCCCGATTAATGTCGTCTAGGCTCATCCGCTTTGTTTCTGGGCATAGAAAGTACACCAGGAGAGTTTGGGTGCAGGTAATGGCAAAGAGAACAAGCAAGAAGCGCCAGCTGATGGAATCGAGTGCCATGGGACCGGCGATCAGGATCACAATCAGGGCTACGTAGTATGCCACCATGCCCACGGCCATGCCTTGTGATCGTATTCGAGTGGGGAAAATCTCGGAGAGGTAGACATACTGCACCGCATCGATGAAGAAGGACCAGAAGAAGATACTCAGGAAGATGAAGAAAACAGCAGCTTTTTGCCCGGCCCGGTTCTCAGTCCTCATATATAGTGCTTGTAGCACACACTCGCACAGCAGCGCACACGCGGTTCCAACTAGGCCAATTAGCATAAGACGGACGCGGCCGTAGTGATCCACCATGAATGCGGCCCATATATTCCCGGGGATTGAACATGACACCCAGAGTGCTGCCAGGATCAGCGGCCAAGCTCCTGAGAAGCCCAGTGACGTGTAAATCAAAACACCATAGCTTGAAATAACGTAAACGCCGGTAAGCTGGTTACCTAACATGACAATGATGCCGACAAGGACACGCCTGCGGTTAGAAGGAGTGCGAACGATGTCTAGCCTCGAAGAGCCCGGACCGGCAACAGCTCGATCCAGCTCTAGCTGGGCCTGCATCTGCTCGAAGTGAGCTGTCACCTTGGCTGAGTTATCAACCCGCTTGGTTAAGTGAAGCTTCTCTAAAACAGTACGAGCCTCCTCCGCCCGGTCCTTCTCGAGTAACCAACGCGGGGATGAGGGGAGAAACGGGCTGCCGATAAGAAGGATGAGGGCTGGGAGCGCTTGGAGGGCGAACGGGAACCGCCATGGAAAGGTGGAAGTGGGATCGATGGGCGTGTAAAAGTATCTGGGTCGCTTTTAGCAGTCTGATGGACAGGAGCCATGCTGGAGACAGGTAGTCATGTGGTTTACATACGTGCCCACGCCAATCCAGCCCGCGATCGAATAACCAACACCAAACATGATGCCGTGCAAGCTGACTATTAAGCCTCGAGACTCGGGTGTAGAAACTTCCGCCTGGTACCTGGTGAATAACGTTATTCTTCGTCCCGAACTGGCCTAGGCAAAGTAGAGAAGCAGGCAATTTTTCCTTGTGAGTAAAGTCTTACATTGGGATTCCCTATGTAGTTTTCAAAACTATGTCAGTTCTCTCGCCTTTCTGGATGTTGTTAGAGGACACATACAGTAACCAAAGAGCCAACCCCCAGCCCAGCCAGGAAGCGAGCAGTCAAGAACATGCTAAGGGTAACTGATCTAAGATATCTCGTCAACATAAACTGTCTTTGAGGTTGAATATATGGATTAAAAGTGGAGGTGGGCTATACCCAGCACACAGCACGGAGCCTAGCACCAAGATTGCTGCTCCAGCCTGTATAGCGATTTTACGGCCGAGGGCGTCACACGCCCAGCCAGCGGCAAGAGCGCCTGCAGCTGAGCCCGCAGCGTTCACGCCAGTCATCGCACTCAGAATCTGCGAGGTCCTGGGGTACCCCGCCTCCCCTGGACGGGCTAGGCTAAAGGCTTCATAAAAGGTGGGCTGTCCGATAGCGGCAGAGATGACGGACATACCATAGCTGCAGGCGATCGAGCCCACCGCGACGAAGAGGGCCACTCCGAGACTGAATCTGCTGGGAATTGAATCGCCCATATTCTCAAGGTCACACTGTACACGTGAAGGATACCTAGTTTGAACACAGTGTCAAAACGACAGGGACGGATATGGGTTCTCATATCAAATCTTAGAGTGCCTTTTTAGTGGGTCAGAGGAAATGTTGACGATTCCCCATATTTTCCATTTAGGTATTGAGCAGCCGGGATCCCTCGGCCCTAAACTTAAGGTCTTTCTGTCACCCCATCTCCCGACCTCGGTGTGCAAAAGGGCCTCGGGAGGTGTTTGAGTGTTTGAGTGTGCAGTTTTTGTTCATTAAGTCGTGCTACTCGCTTATGGAGTATATACCGCATTGTTCTCGCCTGGTTGGCCCCTCTGATGTTGAGCTCGGGACTTGAGATGCTCTACTGAAAACACAGGCGGCGCACTCTAGATAAGGTCAACCGAGAAGCACAGCAAGAGCTCGGGGGGTTGGCGGCACGTCTGCATAGAGATGCAGGGAGTCGGGTGCAACACATCAGTCGCGATGACCGGGTCATTGTGGTTTCTGGGCCCAGGGAAGAGATTTTGCTTGACATGGTTGTGAAGCTACAGCATAAACTGGCTGCGGCAAGGCTCTGAACAACACTCGCGACGGGAGTGACATTTTAGCTAGTATACGTGTGTCTGTGTATCTTGATCTATTTTGAATTGGATACAGTTCCCATTGTTCTGCGTTGATTTTTTTTTTTTCATGGCGATTCATTTGCCCGCATCCAAGCGCCTGGGGAAATAAGCGACCATGCTGTCATATGAATATGGTCGCCTCTTCGGCCAAAAAGTAACCACAAACTCAAATAGACACGCCGTGCGTCCAGAAAAGAACCCTATCCTTCTATGCTGGCAGCCAAGGTATATATGTCCTACACTTGAGTTCTATGAGGTCCAAAAAAATCATACATACAGTCCTTCTAATCTCTTTGGTACTGGGGCTGCGATTCGGTTGATTGGAACTCGCAATGCTGATACTTTGACTTTATATAATAATGATACCTTTGTTTCTTTTTCTCCATCGCCCGCTTAGAAAATGGCGATTGCATTGGCATGAGAGCCAACCCCTCCTGGTTACGCATTCAAATGTCAGATATGGAGGGGAACTATAAAAGGTAGGATGGGAATCGTACCTAAGACATTGGAAGGCGCACTCGTTACGAAAAAGGTCCACTGCCTATGCTTTCTGCAGATCGACGCTAGCCTCTCGAGATCCCACATCTCACCGATGGGCATCCCCCACAAAGCCAACAGATGCTCATGGAGACAGTAGTCCTCTTGCGATGGCCATGCCTCGAACGTCGGCGAGTCACCCACCACGGCCGCGAAATAGCAGTCGTGGAGCCAGTCCACCATCGCATCCTCTTGCTTGAGACCCGCCCATTCCATTTCGTCGGAATTTCTTCCTGCGGCTTCAGCTTGCTCTGCGGGCGTTGCTGCCCGGTGCCGCTCCACGAACCCAGACCGGATAAAGAGAATGTCACCAACCTTGAGATCGCCGCCTGTTGCCTCCAGTCGAGGGTCAATGCCCTGTGAGATGGCGCATTGATGCAAGTCATGGAGACTGATGAAGTGGCGTTGGAATGGATCATAACGTACATTATTTTCCTGTGCGTAGTGCCAGTAGTCAAGGAGGACTCCCCGACCAGCAATCCCGTGTGCTGCCCAGTGGTGAATGCTGCACTTATGGTTGGCTTTTGGTCCCACTATGTCATCCTTGGTTGCCTGCAGCCGCTTATTTTTTAGCTTCTATTTCATTTCATGGCTTCATTCCAGCCCGGGGAGACACAAACCCCGTTGTAAAAGACCTTGGTGGATAAGTGCGCAAACTGTGTGCCGAATCAGCGACATCTGTCCTTTTCTTTCCTTTTCTTTCCTTTTCTTTTTTTTTTTTGTGAACCTAAATTTAGCTAGATCGACTCACATGGCGAAATCCGTCCCACTGAGTGCCACTCTGAGTGTTGAGGTGGTACAAATCATCATATACAACCCCTTCCGCCACCTCCTTGATCGAGTGTTGGAAAGCCTCGCGTCCAAATGACGGGACTTCCGGAACATTAAGAGGCAAGCTGGGTACAGATATCAGAACTTTCCGTTTCTTTTCACCACAGGCGTCTTGACTATTCGTTCAGGGTCTTGGGATACTAACTCCAGGGGCACCATCACCCCTGTCTTGATATATTCAGCCGCCACTTTCACTCGCCGTGGAGTGAGGAGATTTAACCTCCCAAGCTGATATAAGAATCACTGTCAGTAAAGCAAAGACTGTTATCAAATCACTGGAGGTACTTGCATTATCCGCTGGCCCCCAGAACCACGCAGCCCCAACTGGAGCGCCGGAAACTCGCCGCAGCTCCCTACGAGAAGGGAAATGGTCTGCGTCAGGATCCCATGCAATCAAATCTTCGACTGGTGTGTTGTCTGAAGGCGCTGTCATGTTGCCGTTCTTTCCTTTCTTCTTGCTTGTCGGAAAGACTTAGGGCGGGATTGACACGGGCCTGTAACGGGGGACAGCAGGTCAAGCCATATTATACATATGTAGATATGAGTACCTGCAAGAGAACCTGTCCCGCCAGGTAATCTGTAATGCCGCGGCTTGCCAACAGTCAGCGAAGGTTAATCCCGAATTGGATCTCAGCCCCTTGATCCCTCGGGATCTCGTCCTTCAACGTTTTGCCGAGGGGGGGATGTCCGTTCCCTCTGCTTCGATAGGCTCTAGGTCCTTCATGGTTAAAAAAGTTCAGTAAGTAATACTTTATGGCGCCAGGATACTGATATTCAGGGCCTTTTTACTTTTTTGTTGCTAAGGCAAGCATCCTTCTGGAAATACAAATGCACATATCGTTTACATCTTGCGGCAAAACTACCGCGGCCTATTATTTGCGACGTTACTTAGCTAACACGTTCAAAACTAACGAGCTCATCCCTTTCTAACCCTACGGCTTCGGGAGGAAAAATTACATCACTTTCAAAGAGCGAAGTAATTCCGGGCCTCATATCCATATCGTTGGCTGCTGGCTGGGAACGCCGGGGATCGGCCTCCCCTTCTAGGAAATTCCCGTGATCAAAGTCGGACCACAGGTCACGAATTTCAGTGGAAGAAAGATTCAGGTTAACCGTGGGTTGTGCATCCTGGCGAGATCCCCATAGCTCAGTTAGATTGGGATCGAGGACAGTGGGTGCCAAGGGCTCCCCGCTCACGAAGAGGCCCCATTCCGGCCAGTAACACTCCTTTGCACTAGGCGCAGGAGACGGGCAGCAGGTTTCCTTCACTCTACGGTCAACATTATCGGGAGATTGCGCTCGGACTTTCTCCCCCCCTTCCACAGGGGATCCAGTGACATTGCCAGAATGACCCAACTGCAGCCGAGTATTCGGTTCTGACGGCGGTGATCGGTGCAGCAGCCGGGCGACTCGACTAATCTGCATATTAGACACATCAATAATTCCTTCTAGGAAGTACACAGCTAGCTCCGCGCTTGCGTAGCTGTCGCTTAGGGAAGTAAGAATAGCCATCCCGTTGGAGAAATGCTTGGTGCTTTGAACCATATCCTCCTCACGGGCATAAGCAATATGAAGGAGATGAACCAACAGCGCCGGCAGCAGAGCCGTCACACTGGACGTTGGCAGATAGTGGACAAACCCCAGATTCCGAAGATCATGTCCAATTGCGCTGACCTCAGTAGCAGCAGAGCAGATCCTCGTCTTCGAGGTCGCGCCAAGGCTGTTTGCCGCCTTGACCAGGGAGGATGTCGTAGAGGACCAAGGGGAGAAGGGCATGATATGCGGGCTGTATAAGGTAGCCACCGTGGTAAGATACAGCATCTTGAGGAGAGCTTTGTGGATAACCATCACGGGACACTCACACGCAGACAAGGCCGAGATAGAGTCATACATGCACATGAGGGGAAGGTGGCGTTTCCAGCGCTCTAGATGTTGGCTGCAGGCGTCTATTTGGCCCTTGGCCAGCCTCTCCTGCAGTGGAACGAGCATCAAAATCGGTCCGCCATCACCAGGGAGACTCGTTGGTACCGGTCGATACTGGGTTGATAGCTCCAAACTTATACAGACGCAGAGTTTGCATTTCTCGATACACAACGCGGCCAACTTTCGCCGTTGTAACGCGTCTCGCACTATGGTACATTCGGGAGCTACGACGGCTGTCGGCTGGTCCTCATCGGACTCAAAATCCGCCAGTGACAACATGGAGATGGTATGAGCGTCTCCCCTGATGTGGGCTGGACGCCGCATCCCCAGCGCTAGGATTTGGTCCCTCATAAAAACGCACCATCCAAGGCGTTTTCTCAGCCGCCGTTCTTGAATTGTCAGCCCATCTTGGTCTTGCAAGTCCGTGTGTAGAGCGCACCCCTGAGACAGTGTCGTTGCAATCCCCATCCAACCCCACAGATCTCTATGTGAGTTGTTGTCCTGGTACCAGTGCGTCATCATCAACAGCGTCTGAATGAGAGTAATATCAGATGACTCGATGTTGAAACCGTACAATAGCTTTCCGAATGGCAGTTTAGTTCAACGCTTTCAAATACAGAGGATGTGTGGAAGGTATTTACCTTTACCCTGTCGAAAAGGACCTTCCGTGCTGCCCGTCGAGTGCGGTATCCGGCGGCTTGCAGATGGGCGATATCCACAAAGGCCGCCCCTGCAAACATAATGGCCTGAAACAGCAGGATACTAACACGGGGGGCCGACCCTTTCCCATCCTGCTCGATCGCTTGCAGCAACTCTCTCAAGTTCAGCATGGGCATGTAGCCGTACACGTATTCAATAAACCCCTGTAGTAGCCGAGCACAAAGAGGATTCGTGGGGACTGTGAGGGCACCTTTCTGTCGCAGATAACCGAGGTCTTCACGATCCACCCAATCCGGCAATGGCTGGATATACGTCGGTAAGCCAGTATTGGTGCATAGGTCTATCGGGTCTCTTATTGGGAACGGTGCCTGCATGTCATTCGCCTCATCTAGGTCGCTCTCGCGGCAACACTCTTGAGGTGGTCCAGCCTTCCCGCCGTTGGAGCTACTTGCATCCACATCTCCTCGCAGATTGTCCTCTTGACCGTCACCCAGCTCCGAGGACAGGTTGGTGCCGCAGTCTTCGGATTCCCACTCCTGGGCGTAGGAAGACAACAGTTGACCCTGTCCACCGGCATGTGGGCTGTGGGCGTCCGCAGTCGGCAGTGAATCCTGTCCGGGCGCATGGTCTGACAAAGCCTCTCGCTCACAGGCGTTGGACGCTCCACTAGACGCTGCATTGGTGAGTCGTCGGTGCCGATATCTCGCTAAACCATCGTTCCATGTCGGTCTGCATTCAAAGACGAAGGTCAGTTTGTTTGTTTTTCTTTAGAAGAAAAAAAGCATTCTGCTCCGTCAAGTAGTAAATTAACCTTGTCTGTTTCCTAGCTCGAACCACGCATTGTAATGCATCTAAACGGCAATTTGTGCACGCATCCTCACTCTCCATGGCATCGCAGCGAACCTTGCGGGCTCTGCAGCTCAGACACGCCCTTGTCGCTCGCCTCCTTCTCTGCCTCCACTTCACCGGGCTTGTGGGCCGTGAACAGGCTTCCGGCTGAGTCTCCCGCGGCGATTCCATCGCAATGATGAGTCCGATAAATGCAGAGATGGGAATATTTAATCAACACTTCTCTGTCATGAGGAAGGGGAAATTTCAGGGTTTTTGGAACTTTCGTGTTTCACGGGATCTGGATCGCCACTTCCCCAAAACCCCGCAAACAAACGAGGGGTCATGAGGGTTTCTCGCTGGAGAGGAGTGGATACCTGCACTGCACACCTTTCCTGTTGGGTGGATTGAACCATGGGAAGATCGTCAGCGAACCACTTGAACTCCCTCTCGTTGGCCAGCCGTTTTGGGGCTGCTTCGTCGGCAATCGATTGCCTCTTTGGGTAATCCTCTACCGCGGGTGCGCATAACTAAGAGATAATGAACAGCAATGAACCAGATTAATAATAATGTCCGCCACAGCGAACTTCCCACCATTAAAATTAACCATCAAGAAGAATCAGCCCATTGAGAGAAAGAAAGGAAAGTGGTACGAAACAGATGGAAGCACTGCAAGTTGAATGCTTGCTCCTTATAGAGTAATTAAAATTAGATATCCTGGCACGGATATCCTCACCCCATTCAACCAGACGTATTTATATAACGACATATGTATATACGAGAGCGCGTGCCACTAAAATCAAGAAAACCGTCTATTGCGCTTCCCTAGCCCTGCTCTTTAATGCGCAATCACAAATGGGCCTGCGACTTCGTCCATGCTACAGTTAGAACCTGCGAATGAACGGTGTTTTGTAGCTGTTGTCGCATCTGGCGCCGCAGAATTTTGCCAGAGGCACTCTTGAGGATTGAATCCACAAAGACAATCTCATAGATCCACTTGTTCCGGGACTTGTTCTTCCGGACAAACGCCATCAATTCCTGGCCCAGTCGAGGACTTCCCTTGGATCCCTTGACTACCACGAATGCCCGCGGCCTTTCACCGGCCCTTTCATCCGGCATGGCGACCACGCAGCAGTCCTCGACGGCAGAGTGACCGAGTAAGAGATCCTCTAGCTCCGCGGGAGCAACTCCAACTCCCTTGACCTTGATTAGCTCCTTTAACCGGTCCGTGATGGTAAGGAGCCCACGCGCATTCATCATTCCCTGATCCCCGGTGTGTAGGAAACCCTTACGGTCAAACGTCGCAGCCGTAGCCTCCGGATTATCCCAATATCCCATAGCGACCTGTGGTCCGCGAATCAAGATCTCACCTGGTTCCCCGGCTCCAAGCTCTCGTCCATCATCGTCGATGAGTTTCAGTTCTGTGCTCCCGAGGACTACTCCGACGGTGTGAGCGTTCTGGTACGAGTAAAGCTCCGGTGGGCAGAGAGTGGCCGCCGAGCACGACTCCGTCATCCCATATCCCTGTTTGAAGCCTGTGTGCGGGAACCTGCGTTGAAGCTGCTGGAGAACACTATTACTCAATGGGGCGGCACCGCAGAAAAATCGCTTCAGATGCGACAAGTCGTATTGATCGACAATGGGATCCTGCACGAGCCGAATGACAATTGGTGGGACGAGGAGCAGCTCTTCGATTCGGTACTCCACCAATGCTTCCAGCATCCCCCGCATCGTGAACTCCGGTAATATGACCACGTCCATGTTTCGTGCTGCCGGAAAATTGAGGGAGTGCACAAGGCCGGTCACTGAGATTACCTTCGTTAATGATCCGTCTTTGCGAGAGCAATGGAAAAATGACTCCCCTGGAAGAGGGGGGGGGGAGGGGGAAGAAAGAGAATTCTCCATACCATGGAAGAATGGCAGAGCTGCGATGCTTCTGGTTAAGGTCGGCACCGTCACCTGCTCCAGCTGCCTGCATTGTGCAATAATGTTCTTGTGCGATAGCATCACCTAGACCTAACTTCAGCATGAATGACCTTAATCACACGTTTCTCGTTGGTCTCTTAGAGATAATCTACTCACCCCCTTTGGAAGCCCGGTGGTCCCACTGCTGAACCCCAGGAAAGCGCACACGTCCCCGTTTGTTTTACCACGCGGAACCTGGTAGAAGGGGACCTGAGACGCGTGGCCCTGCCGAGCCTGGTTTATCAGGTCGGCCAAGGAAAGGAGGCCATCCGCTTTCCCTTCCAACAGAATGATGGCTTCCCTAGGGAGACGATTGGCTTTGGCACCGCTCAGGGCTACCGGTAGCCCTTGCAGGGAGGTAAATATGACTGTGGGTCGGGCAACCTGGATCATCCGGCTCATTTCTTCCACTGTGTACAAGGGAGATGCCCCGGAAGCGATGGCCCCGAGCCGGACAGTGCCGAACATGGCCACGGGGTACCAGATAGTGTTCCCGCCGAAAATAATCACCCGATCACCAGGACGGAGATTATGGTCATGGAAAAGTGCCGTTGATAGATAAGTTCCCAACTCTTTGACTTGCCGATAGTCGAGACGCTCCTTCGTCTTTGCGTTGACATATCCCCCGACCTTTCCCCGTGGTCCGTCCGCCCAATTAAACGTGGGAGATTCAAAAATCCATTCCCAGATTGTTTGGTCTTGAGGAACTAAAATCATGGTCAGCGCATATGGCCGGGGGCCGGAAAAACGCCAGTCTTACAGTTTATTGGAGGATACTGAGATGTAAACACGGGCATGGTGGCGTGGAGTTGAATACTAAGACAATTAGCAATAATATTAATTTAATAGGAAGGGTTTCTCTTCTTTTACGATCCACGAAAGAGCTAATCCGCTTTATAATGAATATATTCAGGAGTTGATCAAGAACTCGGCCCAAGCTGCAAAAGGGAGTTTCTACACCACGCCCCGGCTTGAAAGTCCATGTACCAAGGCTGCCATAACACCCGAGGCACTTAAAACCCCGCTTATGCTGTATTTTTCTTTTCTCTTCCTTCCGATTGCATGCGTCATCCCGAACTTCCAAGGCCGGATGTAGGACAATGTGAACCTTGGACCTTGGACCACACGACGGCTTGATATAGCCGCAACTGGCTAACGTATCCTCCTGGTACGAAGCGATTTGGTATAGTACCCAGACCAGGTGCCTTCTGATACTAGCCATCGCCCATGATGAACATGGTTCCTTTCTTACTCTAAACGCTCTCTATCTCGGATCTGTCCCAGTACTTTTCGCCCCACCACTCTACTGAAGATGTATTCGATCGAGGCCTATTGCATCTGCTCTCATACCCTTTCCACGAGCCCCAGAGCTGGAAATGATATTTATCACAGTTTTGCGGTTTCCAACAGTAACAGGACTCATAAAATGACTCGACAACTCCCGAACCAGGTGCAAGAGCAATGGATTATAAATCTGGAGGAAGATCGGGTCCCACTGGCTGTCTATCATCATTGTATCGATTACCTTGTGCGGCAATCACTGGTTCGAACACAGTAAACCACCCGAAGTATCTCATCACAACTCGCCTGTCATTCAGGAAACCTGATGATATATCATTTAGGATATTCTTTTCCCCCTGTGATCATATTGAAATAATGGGAATTACGTATCGGCCTTATCAATTGGGCAATTTATTCTCCCAAACCTGGCTCGGACATCGCCAACTAGGCCGCCCCTCTGCAACCGTTCAACAAGCTCTCATGCCTCTCTCTCGTCACATCACTAATCAAGGGTCGCGCCATGCTCAGCAAAGAGCTCTGCGGCTGCGGAGACCAGGCCTTCCCAATCGGAGCCTGATCAGAAAACTCAAACTATCCGGCGAAATCCTCAATACCAGGATAGTGGGGGATATTCTTAGATTATCAGACCTTCGACCCCTCCCTTGACTACTGAGACTTGGTTCGGAGATATAGTTAGCTATTGGCCGGGATGCCCCTACTACCTAGTCACTTGTTTAGCGGCTCCCAGGATGGACGCGTAATAGGCCGCCCTTCTCAACAGGGTGGGGACGGTGGACGGCACGAGGTTGGATATGGTGGCGTGGCCCGTGGGCTAGGTCCTCTACTAAAAACTAACCGGCGGTGCCCAAGGTATTCTGATTGATTTATTGTGGACCGTATGTACGTCGATTGGGCAAATCTGCTCTATCTAGTACTGCCCACGTAAGAGTTGGATGCCATTGCCGCTAACAAATTAAAAAGGCTCCGGGGGACAACCAAGTATATTTCTTAATCATCACAACCGGCTGGATGATGCCTGGAGGAGTAGGGCCCGAACAATCCTCCATGCCCTTTCCGCATCTGGCTTCATTCTTGCAGCATGGTTGGCAGCTGAGGAGCCACCGCTAGCTTGTCCAGCCATGATGCGGGCCATGATACCTTGCATGATGATGGCGTCTCGAAATGCGTGGAATGAAGAACCCCACCACAAATCCGGTTCGGGATTCCACCCGGCGGCTTCCTGGTACCAGCGGACAATGGAAGAGAGGTCGGGGATTCCCTGCGGCCCTGCCCTTCGGCCTGCTATGATCATTTCTCGCGGCAAGGCTTCGCCCCCAAAGCGAGCCCGGGAGTATGGGTCGATCAGGCTGGCGATGTCTGAGAGTGGGTGGCCGATCGTGCTTAACTCCCAATCAAGAACGCCAATCACCCGAGGCTCCGTTTTATGCCACATCAAATTTCCGATGCGATAATCTCCATGAACCAGTGTAGATCGATCTAGTGGAGCGTGCCCGGGATCATGATAGAAATCCATCAACTGCTGGGAGCGTGGCACTACCTCCACCGGTGTCCCGGTCTGGGGGTCTTTCACTTGCCCCTGCGCCGTGGAGATCTTTGCAAAAGTCTTCAATTGACGTTCATAGAATCCCGAATGTTTCCCAAATGATTTCAGCCGGGCGGCTCTTACGTCGACGAGGTGAATTTTCCCAAGCACTCGCACTGCATCCTGCCACCTGCAAGTTGGTCGTGTTAGAGTTCTCATATGTATTTGTATTTAGAGGGGGCTGTTCCGAACCAAGGGCGGTGCTTACTTACATCTTGTGTCGCTCTTCCTCCTTGATGGCCGCAAAGAAAGGGTCTGGGATAACGCGCCCATCCAAGAACTCCATCAGGTAGAATGGCGTCCCGAGTACTTTGGGGTCGTGGCACATATGGAAGACTCGGGGAACCGGGACATCTGTATCTTCCAGTGCGTTTAGGACGGCGAATTCTCGGTCAATACGGTGTGCAGAGCCGGACACTAGACTGCCTGGTGGCTGCATTCTCAGGACCAGCTTCATGCCAGACGGCGACGCAAGCAGATACGTTGGGTTTGACTGTCCATCGCCGAACTGTTTCCATCGTCAAGGTTTAGTGGTCAGAACTTTTGGATACTCGTTCCAGTAGGGGTCCTAACTCACCTGCCGAAGCTCTAACGGCGCATCGATATGGGGCAGATTTTCCCGTAGATATTGCTCTAGCGCAGGCTGAGCAATTGCCTGTCGAACTGGGCCGCAGGACATGACGGAACTCTGGCAGGGTGCTATTACTCACAACCAACAGCGGAAGAAGATGAACCAGATGGGCATCCCCTTCCTCGATGGTCTTATACGAATATCCAGCAGATCGATTCGGGGGGTCGCCGATAGTCAGCACATGAGGTCGAGAGACTTAGCGGTTTTTTTTTTTTTTTTTTTTTTTTTAAAAAAGGAAAAACCGAATATGTCGACCTCGGAAGCAAGGGACCTTGGGAATGCAAGGGCAACGCAGCGGGCACGCCTTAGATCTCAATCGTGTTTCGTGGATAGCCAGACAGCCTGTGCATTTGGCGAGGACCATCCGATCGCCAGCTCGGTATTCGCTTGCCGCATTTGGCAATGGATTGCCGACAAGCGTGAAAGCAGTACTCCGCTCGGTGGGAGGGGCAGTACGAGTATTAGGGGGAGAGCTACCATGGCAGTTTCAAATTACCGTTATTACAACGGAACCTCATAAGTAAGGTGTATTTGCCAATTGGTTGACGGGGCAAGGTTTCGTGCTGGTGTTACAGGCACTGCGGTACTTAGTTTACGTTTCAGCAACGGAGTCATCCTGCTACCACAACCAACTTGATATTAAGATAGTCAGGGTGTTTAGGCTAGTAGGAATGATTCGAATACTGTGAAATGATGCTAAATCGGTACAAGAGGCTTCGTTTAATACCCCAGGGTGGCTAAAGATGGATATGTCAGTACCATAGGCTAACTCCTTGTACCAGGTTGGATGCTTAGTATATTCAGCCGATTTTGAGAGCAAGAAGCCCTGCTGTTCCTCAACACTCAATTGTTACCTGATTGGATAGCACAGCAGGTGGCCTCTGTAAATGGTTATTCATCCTGGGGGTCAACCCCGGCGATAACCCGGCCTGGCAGTAGGCATCGAGGCGTATAACTAAGTACTCAACCCACCCCTCCCGATTATCTCTTTCTCTCCTTCACGGTCATTGTCTTCTTATCCGCCCCCGCCGCCACTCCGTACCAAATGATACCAGATAATTAAAGGGGGAAAAAATAATTCATAATGAAAAATATGTCCACGCAATCTCCGCTGTTTCAACCACTCCGAGTGGGCCCAGTTATGTTGAGCCACCGGATTTCCATGGCGCCATTGACGCGATTCCGTGCAGATGGGAAGCATGTTCCACTCCCTTTTGTCGCGGAATACTACTCGCAGCGAGGATCAGTTCCGGGAACCTTATTAATCTGAGAAGGGACTTTCATCGATTTTCGCGCGGGGGGGTACCACAACGTACCCGGCATCTACAACGCCGCCCAGATAGAAGCCTGGAGGCAGGTCACCGCTACTGTGCATGCCAAAGGGTCCTATATATTCTGCCAGCTGTGAGCTCTAGGCCGGGCCGCGGACCCGGCCGTCTGTGAGGAGGAAGGAATTGAACGTTTGTCCTCGAGTGCAGTTCCGGAGTGCGACAACAAGAAGCCAGCTGCGAAGGCGATGACCACAACGGATATCGCCAGTTTCATTGCCATGTACGTGCAGGCGACACGTAATGCCATGGGGGCTGGATTTGATGGAGTCGAGCTGCACGGGGCCAACGGTTACCTCATTGACCAATTTAGCCAGGACACCTGCAACCAGCGGGTGGATGACTATGGTGGCTCAATCCCCAACCGCGCCCGGTTCTGTGTTGAGGCTGCCCAAGCAGTGGCGGATGCGATCGGGGCCCATCGGACCGCCGTACGTTTGAGCCCCTGGTCGACCTTCCAGGGAATGCGGATGGCCGATCCCCTGCCCCAGTTCCAGTATCTCATCAAACGCCTCCGCACCATGGACTTGGCCTACCTCCATCTAGTGGAGTCACGGATAGCCGGGAATCTCGATGTGGACGGCGGGGAAAGTCTGGAATGGGCAATCAAATTGTGGGGTCCTGATCGGCCCATTCTCATCGCTGGAGGGTTCAATCCGAGGACCGCGAACCGGCTGGTGGAGTACGACTACCCCAGATACAAGATTGTGGTGGTGTTTGGCCGGTACTTTATTTCAACGCCCGATCTTCCCTTCCGTATCAAGAATGGGTTGGACTTGGAACCGTATGATCGGACCCGGTTCTACCAGCCGATGTCGCCAGACGGGTACACTGACTATCTGTTTAGCCCGGACTTTCCATCGTCCTGGCGCCTGTAGCAACTGCTTCTTTTTTGGTATTGCTTTGGGGGAATGGTTTAATGCCGTAGTGTAACCCGAGGTATGCCGAGGCAGCCCCCGGGCTAGTGAGACATGGTTCTTCCTCAAAACTTGGGGGGGTATCGAGATCAGGCTGGTCTATGCTGACTGCGTTTCCGTTATAAGTATTTTCTTGCCATATATAATTAAATCCGTTCTTGCTCATCTATATCTTTCTGATCTATATCTTTCTCATCCTTTGGTTTCCTCTCTCGTTCCCTACATATAAAGTCCTGTATAGCTACTGCTAGTCATTACTATGAAAGCAGTCAAAGTTAGTTCATTTGTCTCAGACCCTTTGCTTTTGGCCATCGAGGATATCCCATCCCCTTCCCCAGACCGTGAGAGATACTTGATTGAGATCCATGCCTGGGGGGTCAACTTCTTCGACCTTCTTCAAGTGCAAGGCAGATACCAAGAGAAGAGGCCGTTCCCGTGGGTTGCCGGGACTGAATTCGCCGGCGTCATCCTTGCAGTGCCCACGACGAGGCGAGGGGCCAGCTCTGGCCTGGAACCTAGTTTTAAAGTGGGCGATCGGGTGTTTGGTTCCTGCCGTGGCGCATTTGCCACTCATATCCTAGCCCCGGGCGCCAGTATCCTGCATATTCCGGAGGATTGGAGTTTTCGGGATGCGGCTACCTTATACGTCTCGCTTCCGACAGCATACGCCGCCTTGGTCACCAGAGGAAACGTCCGGTTGGGCGAGTGGGTCTTGATTCACGCAGGAGCTGGGGCCACCGGCCTAGCCGCAATCCAGATCGCCAAATCCCTCGGGGCCACGGTCATTGCGACCGCTGGGAGCCCCCGTAAATTCCAGATCTGCTGCGAGTACGGCGCTGATTATGTGGTGGATTACCAAGCGGATGACTGGCCGCAGCAAGTCGTTGGCCTGTGCGAAATGCACCGCGAAGGTAATGGGCGGAAGGGTGTGGATGTTGTTTTGGACCCGGTGGTAAGCGGCACCGTCGTCGATCCGTTTGCCCAACGCTGACCGTTTACTCAAGGGACTGGTTGAGAAATCACTGAAATGTATGGCGTGGAATGGCCGGCTGGTGGTCGTTGGCTTCGCGGGTGGGAAAATTGAACGCGTGGCGGTCAATCGGGTGTTGTTGAAGAATGTCAGCATCGTGGGTTTGCACTGGGGCCCGTACGAGGAGTACGAGCCTGACACCGTTCCAGCTGTCTGGGAGGAAATCAACCGTCTCATTCGTCAGAAGAAAATCCGTGGCATTGGCTTCTCCGATCGACAGTTCCGAGGGCTGGAGAGCATTCCGTGGGCGCTAAGGGAGATGGGAACGCGGAGAACCTGGGGCAAGGTCGTTGCCGAGCTTCACATGCCGGAACAGGCGGTGCAGAGTATCTTGTAAATCCTAAATTCCGGTGAAATGGGTGTTGTGGGGGAAAGGCGCTTGGTATGGTGTTCGTCATGATGAAGTGTTCCTCGTTTCCCGTTTTGGCAAGTCGTAGCCGAAGCCCCATACCTACCTCCTAGTAGGTGCTAGTAGTACTTACAATGACCATGAATCCTTACCCTCGGGTCGCTACTGAAGGAGTAAATCAACCCCTAGGTAGCTAGTGACGTGAGAGACTGGAATAAAAAAACCCTCCCCCGCATTGTATATTGTATAAATCTATTGGTTTGACTAGCTTAGCCCTTTGAACCCAAATCTTCACCCCGTTGAAACCCATTCCACTGGATATGAATTATTCGATCGCTCAAGAAAAGCGCAAGGCTCCATTTGCAGATCACGTTGACAATGTTAATCACCGCTTGAAGACGTCCCCTGAACAGGAGGAAGCGTCATCCAACGATGCTCAAGCCATTCTGGACGATTACTCGGGCGACCCGGATTGGGAGCCAGCCGAGGAGGCTAGACTAAGGCGCAAAATCGACATCAAGCTGCTGAGTATGCTTTGCTGCACTTACGCTCTGCAGTATTATGATAAAGCTGTGTTAGGCCAGGCTGTATGCCGCTCCCTTTATGCTGCCCTCCCCCTCCAAACATCAGACTATGCCCGAAGTCGTACTGATAGAACCGCTCTCATTGCGAATGACAAAAAAATAGGCGATTTTCGGTCTGAAGGATGACTTACTCCTCGGAATTGGGAATCGATATTCCATGGCCGCTTCCATTTTCTATCTCGGGTTTATCTGCGGTGCCTACCCAGCGGGGTTTCTGGCGCAAAGATACCGCATCCAGTGGGTGGCCGGTGGGATTTGCGCCGTCTGGGGGGTTTGCATGATATGCACGGCGGCAGTATCGGACTACCGGGGTCTCTACTCGCAGCGCTTCTTCCTTGGATTGGTGGAAGCTGGTGTGGCCCCAATCTTTATGCTGTTGGTCGGTGCTTGGTATACCAAAGCCGAGCAAGCCTACCGGATGGGTATCTGGTACAGCTGTACCGGGTTTATTTCCATGTTCTCCCCGCTCATCAACTACGGCATTGGGCACATCACCGGTGGTCAGCTGCGGCCGTGGCAATATATGTACCTCCTTGCAGGCGGTTTCACCATCCTCTGGAGTGCCGTCGTCGCTCTCTCTCTGCCTTCCGACCCGGCTAGCGCAACAGGGTTTACCGACCGAGAGCGCTACATCGCAGTGGCCCGGCTACGGGAAAACAACGCGGGGGTGCGGGACAAAACCTTTCGCGTGAATCAGCTCACAGAGACTCTCACAGATGTCCAGTTCCTCCTCGTATGCGCTATGGCGTTCCTAGTTACCATAGCCAATGGGCCTGTATCTTCGTTTGCTCCTATCATCATCAACGGCTTTGGCTTTACCCCCCTCAACTCCTTGCTGCTTGGAATGCCGGCTGGGTTCTATGGGGGCGTTGTGGAATTGATTGGACCACTGGCCGCCTACAAGATCCCTCAGTCACGCACAATCATCATGGTTGTCACGCAGGTGGGAGTCGTGATTGCCTGTCTTCTGCTCCTGCTCTTGCCCTGGGATAACAGGGCGGGCCTGCTGATCGGTGTTTATCTTCTGTCCTCGTTTGGGGGAAGTTACGCAGTGCTTATGGGGCTCCAGCTAGCCAACACGGCCGGCTATACCAAGCGAGTTATCGTCTCGTCTGGGATATACATTGCATATTGCGCGGGTTCGTTTCCGTCATTGCGCGTTTGTTTATCCGGGCTTGCTCTCCTAACTCTAATTGCTTGCAGGAAACTTCGTTGGCCCTCTAATATTCACCGAGAGCACCGCTCCCAGATATCGGCCTGGGTTCATTGTGACACTAGTCACGGCTCTTCTTGCCACCGCTACGTCTATTATTTATCGTCTGTACGCTCAGGCCGAAAATAAACGAAGAGACGCGAGTGGCGTAGCTGAAAGCTTCGAGCAAAGCTATGAGAACGATCTTACAGATCGCACAGTACGTGGCAACAATAGACACTACCTAAGTCCAGGGACACCTCTGACCGTGCCTCTAGAATCCCCGATTTCGTTACGTTCTCTAAACCAAGCTCTCTGTTTGCTCCTTCTTCCTCGGTATGGGATATCAAATGTATATCTAGGAGTGGGAATGGCAAATTAGGTCAGGTCGAGTTCTCAACATTGCCCTCCACAACTCCTGCGAAAACAGTGCCCTTGTCATGGTATGGCTGCTTGGGTTTTATTAGATCTGGTACTTTCTCTAAGTCATTTTACCTGAATGATCTAAGGCTTTTACTAGTCTGTTAAGATGGTAGTGCATTATTAATAAGAGTACAGTCTATCTTTTATAGCTAAATTTATTGCTAGAAAGCTCTTAGATACTAGGGAATCTCAGGGTGTAGTTAATGTAGACTAAAAGATGATATAGATTACTAAGGTGCCTTGGACATAGAGCAGTATATATATATAAGAGTTAATAATATAAAGATTAGAACTAACTAACTCTTAAGGTAGTAATCTGTTAAAAAATGTTGACTTGACACCCAATTTGTATACACCAGTTGCGTAGTATCTTAATTCAAATACCTAAATATAAGTTATGCATGTAAATATAAAACTGCACATTACAACTCTGTTTAGTACTCTTTTACTAATAGAAGCTGTAAGATAACTAGTTATCTTAATCAGGTTAGATATCATCGCGGGAGGTTGGGATGCTTACTTAAGTATCCTCCCCCCTTTTAACTATCTTCTGCTCTCGCGAAGATACTGACAGGAAGTCAGCGACAATTCTCAATTGTTAAGAGTGATCTAATATTTGCAATAGTGCATAATCTTCTTCACGCTAGTTAGACCCTTCGCACAAGAGTTATACTCTTACACAAGCCCTACTATCTAAGAATTATCTGTATAAGAATAGCTAAGATTTATTATGCTTGCTTTGAATTTTTTTGGAGATCTATAACTTTAAATTAGATTAAAAAGTATTATTAATTTTCAAGCCTAGTAAATCATAGACTATGAGGAAATAATGCATAAAATATGGAAGAGATACGAGAAGAGAGCAAAAAGGCTTACTAGCCCGAGATGTCCAAGGATGCCATTTATAACTGGCGTCAATATTGGTCTTGTATTTGGGTTCGATTAGCATGCATTTATACGGAAGGTTCTATTAAGTCAATAATTCTCGATATTGGATATACACCGACTTGGACGACATGGACTGGTAGATGTGACTGGGGCCCGAGGCATTAAAATCGTCTCTAATTTAACGTTCACTGGGCCCCAGTGGAGCCCACATGTCTCCAAGTTGTACGCTCTCCCCAATGATCTTTGAGAAGTTGTTGTTGGCTACGACTGCGCCACCTTTCACAATCGCCAAGAGACAAGGGGAGATCGGAGACAAAGCCAAAGGGGCCTGGCGTCGGCATTAAGACACGGAATTCCAAGATAACTCCGGACCCGGCGCACAGGGCGTCAGACCACTTGAAGGCTGGGATCCGACCGTGTTCGACTGGGTTATTGATGATCCAGTCTGGTGATTATTAATAGTAATATTGCTCTGTGGCTGAATGGGATAACATTTGACACACTGTAGCGGAGATAGCGGAAGTTGCTGCCTACTGGTCGGTCTGATACTATAAACGCGACATGAGGGCCGTCGTCTGGCCTGGGAACTTGACACTTTATCTGAACAGATCATAAAGACCACCAAGATGAAGGAAGCATTTGTCGACAAGATCATCACCGTCACCATCCGGGACACCCCGATCCCCGTCCCCGCGGCGGGCCACGTTCTCATTCATGTGGTCGTGTCGGGCACCAACCCTAAGGACTGGAAGATGCCTCCATTCTGGCCCGCAGATGGGACGCCCGCCAACCAAGGAGATGACATGGCCGGATACATCGAAGCTGTGGGAGCGGGCGTGACGGGATTCCACCGAGGAGACAAAGTGGCCGCGTTCCACCAGGTGATGAGACCGCATGGCACCTACGCCGAGTATGCAATTGCCCCTGCCCACACGACTTTCCATCTTCCGGAGAGGACCAGTTTTGAAGGTAAGCCCATCGCCGGTTAAATAGGTTTCGCTCGGGAGCTAAGAGCGTAATCCGATCAGAGGCGGCGACGATCCCGTTGTGCGCCATCACGGCCGCTCTCGGTCTGTACCAGCGCTTAAGGCTCCCTCCGCCCTGGAACCCAGCGACGGAGCCGCTGCCCTTACTGGTCTACGGCGGCGCCACGGCTGTCGGCGCTTTCGTGATCAAGCTCGCCCAGCTTTCCGATATCCATCCGATCATCACGGTCGCTGGCAAGGGGAGTGTCTTTGTCGAAACCCTCATTGATCGGGAGAAGGGGGACACGATCATTGACTATCGGGAAGGCGACGAGGCGATGCGGGCGAAGATCACGGAAGCCGCGCAGGGGCGTCCGATCCACTACGCGTACGATGCCGTGGGTGAATCCGGCAGTCATGACATTGTGAGCGCGGTGATGACCACCCCAGCAGAGATCACCACGATGTTCCTCCCGACTGACTACCAGCTGCCGGAGGGGATGCGCATGGGCCAAACCATTGCGGGATCTGTCCATCTGCCCCCCACGGCAGGGAAGCGGATGGAGGACGACGAGTTTGGGGCGGTGTTCTGCCACTTTATGGCCCGGGGATTGGCCGGGGGCTGGTTCACCGGACATCCATATGAAGTGCGTCCAGGGGGGTTGGCGGGACTGGAAGGAGCCTTGCAGGATCTCAAGGCGGGTAAGGCATCGGCCGTGAAGTATGTGGTGCGCATTGGCGAAACGGAGGGAGTGGCACAGTAGATTTCTATTAGACGAGTCTTCGTGGTGCCATACGGCGCAACACTTTGGCTCTTCTTTCGCACTCGATAGACTTTTTGCCGCTGTATTCATGTTATATCCATTGTCCTATGCTGTACAAATGTAGACGATCAGGTCGCCTGTATTGATCTTGGCTTCATGACAGCCCACGGAAACCCGCGGCATAAATAGTGTCCACACAACACTTGGCTTGGCTGTGGAGGTGTCCAAGGCATGCCGCTGGCGGGCCGCCACTAGACGACTGGCTCCGTTGACCCCGCTCCATTTGGTGGCAGTGATCGACAGCGCCTGGTTCGGGAATCCGGAGCTTCAAATCTGGCAATCGCCGTTCCCCACACCCGCGTCTCATACGCACTGGGGTACGGTGACGTCGTGATGTGGGATCCTTGCAGTGCTCGCCCGCGGAGTATCTCTGTTAAGGAACACAGACACCCCTCAGGAGCCGAGATCGACTACCGGTCCATCTGGGGTACCTGGTCAATGCTCCCTCCCCACCTCCGCTTCTGGCTCTCATCCGTGGTGAGTGGCTCTCACAAACCGGGTTCTCCGCACCCGAAGCTTCTTTAAGCTTAGCTGTCGCGCTGATCTGAAGAATTCCATGCCTTGCAGGATATCCCCACCACATGGGGCCCAGATGTTGCATTGCCCTGCCCCGATGTTTACCCGCAAGCTGTGACGAGACTGAGATGAAAACCCTCGGCTATACAGGGTAGATGACAGAGGGGGCATTGCAAAGAGTACATAAGACGCCATATTTCTTCCACTTCTTAGCACTCCAGTTCTCCGAGATGCGTGGTTAAGGATATCATATTCTACAGACTATCCCTTTCCTTGTGTGCGGAAATGTTGACCTCGTTCGGAACGGCCGGTCTCCTGCTTGGTGTTGCCTTCAGCGGCGTCGCGGTGGCCGAGGATGTCATTACAAGTGACACCTACTTCTACGGCGACTCCCCTCCTGTCTACCCCTCTCGTACGTCTCTTTCCCCGTTTTAAGGTTTATCTTGGTTGTCCTATACAGTGGTATCGACCGAGCATATTCGCTAACTCGCTGAGCAGCGGAGGGAACTGGTGTTGGTGACTGGGCCACGGCATATCAAAAAGCCAAGGCGTTCGTCACCAAACTGTCGGATGATGAGAAGGTCAACCTCACGGCTGGGGTCTCTTCTGACACCGCTTGTTCGGGATTCATCCAGGGTATTGATCGCTTGGGTTTCCCAGGTATTTGTGTGAGCGACGCAGGAATGGCCTGGTGGGTTTGATCTTTTCCTTCCGTTGCAAACTGTGACTACTCGAACGCTCCGCTAATGAAGTGTCTTGACTACAGAGGGGAACCGATTATGTCAACAGTTGGGCGTCGGGGATTTCCGTCGGGGCGAGGTAGACCCTCCGTCACACATCCACTCCTTTTGGGTGGTGGCTAATCGTCGACTAGTTGGAACCGAGACCTGGCTCATGCGCGCGGTACCTCTATGGGCCGAGAATATCGGACTAAGGGGGTGAACATGATCCTCGGCCCTGTCGTGGGTCCCCTCGGACGAGTGGCGCTCGGAGGCCGCAACTGGGAAGGACTCGCGGCGGACCCATACCTGAGTGGGATTCTGGTTGCAGAATCGATCCAGGGCCTTCAGTCTCAGAATGTGGCGACGTCAGTCAAGGTGAGACCATTCTCCCCTTCCGGAGGGCGGTCGACCTAACATCGTGTAGCACTACATTGCGAATGAACAAGAGACGAACCGCAATCCGACCACCGATTCCGAGGGGGATGCCGTCCAGTCCGTCTCGTCGAACCTGGATGACAAGACGATGCACGAGCTATATCTCTGGCCGTTTCAGGATGCCGTGCTCGCCGGGGCTGCCTGTATTATGTGTTCGTATAACCGACTGAACAACTCGTACGGCTGCCAGAACAGCAAGACCCTCAACGGTCTATTAAAAACGGAGCTGGGCTTCCAGGGTACCAAGACTTCACTTCCTACCCTGGGCGATCGAGCGCAAGCTAACAGATGGATGAACAGGTTATGTGGTCACCGACTGGTTCGCCCAGCATGCGGGCATTGCTGGTGCGAACGCGGGACTGGACGTGGTGATGCCGTCTTCGGACACTTGGAACAGCAATCTGACCACCGCGATTGCCAACGGATCTATGGAGGCCTCGCGCTTGGACGACATGATCACCAGGTATATGGCCACATTTGTAACCACCTCGACCACTGGTAGATGCTAACATCCATTACTAGAGTCATGGCGACCTGGTATTACCTCGACCAGGATACGGCTTTCCCCAAGCCCGGGATCGGAATGCCCAGCAGCCCCAGTGAACCACACCAGGCGGTCATTGCCACCTCGCCGGACGCAAAGCCCGTGCTTCTCCAGGCGGCGATTGAGGGCCACGTTTTGCTTAAGAACACCAACGCTGCCCTCCCTCTGAAGGCACCGAGGCTGATCTCCGTCTTCGGCTACGACGCCTATGGTCCGATGACGCTCGATCTAATCACCCACTGGAACTTTGACTCCACTGCCACCAGATCAAAGCTCTACCAGAACGGAACGCTGTACGTCGGGGGTGGGTCGGGCGCGAACTCGCCGGCCTACGTGGATGCTCCCATTGATGCCATTCAACGCCGGGCCTACCAGGACGGCTCGTCTGTTCTCTGGGACTTTACCTCCGAGAGCCCGTCTGTTGACTCCACGTCGGACGTTTGTCTCGTCATCATCAACGCCTGGGCGGAGGAAGGATGGGACCGGGCCGCGCTTTCAGATACCCACAGCGACTCCACGGTGCTTCACGTCGCGGATAACTGCGCGAACACTGTTGTGGTTGTGCACAACGCTGGCATCCGGACTGCTGCGGCGTGGGTGAACCATGTCAACGTCACGGGCATTATATACGCCCATTTACCCGGCCAGGACAGTGGTCGTGCCTTGGTGGAGATTCTCTACGGGGATTCCAATCCATCGGGCAGACTTCCCTACACGGTAGCTAAGAAAGACTCTGATTATGGATCACTCCTTGAACCGGCCCAGCCGGAAGGGAAATATAAGTATTTCCCCCAGTCCGACTTTTCCGAGGGTGTCTACATCGACTACCGCGCCTTCGACAAGAATGGAATAACACCCCAGTATGCCTTCGGGTATGGCCTTTCGTACACCACGTTCGGCTACTCCCACCTCAAGGTATCGAAGAAGTCCAGCTCACCCCCACCCTACCCAGGCAAGGCCCCGATTGTCCCCGGTGGGAACCCGCGTCTCTTTGATGAGCTGGTCACGGTGACAGCCAGGGTCAAGAACACCGGCCCCGTTGATGGTCAGGAGGTGGCCCAGCTGTACATCGGAATCCCCAATGGGCCCGTGCGCCAGCTCCGCGGGTTCGACAAGGTCGAGATCAAGTCTGGGAAGTCAAAAACAGTTACCTTTGCCGTGACCCGACGGGACCTCAGTACTTGGGATATTGTGTCGCAACAGTGGCTCCTTCAGCGTGGGACCTATAATGTGTATGTTGGGCGGAACAGCAGGGACTTACCTCTGGAGGCCACATTTACCTTCTAGTGTGGAGTGTGTGCTCCGTCAAAAAGCCCTACAAAGATATGTCACCCCAGTCTAAACCCAATAAAATGTTTTACCTACTGGGCTACTCAGTCTTGACGGGGACTTAGTCTTGACTCTTGATGAACTAGTTGCAGGTATAAAGCCTCGTAATTTACTCATTACATGATGCTGCTAGTCACTCATGCCACCAGATGAATCACCGTCATCCCATATCAGTGTGGTAGACTCCCTTTCACAATCTTTATCGATTCGATGGCGTAAAAGCCGTTATTAGGCACTCGGTTTCGAAGTGAGCCTTGAGGAGGCGAAGCGGGGAGTAGTGGGACGGTTGACTATTAGGCCAGGTCCAACTGTTCACGCATGATCAGTAAAGGGGTTTATTCAAATACGACGAAATCCTTCCCCTCGGTAACTTGGCCCTAGGCAGAGAAGGGGCGATAGCATGTCCCAAGCCCAGACATTAGGTTTGAGTCAGCGCGGAAAAAAGAGGAGGTGCGACATGATTCAGGTTCCCCGATACCGAGTGCGCCTGGCCGCTGTGAATCGCGCAAGGGATGAGGGTTTCGGTGGCAATATGCCCTAATAGAGCGATTTTTATCTCCACGTGTGCGTAGTTGCGACCCTGGTATGCACAGCATCATTTTCGGTCTGCAATCCTGCCTTTCCGCGCGGCGGACGCATACTGTCGAAAGTCCCACGGAAGACCGTTCCTGTGTGTATTTAGTATAAAAGTCCAGTCTCACGGCACTCATCCATGATTGACTTCCCCATCACCCTTTCTTCCATTTCCCTGCATCCCTGATTTGACAAGATGACGTCCGCCGTTCAAGCGACCATGAACTACCACACCGAGGAGATGGCCTCGGCCACTCTGCTAGAGTTTGCCGATGTCTATCGATTCGCAACGGACAAGCGGCCGATCAAGATCCAGGATACGCGAGGGAGCGATATTGTGTTCGGTTTAGACACCCATGGCTTTGAGCATCTGAAGCATCATAGCTGTTTCGCCCAGACAGTGAACCGGGACCGCATTAAGGCGGACCTGTACCCAGAGGCAATATCGTTGCTAAGGGACCGGTACGTGGCTTTGATCCGGTGATAGGGATAGCCCCAGCGCGCACATCCCGAGCTTACAACATATAGACTAGGTGCATCCCGAGTTGAAGTTGCCAGTCATATCTATCGGGACCAGTTTGACAATATGCATAGTGATCATAATATTGTTGGAAAACATGGCCCATCACAGAATGCGCATGTGGACTTTTCTGGCCCTGGGGCCCACCAGTTCCTGTGGAACCAACTTCCCGACGAGGCAGGGCGCCTCTCCATGACACGGTGGGCGATTTTGAATGTCTAGCGGCCTCTGAAGCCCGTAACGAAAAATCCCCTCTCTCTGTGCGATGCCAACACCGTGAAGATTGAAGATATGCATGTGAGGATGCTGGATAACCATGCAAAGAAGGTCGCCGATCCCAATGCGCAGGTCGTATGGGAGGGTGGTTTTCTCAAGTACAGCCCGGATCATCGCTGGTATTATATGTCCAACATGACGCCTGATGATGTGTGTCTGATCAAGATGTTTGACACCAAGAAGGGCAACTCCATTGTATGCGCACACGCTGCCTTTGAACACCCGGAAATCGCCCATATCCAAGAGCCACGTCAGAGCGCGGAGTTGCGATGTTTGGTTTTCTGGGAGGATCAGGCACCGGAGGGGAATTTGATAGGGGAGTAGGAGAAAAGGAGGCGCGAGGCAGTGGGAATTATACCAAGAGTCATGCTTGTATGAGCAGAGTATATCTAACTTTCGAACAATCACCTATATGGCAGGTCAAATTAGACTACTCGTGACAGTTTCCGCTAGTTTCTCTCTTGATTCTTGTTCCTCGTGCCGCGTCTCTGTGTATTCTACCTTGAACTACCCACTGTAGACCTCGTTCGAGGGACATGGCACTTCAATCTGGTCCTTTCTTTCGGCAATTCTTCATTAGGTTAAGAATATCTACTTGGTGGTCAAGGAACCTATAAACCCCCAAGCTCCATATTCCACTGATCGCCGGACAGAACACCGTCAAACACATTCTCTACATTCCCTAGCTCACCAGGGCCGCCCAGCGGATAGAATGGAAAGTCTAGTCCGATTTCATTCAACAGATCCACGGAGAAATCATCGACATTCGTAGTGGAGCCAGGATCTAATCCAATCTTATTGTTTCGTGCTGGGTCGTACTCCCCGTTTGCAGCACGGTTGAATGGGTCCTGGGATCCCGGTTGGAACGTCGGTTCGTTGGCGATAGTGACGGCAAGACCGGTGCGGCGTATTACGACTTCGAACATCTGCACGGCCCAGCTAATGGGGAACCATGATTTGGATAGCCTGCGGAGGAACTCCAGGTCGGTCTGGATCCGCAGAGAGGCGAGGATTTTGTTTTGGGCGTCTAGTACTTGGCTTAAGGAGCGTTCAATGTGGAGGGCGAGAATAGTGGAAGCACAATTATACCTATGCATATTAGAGAGAGCGGGGACGGCAGCGAGTGAAGTATCTTACAGGAACATCGGGCAGTATTCCACCAGGTTATGCACCATAATCCTGTCGATTGTGGTGTCCAGCTCCAGCATCGCATGTTGGAGCTTCTGGCCTGCTCGACGGGATATTTTCTGATCGCGCGATTTGAACGTCTCCCGTATTGTGCGATACATAATGCACTCGGTGACATAGCTCCGGGCGTCTAGGACGAGGACCCAGAAATTATCGATTGTCCACTCCTGGATGGTGGAGCAACGTAGCTCGAGAGGCAGACAGTCCCGCCATCGGCCCATGCTCTGTTCAAGTTGGTTGCAGGTACTTTCCGACCACGTTGACGGGCGTAGCATTGCCTGCATGAACCGTGCGCCTGTGCGGTTAATATCGGGGTTCAAAAATAATGGCGAAAACTTACCCGTTAGAGATAGTCCACAGCTTGCCACTAGAAAGCTCTTGTGCAGATTGGTCACCGGGGGCAGGATGTCTTGAAACTCCGCCGGAATCTCTTCATCGTCCCAATCCTCCAGGGTCAGCTCGGACGTGTCAAAATCGGTCTCATGAATCCTTCGTACATTGTCCAGGCCGTTGAGAAACAGTAAGGCGTCCCGGTTGTATAGCACCCACCACATTCGCCTTAACAATCTCCGTAGGGACGGGTCTATATCGCTACTCCGGCCCACTTCGTCTTTATGAAGACCCAGTTTTGTGGCGATACGCGTGGCATTGGATAGCCAATAACGGTAATCCTTATCCATGTACAGCGAAACATGAAGCTGGCTGAGAATCAGAGTTCCCTGTAGCTGCCGGAGCTGGTTCCTTTCCGCCCCCACGTCGTAGAGAAGTCGGGCCCGGTTGATAAAGGTTTTTTGCGCCGATGGGTAGTCTTCAAACCCGGCTTCCTGAATGAAGCTGGTGGGGACATATGGCGCCACACTTGCTAAAACACTATAAAGTAGGAAGAAGGAGATCGTCTCACTCCGGTACTCCTGCATAAACTGAACGCGATTGACGACGGGGCAATAGACATGAACGCATTGGAAGTAAAGCCGCAAATATTTGTCGCTAGCGAGGATTAGCAGCCATATTGGCCGTTGTGCAACATTGAGGTACATACCAGATGTCGGGTGGGGGTATGTTCAGCGCCCCTTTTCGCTCCAAATATTCAATGTCAGCCTCATCCAGTCCATTCAGCTGGGCGCGAGGGCCCGGGTGCGATGCCGGATCTCGAAGAACCAGGCGCACCAGTCGCCGCGGGGGTGCACGCGCGAGGACTTCGCTCAGAATGGTCACAGAGTTCATCCCCCCATGGTATTCGATGACTTCGTGGCCTTTCCCCGACGGGCTTGGTCCTGACGCGGCGGTTGGGGGAATAGCGGACTGCCACTGTGACATTTCTCGACATATCTGCAGCTGGGACTCGTCCTCTCCGACGGGCTCGCTGGCCTGGGTTGGAGTGGATCCCGAATGCGAGGAGGCAAACGGGGAATGCGGTAACGCCGCGAGGGGAGTGGATGCGATCCGTGGCTGAACGGCCACGGGGCCTGAGGGATGTAAGGGTTCTTGTAGGGTGTTGGCTATGCTCTGTGGTTCAATTCAGCATTCATCATACTGAAGGTCAGACAGCAAGAGGCTGCTTCGGAAAAAGAACCCACCAGGCGTCGGTTGGCTGCTTCTCCGTCTGTCTGCCTCTCCTGACTGAAGAAACGGGGTGTGGGCGGAATGGGCTCCGACTGCGAGGGGGATGGATTGGAGGGCAGTGTGGAACTCCCGTGGTGGTTTGGCGCAGCGTGCGACTCATATTGTCGCTTACGTTTGATGCTACTCTCTGTCAGTATCTTGGGAAGGGAGGTTGGACTGGGTGCTCACCCTCGCAGCTTCTCTTGAGGAACTAGAACGCACGATTCTGTGCGTTCAGCATTTATACATCGTGTGCAAGGCGTTCCCACTTCAATCGCATCGCATCGCACTTTGCGGTCATGACAAGGAATGCACGCTCGTACCTTTCGCGCCATGGGAGCGGTTTGCGGGGAGGCGCCTGGTGCTGCTGGCGACCAATGGCTTTCACTACCAGCTAAGTTCCAGCGGAGGGTTGCTGCTGGCATCTACGAGCACGGAAACGACAGCGAATATGAGGTGAGTACAATGGAGGATTAGAAAAAGGTTTTGTTCAGGATTTGGAGACGAGATGGGCTTGAGACCCCCCGCATTATAACCGGCTTAATAACTGGCATTATGACTGGGCACTGGCCGTGATCCACTTCCCCGCACGAGCTCAGCCAGGCTACTTGGTGCTAACTATCGAGGCTTTGAAGGGATCCGGCTACTGGAGATACACCTGATCCACCATCCCACCCGCTGTCTCAAAGGGGAGGCAAGCAACCGTTGTCGCGACAAAGCGTGCCGGGTGTTGTGATGATGGATTGACCCAGCGATGCATTGTGGCCCGCTGGATGACAGAGTCCTACCGACGTTTTAGACGCCACTACTGCATAGACATTGTAAGTGCAGGAACGTACCCCAGGTTTTAAATGTGTCTGCTCGCCGTTGTCCAGCTCCAGGATGAGTTCTCCCTCGACCACAACCACAAAATCTACGGACACAGTTCTGTGCCTGGGGGTGATGGCGGACGGACCAAAGTCTCCTTGTAAGAAATTCACGCCCCGCGGAACCACTGGCTGACTGCCGCCGAGGCTAAACGAGGTGGGGTGTTGTTGACCATTCGGGGACAAATAGGCTTCCACGTCTTGGTCGTTTGCGATCTGGGTTGGAACCTCGCTCAGCGCATATGTACGCGAGATCGCATAGCCTCCACGATCGAGATAAAGTAGATCTGGTGATGTGAGGATGATGCTGGTTCCAGTCGAATCGTGGCCCGTTATATATCGCTGGGTCGGCCGCATGCCCTCGCTCAGCATCGGTTCCAGGCAATTCATCTCGACTTGTAAACACCACTTTTCTCAATCGATATCAACACACTGATGATTTATCTTTTCATCCGCTACCAGCCCCCAGATGGTCGAATCATTTAAACCGGCCAATCATGCAATCTCAAGCGGTCGTTCTTTTCTCCCCTCCTCTCTCGCTTTTCTCTCGGCCTATTTAGAGTTTGTTCGGCGCCGCTCGGTGCTGCCTAATCTGGCCTAGCCCCCCGCCGCCTTTGGCTCCCATGTCGCCGCCCTATGAGGCCTCATTTCCTGCTGGCTGCTGCTGCCTCCCATTCGAAAGGCCTCTCCCGACTCTGTAAAATGTTTCGATACAAAGAAATCATGGCTTGGTTGTCCTCTAAACATATACCCCATAGATTCTAGCCCAAACTCTATCAATGTTTGTTCTTGGTGTCGGCGCCGATGGAGAGCTGCCCATAGAGCGAAGATCGTTGTACCCTGGGGAAAGGGGAAATCCGGGGTTATTACAGCGGTACAAGATCGCGCTTAAAGGGGCTTTCTCTAGCTGCATGTGAGTAGTACTTGGCTTCTCACACTTACGGGCTTCTTCCCGTTGTGCATGTGGTTCTGGTGACTAGTTACTACTCCATACCAAACAATTCCTTCTGCTTTCTCTTCTTCACAATGGCCCCGAAAGAAAAGATCAGCACCTACAACCTCTTGGTCGTGCTCGCGGTGGCCTTAGGCTCGTTCACGTTCGGCTTCACCGTCAACGTAACGGGTCCGGTCCTGGGGATGCCCTCATTTTACGACTACTTTGGCTTGGACATCAACCAGACAACGGGTGTGATTGGGGGTGGGCTTGTTCCGATCCCAAAGATTACACACGTGCTGAATATAATTAGCCATTCCCGCCTGCTACTTTAGTGGTGGTATTGTCGGTGCTGCACTGGGTGCATGGACGTCGGAGCGGGTGGGACGACGACGTGCTTTATTCCTTGCCTGTGCCCTGGGAATCCTTGGTGGCGTGCTCATTGGAGCAGCGCAGAATATCGCCATGATTCTCCTGGGCCGATTATTCTCGGGACTTTGGTAATCTTCCTTTTCAAATCAATGACTTCTATATGATCTGACGAGGAACAGCTCCGGTTACTTCCAGACAATCGTGCCCATCTACCAGAGTGAGATCAGCCCCGCGTCATCCCGCGGGCACTTGGTTGGTCAACATGGTTTCTTCCTGGTCCTGGGGGGAGTAGGTTACCTGTTTGTCGATACGAGATATTATACCTGGTCTGATATGTGCTTAGACCACAGCAGTGTTTGCAGGCCTCGGGTGTTCCTTTGCGTCAAATGAGCAGCTCCGGTGGCGGTTGACTCTTGCCCTCAGCGGTATGCAGAGGCCTTCTGTAGACATTTTAAGCGCACCGCTGATTCCTTTTGTCCAGGTCTTCCGCCCTTGGTTCTGGCTCCAGCCCTCATCTGGCTTCCAGAATCCCCGAGATGGCTCATAGCGAAGGGCCACCTCGCCCAGGCACAGAAGGTTCTCGAGCAGCTCCATAGGACGCCATCGGATCCCGATAATCTTCTCGCGACCTCTGAGTTTTCGCAGATCAAAGAGCAGCTAGAATTAGAGGAGACTGAGAGTCGGACCATTCTTTCAGCGTTGAGGGAACCGTCAATGCGTAAGCGCTTGGTTATTGCCATTTTAACTCCGTACGTGTCCCGCTTGATATCCGGAGGGCATGCTGATGGGTGGCAAATAGGGGCTTATTACAGTGTTCTGGAGTTCTCGTCATTATTACATACCAGGTATGCCCCAAATAAAGTCGAAAGCACCCAAACCGTCATCTGATCCTTTATAGGTCATTCTCTATGACAACCTCGGAATCACCGGATGGCGTTCGATCCTGCTCCTCGGTTTCTATAATTTCTGGTCTGCTGTCGGGAACTATTTCAATGCGCGAATGATCGACCACGTTGGACGCAAGCGACTGTTATTTTGGGGACTGGTAGGAGACATATCGGCCCGCACCCTGGGGACTTGGACTGACAATGCAACTAACCAACAGCTCGGCTCCGTAATCTGTCTATCGCTATATACAGCCATGGTCGCGCAATACGCAGGCACCTCGAACCGCGTCGGTTGCGCTTTTGGTGTGCTCTTTGTGTACCTCTACACCACCTTCTACGGCTTCTGCCTCGACGTGACGTCTTATGTGTACTGTGCTGAGATCTTCCCAACCTACATGCGCCCCACAGGGATGGCCATCGCAATTATATCGTACTTTACGCCTGCACTGCGTACGCATTCTTTCTCCGCATCTCTAACGTGTACCCGGCTGACTCTTCCATTTTAGTCTTTGCTGAAGTCGCACCGACCGCGTTCCGAACCATCGGGTGGAAGTTCTATTTGGTGTTTGTCCTCGTTCCTGCATGTGTATTACCAGTTATCTGGTTTTATTTCCCCGAGACTCGGGGCTTGACACTGGAGGAGGTGGCGGGTCTGTTCGGGGAGCGGGTTGCAGGCACCACTCGGCCTGTTCGAGGTGGACAAAGTGATAAGGTCGAGCCAACGGATGATGTGAAGGAGCATACCATTATGATCGAGCATGCTGAGTAGGGAATGAGGTGGTTCATGTGCCTTTCGGTGGCCCGCCTCCCGCATGACTTGCTACTCCATTTTCTCCCCGGCCACACTCCTTATAGGTTACGAAGTGTCTCTGGGTCATGTATCGAAATAGTGAATGCCATACTTCGGCAACTTGGAGTGCACCGTAGTTAGTTCGTGATAAGACAGACAATTGTTTTGCGTGACATATCCTTCCACATATCTCCACAGAACTCGCAAGACGGTTTGCCTCCGCAGACCCTTCAAAAATATCAATGGCCGAACTAGAGATACATATTCAGTTGCGCTTCTCCACGAAAGCCGGTTGCGCCTGAAAGCCGACTCGAGAGTTTCTCTCCTGTGTGGCCGCATCGACGCCGAACTTTGATAAACAAACCCCCAAGGGAAGGGACTGGTACCTATATATTGCGGCCGTCTTCTGTATGGAGGGATGACTAGCCCCATAATTTCCCTGCGAGAACAACATCTGCACACACATAGTATCATCCAATTATCTCAGTTGGTCCCACCACAATGGCATTTGATTCCTGTGATTCTAGATTTGCGTTCATCGGTAACTTTACAAACTCCTTACTCCACTGGACTCATGACTGTGCTGAAAAATCCTCACAGGGCTTGGCCGAATGGGCTACCGTATGGCCGCCAACCTACGCCGCGCCCTTCCCCAGTCTTCAACGGTGATCGTCAACGACTTGAACAAAGACGTCTGCGAACAATTCAAGCAAGAGCTCAGCCCGCATGGTCCCGTTGAAGTTGCCTCGACGGCTAAGGATGCCGCTTCGCAAGCATCAACAGTTATATCGATCGTGACTGCCTCTGCACATGTTCGATCCGTCTACCTGGACCCGGAAACGGGTGTCATTAACGCCCCGCCTCATGCGGACCGGTTGATTTTAGAGTGTAGTACCATCGATCTCGATACCACGAGGGAGGTCCAGGCAAAGCTCGCAGAGGCAGGAATGGGGGAATATATTGACACCCCAGTTTCCGTATGCCCCCACTTTGCCTCCCACGTTAGGAGCTACGATGCTAAACGACCCGCCCAGGGCGGCACTAAACGCGCGGGAGACGGAACACTCGCGTTCCTGATCGGTCACCCAACCTCCTCACCACGCTCTCCGCTGCAATCACGGATCCACAAAGCCATATCGCCCATGGCTGACGAGGACCGAATAATCTTCTGCGGTGCCTTCTCGACCGGCCTCGCGTCCAAGATCGCAAACAACTACCTCGCCTGCAGCAACATGGCCGTCCTCGCTGAAGCATTCGCCATGGGCATGGCTAACGGCGTAGACCGGAAGACTCTGTTTCAATGTTTTCGAAACTCAAGTGGGTATTCTTGGGCCGTGGACTACGCGCAACCCGTCCCGGGCTTGGTCCCGGGCCCAGCGAGTAACGGGTATGAAGTGTCATTTCTCATGCCGATGATTCTGAAGGATATGGATTTGGGGATTGGCATGGCGGGCATGGGCGGCACGCCGGCTGCCATTGGACAGGCTGCCCGGAGAGTATTTGAGGAGGCAGAAGGGGACGAGAGGTGCAAGGTATGTTAACTCGCTTTCATTGTTTGCATTGAGCTGGGGCTAATCTATAAAGGATCGCGACTGCACGTCTGTATGGCTTCATGTGAGTGACTGCAGGTTTGACCCAGAATTTAATTCCCCGTCTGGTGAGGGTAAGAAGTAAGAGTGGTTTGCTATGGTGTTCCATCTAGTTTGCTAGTTTAAACGCTTGAAACTACTCTGCAAATGGCGATCGTTCTGCTAGATCGTATTCTCGATAACCAGGACAAGATTATTTCCCAACAGTGTGTTCTAAAATAACATCCCCCGTCATAATCAACGGCTTCGTATTACTAAACGTGTCAATGTCTGCCATTAACACGTCACTGGTCTCTCGAAATGCGGTATGAAACTGCTCGACGGTGTCGAAATCTAACTGCACCTGGAGGAGATAGCCGGGTCCCGCGTCCGAGGCCCAGGGCGGCGTGTTCAGTGTTACACCTCGGACCCCTATTGCTGTTAGCATCCAGTAGTTGATCCGCAGTAAGCTGATAGATACCTTTTAGGCCATAGGGGCCCATCATCTTGAGAACTTTAGGAATGTGACCGTCGAGGTACTTCTGGACGTCGAGCTGGATGTTTGCTACATTGGGGTAGAGGACGGTCACGGTGGCGGGCATTCTGGCGGATCGTTATGAATTCGGAGGTTCAGTATTCAACAGTGCGCATTCATAGTCCTGTCTGTGGTGGCTATACTATCGAGCAGGAGAATAAGTGAGGCTTTATGTTCTATGATCCTCGGCGTCGATAACGCTAAACTGCTTGCTGTCGGCTATCGATGTACCGAGCCCAAATTATGGTCGCCGTGCAGCTCTTTGCGGGGTAGCTAGGGATCCGTCTGTCTCATTCCTCATCAATTGGCAGCTCAAGGCGAGACAGTCCACTCATCCATCCAAGCCACTATCATTTCATCTGTCCGCTCCCTGACCCGCGGGTCCACCCACGCTGATCCCATGGCGTATATATGCAGCTGTCCCCACTCCAGCACCAACTGATGCCTCACGCCCGCTTTCCGGCACAGGTCGGCCCACTGCCGCCCATCCAGCATGGCCATTTCTGCCCCCCCAGTCAGAATCAGCTGCGGATTTAAAAAGCCAATTTCCCCAGACTCCCGACGGAGCGGATTGACGCCCGGATCACGGCCGTCCGTGTCACCGAGGAATAGCCGGAACATAAACGGCACGGAGGTATTTGCCGTGTTAATGTAGTCGGTTGTCGCTGCGGGGTTTCCACCAGCATTGTAGAGCGATAGCGATGTGTCGAGCCAGGGGGAAATGAGGACGCTGGCGGCTGGCTGGGGGAGACTAAGACTGCCAAGCTCGAGGGCGGATTGAATGCTCATGGCAGCTGGTCTGCATTAGTAGTTACTGTGATACGGGGTGGAGTGATGGACAGCATACCCCCTGCGGAATCACCCATGAAGATGGTCTTGCTGGCCGGGATCCCTTCATCGAGTAGGTAGCGATAGGCATTGAGGAATGAATCTCGTTGTGCTGGGTGGACAGCTTCGGTGCTAAGAGCTAGACACATATTAGCCGCGCTCTGAAGAGGGGCAAAGAATAAATAAAAAAGGATACCGACGATACTCCACGCTGAGGAAAATCAAATTGAGACCCTTGCTCTCGGCCACTTGAATCCACCTCTCCATGTAGTTGAGATATTGCCTTGCTTCGCCGCGGATATACCCTCCACCATGCGCATACAGGACAACTACACGTTTTCCATTGACCGGATGTTCCTGGAGAGTGCAGGATCCAGGAATAATATATCCTTTCCAGCTCTCACCGCCAACTTCCCGTGCTCGTGGGGATGGACAATTTGTCACAGGGAGACGATGAACAATATCCGGAAGGTGGATGGCAGCAGCAGCCAGATACGCCCTTGCAATTCGCGTCCGGAGAGATTGGTAGACGGGATAATGGGCGAGAAGGGCTCGTTCAGCCAGCTCAAGTGCGCAGTGTGTAAGGAAAGAGTAGCAGAATTTGAGAAATTGCAGGGGATTGCCAGCGACGATGCTCGCGAGATGGACCATTGTTGCGGGTTGTTGGGGAAGCCGTATCTGTTCCACGATGTGTTGGTGTTGGTTGGCGATATATATATTCCCTTTAAACCGACCTCGGCGTCGGTCTTTACGGAGGAAAAGCTCTTTTCGGAACATCATCACGGAGTTGAAGGAGGGACCATCTATACCACCAACTACATGACAATTGGATTCACTTGATCCACTACGCAGGCTGCAGATTTCGAGATCAGCTACAATTTGGAACCCTGTTGTGTCAAAAATGCTACCCCGTTGGAAAGAACCGGCTTCCCCTCCTGATTAATGGTAGTAAACCGCACCTCCTCCCCTCCAGTCCCCTTACTCTGCCCCATTCGCCAAATCTTGATCTTCAACATATCACCCGGGAAAACAGGAGCGGAAAACCGGGCCTGGAACATCTTCAGTGTGTCTGGACGCCCTGACCCCGCCGCTTGCACAACCGCATACGCAGCCATGTTCCAGGTACAGAGGCCGTGTACAATGGGGCGGGAGAAACCTGCTCGTTCGGCGGCTTTGGGATCGATGTGGAGGGGGTTATAATCCCCATTTAATCTGCCATTGTTAATCGATTTCTCTGGAGGCTTGTGCCGGGACGTACCGATACAGCAGAGGCGCCTTGGGTGAGATGTGTTGTTCAACGGTGAAATCCGGTGGACGATCCCCTGGGACCTGAGAAAGCTCCTTGCGGGGTGCTAATCCAGCAAATGGCCCCTTGTTAGTGTGTAACTACCTTGATCTCGTGGTCAAATATAAATACCTTGCGGTCCGCCCCAGTTACCCTGGCCTCGCACCATCACACTCCCGACGACGGTCGCGTAAACGACATTGCTCAAGTCCTCCACCAGCTTCGTCTCCGTTTCGATAATAGTCCCGACCTTACCCTTGTCATAAAGTCCCACAAGCGATTGTTGCAGGTGAAACCGCCGCCCTTCAGAACTCGTTGGCAAGGCGTGGTGAATCAGGAGACGCTTCTCTCCATCGACGACTCGCGATCGATCGAAGCGGGGGACATTCGCGAGGTCGATATCGGTTGGTTTCTGTAGAGTCTGGAAGTCGATGACGTCTTGGTCGGTGCCCTTGTGCCCTGTGCTCCTTAGTCTTGCCTATGAAAGCCTGGTTCGGGCGACGTACCGAGGACCGTGACGTACGTGGGAAAGATCTGGAAGGCTGGATGGGATTCCTTGAACCATGACCATTAGTAATGAGGATTATCGCTACTCTCGAAGTTAGGGATACGCACGTGCAGTAATTGAAGGTTGTCTGGCTCGACGCCGATGCTGAGGTTGAAGATGAGGGCGTCGCGGGTCAGCCAGGAGACCTCCTTTCGTGGGTATTCGTAATGAGGGGTCCATTCCATTATGAACTTCTTTTCATGGGAGGTCTGACATATGTGCTCGAGTTCTCTATCGAGCCATCTGGCCACTACTTGTACTTATTCCTTAAAAATGGCGAATCGCCGAGGCCGAGTAGAGTCGGCTCTAGAAACCGTTGATCCGATATTCGACTCGGCAGAAGAAGATTGCTCATAATAATGAGATATATAAAAACAAAACAATTCATTAAGCAATCGGCTCTTGCTAGTATCAACGTAATTAAGGAATATCGGCTATTTTCAACGGCGCCAAAAACCTCCAATGCCCCCTCTTCTTCCATCCCTCGGCTTTCCACTGGTTCGCTTTCTTCGGGAAGAAATCAATCACGTCGACCAACGAGTCATCATGCGCAAACACCGTCAGTACATTTTCCGCTCCGTCCAGCGGGACAATATTCTCCAGCGTCTGGTTCGCCAGTGTGATATCTTCGTCGTAGGGATTGAACTCGGGGAGTTTGCAGAAGCTCGTCACCGTTGCCGCGGATGGCTGGCCACCCGACACGCGATGAGCGGCTGTGTATTTTGTGCTGGGGCATGCGCTCCTCGGATCATCGCTATCTGGCGCTGGAGAGAAAACTGCAGGAAATGGACAGAAGACCGAGGGCCGTAGAACACTGCAGTGGTGGGCCGTATCGCCCCCGAGGAGAAGGAATGTATCTTCCTCGCCCTGGCTTCCAACGGTGGTGCGTACGAGCGCGTTAAGATGGCCCGTGGTATGCCCTGGGGCATTGAGGAGATAGAAGCTCCCGTCGCCGAAGTAGTCGTACGCCTGGCACCCGGCAATGGACAAGCAGGACGGCCCGGAAAAGTCAATCTCAACGGTTTCTCGCCCTTCGTAGAGATCGGACGTGGTCTCGATAGCGGTAGGATCCGCCGGCCAGCCCGGAAGGTATTTCGCCTTGTATCCTGGGCCGGTCACAACGCGTGTTGAGCCGGGGAAACGGGTGGTATCCCCGACGTGATCCCAGTGGTGGTGGCTGAATATGACGGCGTTGATGGATTCGAGAGGGACATTGTTCTCGGCCAGGATATCGGCCACATCTTTCTCGCAGCGGATTTCGAATGGAAGGGCTAAAATCTCCTCGAGGAGGTGCGGGCTCAGATGGGTGCGCCAGTTCTTTCGCAGTCCCAGGTCGAAGAGGAGGCGCGAGTTGGACGCGGCATGGGAGATGAGGAAGGAGAAACTGGGAATTTGCAAGACTTCGTAGCCTGGGTAGACCGGGTCAACCACCAGTGTGCCGTCCAAATCGGTCAGGTATGTCGTCGTGTCGATGGCTGAGATCTCTACTGTGGCGCCAGGAGGAATGTCCGGCTTCAACTTATTCTCCATCTTGCCTTGCTGAATTAATCACTTGATACTGGGCGTTCAATTGTACAAAGCCATTACTTCACTGCGCGGGGCTGGCCTTAAGCTTCAATGTCATTAAGTGCTAAGCGATCGAAGGGACAAACTGAAAGCCGATCCAATAGCCCTAGGAGTGGAAGATCTCAAGCCAGAAGCCCTCCATCCACCTTGTACACAGACCCCGTCACATAGCCGGCTTCATCGCTGAGCAGGAAGGCAACAGTCCGTGCGACTTCCTCTGCCCTACCCTCCCGCCGTAGTGGGTAGACCGAATACCGCTCATTTTCCGAGTCCCCCGCCTCGTCATCCCCGAAGACATTCCTGAGCATCGGCGTATCAATCGCACCTCTAAATCAACCCGTTAGCAAGCAGACGACGTATGGAATTTTTCGGACGAGGATTATCCATACGGTGCCACAGCATTGACCCGAATCCCTCCCTTCCCAACCTCCCTGGCCACCGACCGCGTCAGGCCAACTACACCGTGTTTACTCGCCGAGTACACAGCCATGTTAGTGCGGCCACTGAGTCCCGCCGTGCTGGCCGTGTTGACAATGGAAGCGCCCGCTCCCATCACGCGCACCTGCGCGCGGACACAGTTCACGACTCCTATCAGGTTGACACCCAGGATGTGGTCCATTTCTTCATCGGTCACCCTCTCAATCGGCACCGTGTTCCGCTTCATACCCGCGACACCGGCCATGTTCGCGGCGCCGTGCAATGCCCCGAAATGCTCAACGCTAGAGGAGATCCACTTCTCAACTTCCTGTGAGGAGGAGACGTTCACGACTGATCCCACCGCGTCAATCTTGCGTTGGCGCAGTTCATCCACCAGTTGCTCCAATGGGCCCTTCTGGATATCGGCCAAGGCGAGCTTGGCGCCGCGCTGACCGGCGAGGAGGGCCAGCGCCCGTCCCATGCCAGAGGAGCTGCCCGTGATGCTGATAACTTTGCCTTTGAGGGATGCCATTCTTTTTTCTGTTTTGAATAGTTACATCGAGGGGGTGATTCCAGGCAATCTGTGGAGGGAATAAAAGCTTCCCACTCATGCATCAATCGCCGAACGCCGAGACGTTAGGTATCTGCGAAGGCAAGCGGAAGCCGATCCTTGAACCGAACATTTCGGGCCGGCAATCACCAGCAAACTGCGGGGAAATCCAGGCTTTATTCCCCCGTTGCCCCAGTTGAACCCTGCCGTAGCCCAGACACGTTCACGGCCACAGGACGCTATATCTGAAACCCAAGCGATTTCGCGTCGAAGGAAAAATGACCACTGCAAAAGTCCTGCTCACCGGTGTCAACGGCTACATCGGGAGCCATATCCTCAGTGTGCTACTGTCGAACGGCTTATCCGTCCGCGGGGTAGTCCGCTCAGAGGACAAAGCCGCCCAAGTACGCGCTGACTTCCCCAATGCAGGCGATCGACTGGATTTTGGGATTGTTCGTGATATTACAGCCCCAGGCGCCTACGACGACGCCTTGAAGTCCGACCCGCCCATTCGTTACATTATCCACACGGCCAGCCCACTGAACTATTCCAGTGGCAAGTCGGTTGCGGATTTTGTGGAGCCTGCCGTCCAGGGGACGGTGGAGATTCTCAACGCGACGGCGCGGCATGGGAAGAGTGTCCGACGAGTGGTGATTACGGGGAGCTTTTCGGCAATCGGTAATCCACAGGATATGCAGGGGGGTGGGAAGGTGTATACGTCGCGCGATTGGAACCCGGTCACGGCGGAGGAGGTCAATGCAGAAAATCCAAGGCTGGCGTACTGGTTCAGCAAGACGTTGGCGGAGAGAGCTGGTATGCGCTTTTCCATCGATTATGGGGGGTAATGTAGTGCTAATGAGTTCAGCGTGGGATTTCATGAACGAGACCACCAGGCCGTTTGATCTAGTGGTCCTAAACCCCCCGATGGTGTATGGTCCGTTGCGACACTCCGTGAAGACGATCAAAAACTTGAATGTGACGACGAACAATATCTATCGCGACTTTCTCAGTGCAACGCCGGCAAGTGCATTGCCGGCTGAATGGGTGCATGCGGATATTGACGTCAGGGTAAGATCGCAACAAACCATTAGGGAAGGCAAGCTAATATTGTCTAGGACCTGGCCGAAGCACATTACAAGGCCCTCTTTGCGAAGGCCGCATCTAACAAGCGGTATCTCGTCACCCGTGGCCGAATTTGCAACCAAGAAATTGCCGATATGCTCCGTGACGTTCTTCCCGAGGCTAAACATCGAATCCCACTGGGGCGGCCAGGGTCGAGCTCGCTGCCGGAAAATGCGTTCGATGTTGATGGGCTGGAAGCAGTACAGGATCTGGGGCTGGCTTTTCGGTCGGCCGCTGAGACCCTGCGGGACTTGGGAAAACAGTTGCTGGAGATTGAAAAGAGATCCTCCGCGGCACTATAGCACGGAATGTAAATTGTTTAGTTATTGTAGAGAATTTACGTCTTGTCAGTTGGCTGCTATTTCTCTGGCACCCCGTTTGCAGTTAGCCAGGCATGCTTGTGTTGTGAATCGTAGAATATCAAAGTTTCATCAATGTTATCGGAGCACGGGAGAGGACCTCGATTTTGAGAAACTGAATGAATGGAGAAATCTTGTATATATGGCTACAAAAATGTAATATCTAGATCTTCGCCTTGTGCGCGTCCCTCAGAGCCCGCCGGATGATCTTCCCACTGGCTGTCCGCGGGATAGCATCAACAAATTGCACGCCTGCCGTCAACCATTTGTGTCGAGCGAACCGAGATTCAATCAGTCGCTGAATCTCTTGTTCGGTTACCGTTCCAAGCCTCCGCACCACAAAGGCCTGTGGGTACTCTCCGTCAAGGCTGGACAATAGTCAGTAGGTGTACAGAGCATCAGACTCAGGACGGACGAACCGTTTAGCCCCAACGACGGCGGCCTCAGACACATCGGGATGTTCGAGGATTGCCAGTTCCAGCTCAGCCGGGGACACCTGCATGCCCTTGACTTTAATGAGGTCCTATACACCCCTTTTGGTAAGTACTTCATAGTGCCCAGAGCTCCTGTGTTGACTCACCTTCATCCGATCCACGAGGTAAAACCGACCTCGTTCATCAACATAACCTATATCCCCGGTTCGCAACCACCGTACACCCTCGCTATCAAGATAAATACTCTCCTCGGTGTGCTGTGGTCTTTTATAATATCCCTTCATGATATTCGGGCCAGACACCCAAATCTCACCAACAGTCACCCCCTGCGGTGCACCGCTCCCAGTAAAGTCCTCACCGTCAATGGGCCGGATCTGTGCCCTGCAGTTGGCATTCAACCAGCCCACTGAGCACCCATCATCCTCATCATCCGGTGCAAATTGCGTCAACGAGCATGTACATTCCGTCATCCCCAGACCCTGCTTGATGCCGACCCCAGCACGAAGATACAGCCTGGCAACTTGCTCTGCTAACTCGGGGTTCAGCGGTGCCGAGCCACAAACTGCACTTTCGACCGCTTTGAGGTTATACTGCGTCGGGTGTGGGTATCGGGCCATCATGTTCACGATAACAGGGACAACCGTCAGGAAGGTGATGCGGTACGTATCAACGTATAGTAGCAGCTTGGCCAGATTGTATTTGCTCATGATGTACACTTTTGCCCCGAGGCGGGCGGCGTTCATACAGTAGTATGTTTGGCCCTGCCCTTTGTCAGTACTGAGTTGCTGATATACCTTGGACTGAGGGGACGAACATAGGCATGATACATAGGCAGGGGAGCCAACCATCTCTCGCCGCTGGTATCGAGGCGATGTTTCCTGGCGCGGGCGGCTTCTGTATTGCCCACCAGAGACCTTTTGTGAACGAGCTGGAGGCAATTGGCGACAGCATTGTAGTGCGATATCTCGACTCCTTTGGGGGTTCCGGTTGTTCTGCAAATGTGGTCTTAGTATGGCTTATCATTTACTGGTACTTGATCTACCGACCCACTAGAATAGTTCAACACCGCGGTCGTGGATTGCGCTTCTTCCAGTGATGTAATTCGGTGCCAGTGCCAGTTGGCTACACTCTCCGGAGAGCACCAAAAGTCCGTCCAGGGTCGTGGTGCCGTTGTAGAAGCCACCCCCGACTCCGGATCAACGAAGGAGAATATACGGCTGGCTGGTAGTCCCACTCGCCTAGCCGCCGCAAGGGCAGTCTCCATGCCCGACGGATGGGCTAGTAACACCTTTGCATCGGAGTCACGAAGCTGGTATGCCAATTCTAGTGCTCGCATTAGCCGAGCGCATTTTCATGGGCTGGGGACAACTCACCGGTCTCCGACGCCCCTGGGTTCACGGATGTGAATACACATCGAGCAGCTACGACGCCCCAGAACAAGACGGGGAAGTACAGGCTGTTGCTCGAGAAAAGAAGCACCTTGTCGTCGGGCTGAAGACCGAGATCCTGCAACCCCTTGCTGATTCGCTTGACGAAGACTTCGGTTTGCGCGAGACTGTAGCATCTCGAGGGGCTGCCGGCGTCAAAATACTGGGGGGCTTGACGGCCCTCGGGTGTTCCAGAGGAGAAGACAAAGGACGCGATGTCAGTCGCTGGGATTTCCAGCGTGTGTGGAGATTCGATGATTTGTGCCATGTTGGGAACAATGTGGGAGGACAGCCAAAATTCTCGACACGTCTAGCCAACCCTATTCGACAGGAGCTCCCCAATAAAAATAGAGGCTCTCGTCCGCTCGAACGCTTCACTCTGGGGAAAGCCTGCTGGTGACCCTTCGCCGCAGAAAGAGACCGAACCCCGCGATGGCGCCGAAAGCCGATCAATCCCCACGGCCACCCGGACATCATCGAGTCCTAGCAGAACTTCAAACAGGGTCAATCACATCATTTATATATCCCTATTGCACTATCTGGTGTCACATTTTAACTATACATACGCGAACGACAAAATGCCCAAGTACCCGGCCTACCAGAAGGGGGTGGTGGATTGCACTCAACCCCCAGATTTAAACAATGTGCGAGGAAAGAGCGTCGTGATTACGGGGGGTACGATCAACTTACAGCCTTTAACAATAACCAGCTTGCTGAATTGATCCCTAGGAGCGAGCGGGATGGGCGAACAGGCCACTAGGGCCTTTGCTAAAGCTGGGTAGGTCCAATGACGGATTACACCCATCGTCGGCAGAACTGACAGGCCGCAGCGCATTTGTTACATTCGGAGACGTGAACGAAGCTGCTGGTCGCAAGATCCAGGCCGAACTGGGATCGTGAGTTTATCTGGGGCGGGATTAAACCCTCAACTAACCGAGTCAGAAATGCTCAATTCGTCCGCTGCGACGTGACTGATTTCGAGTCCCAGCGCGAGATGTTCCGGCGAGCCAAGGAGAATTCACCTAGCAAAACAGTCGATGTAGCTATCGCGAATGCCGGTATCACGGGGGCTGACTCCATTTTCTACGGCGAAGGTAGGCTATCCCCCAACCTGTTGGTGAGCCCCGTGCCTAACAAGGACAGAATCCGGAGAAGAACCACAGGCACCGGATTTCAAAATTCTCAATGTCAACGTCAACGGCGTCATCGGGACCTGCAAATTGGCTCGCTTCTACTTCAAGCAGCACGAACTTACCCCGGGACGGGATCGGTGCTTTATCGTCATGTCCAGTGCTGCGGGATACGGCGACGTTCCTGGAGGTCCCATCTACATGATGTCCAAATTTGCGGCTCGTGCCTTGATGCGCTGTGTTCGTCGGACTAGGTTCCTCGATGGGATTCGGGCCTGCGCACTAGCTCCTTGGTAGGTCCTTGGTGGTTCAACTAAGTAGGTTGATGGAACTAACCGGACAAGGTACGTTGATACCAATCTAATGAGTCCGAGCGTCATCCAGCATGCGAAATCCAAGGGGGTCAAATTCGCCGATGCTGCCGATGCAGCCGGTGCGATGCTCAGAATTGTTTCGGATGCCGCCGTCAATGGTATACCTCCTAGAGAATTGCATCTTGTCAGACACAGCTAACGCATGGCAGGACGATGTTTTACGATTGTTAATCGTGAAGAAGCGCCCTTGGGATACTATGATATGGATGTTGACGATTATGCGGATGGGTCTCCGGCAGACGAGCAGCAAAATATCCTGCTCGCAACATCACAGCGTATTCAGGTGAAGCCGGAGGATCAGTAGAACTAAATGGCGCTCTGCTCATGGTTTATTTGGTTTTATCTGTACCTTCTATGAATAAAATCAATCATACCTTGCATTATCATCTCACTTTCAGGAATTGCCATAGTGTATCCGTCTTGGTGTCAAAGGGGTTATTACTATAGGTTTTCAAAAACGACCTATATTTTTAAACCCTCATTTTGTTCATGATAGTATATCATAATGGAGAGTAAGAGGAAGAGTATAGATTAAAATTAATATGGTAGCGTTACCGCTGGTGACAGAATATCTATTCCACCACACCATTCAAAAGAACTAAAACCCACCACCTTTGTAAAAGGTTCACCCTCAGATTACAACTCTAATTACGCACACTTATTTCCCGGGACCATAATAAGACCAGACTTGGGACCAATCTGGGAGCCATGGGACTCCGGACAAGCTGTGCCTTGCTATGTTGGTAAGTCACCTTCCACCGACATGGTAGAGTTTGGAACGAGTGACACACCATTATAGCCCATGATCATTTCCAGGAGCTGGCACGTATTACATTACTATGTTGTTGAAAATGGGGATCCAATGGTGAGGCTCAAAAGAATAAATGATGGGTATTTGCAGAGAGCTGGTCGATTATCTAGCAAGCTACAGAGGGTCCTATTCCATCCCTACATTTCACCCTGGCAAAGTATTCCAAGGCTATGCAACGTACTGCTTCCCCCCATCGACAACTAAAGACACTCCGTTAATGAGACTGGCCTTCTCGCCCGCTAGGAAGACCACCGCCTCCGCAATCTCCTCTGGGCGGCCCCAACGACGGATCGGAATACTCCCAATGAGCTCCTCGTAGTTCGCTCCCCGTCGAATAGACTCTTCGACCACTAATGCGATCAGCACAACCTCTCCCTTTGCAGTATAAGTGGCGTGGAAGCAACTTACTGGGTGTCTTCACGAATCCAGGCAGGACGCTGTTCACCCGAATCCCGTCCTCTGCATATGCCAGCGCGTCCGTTCGCGTCATACCGAGTATGCCCGCCTTTGTAGCGGAGTACTAACACTCGTCAGTTTCGCCTATGACAATTTCCATGAGACTTACTGCACCAACTGTCGGATGAGACAGAATACCAAACAACGACGAGACATTCACAATGGCCCCTCGCTGGTTGGGAGCGCCCGTCCTGATAGTCTCTCCGTCAACATGTTGGATCACACTGGGTTGAGGAAGTAAGAATACCTCGTCTTCAAGTCGGCCTCTTGCTTCACCATCTGCCGCAACTCTGCCCTCTCACACAGCCATGTGCCTCGCAAATTCACCGACACAACCTGATCCCACGAGGAAGTCGGAAGCTCATGCGTCCTCACCCGCGGATTACTCGTGACACCCGCGTTGTTCACTGCATAGTGGATAGCACCAAACCCCTTGACGCCGGCCTCGACGAAGGAGTCCACCTGCTCTTCGGAAGATACATCTACAGCAACAGTTACAGTCCGCACGCCAGGGTTTCGTTCCTGAAGTTCTTGCGATACAGTCTGGAGGCCGGCATAGTCGAGGTCACCCAGCACGAGGCGCGTGCAGCCTTCCTGGACGAACGTGTGGGCGGTCGCGCGGCCGATGCCGGATGCTGCACCCGTGATAAGGGCGACACTAGAGGCGTTAGTGCCAGGAGTCGCTGGACATGGGAGAGTCCGTACCCTTGCATGTAGTGATCCTGAGGCATTTCGTAGTTGTCGGATAGAGTGTAAGCTTGCGGCACCTGAAAATGAGACGAGAAGAGGCAGATAATTCCAGGTAGACGATCGTAGACCACCTGCTCATGCCACATACAATACTATCCCTGCTTGCATTAACCGCGGAGATCTGGGGAACATTGGTCTACATCATCGCCGGTGCGGGGGCAGAACCGCACGCGCCGAAATCCGAGACCGATCACCATTTCGGCCACCTCGGGCTAACGGACTTTCCAGTGTCAAACATCGTACGGTGGGTTGGTTATTCCTAGGTCAAGAGGCTGTTATGAGATGATTTTGGTTAACACAAATATATGATATTTTCTTCCATGAGACTTTGGTAGGATCTACATGATTAGCATCACAGCACATAGCACCATGGCGCCCGCACGTACCGAAACAGAACCCGTCAACACTGAAGTTCCAGACTTCGATGCTCTGCCTGACCTGTACGGATGGCCCAGGCAGAATGCAAACGGATACAGCATTAAAGAGCAACTATGTGGCACAGAGCGTCCTCTGCGAATTATCTCTCTCGGTGCTGGTGTGTCCGGAATTAACTTGGCCAAGATTCTCCCCGACAAGGTCAACAACATCAGCCTCACGGTCTACGAGAAGGATCCTGAGATTGGGGGAACATGGTTTGAGAATCGGTAGGTCACTAAATCCTTTGCCGTTTCCCGCAAGGCTTCTGCTAAAGCTGGCAGGTATCCGGGGGTGGCATGCGATATTCCGTCCAATAATTACCAGGTACGTTTTCCCCTCGCCCCTTTCTGAGCTAGGCACGAGATAGGCTAATGGTTTTATTAGTTTACCTGGGCAAAGAATCCCCACTGGAAGTACTTTTATTCCTACGGCGATGAAATCCACCAGTATCTCAAGGACGTCGTCGATCGATTCGACCTGGGGAAATACTTTGCCCTAAATCACGAAGTCGTTGGTGCGGAATGGAATGAAGCGGATGGTGTGTGGGAGGTGCAAGTGCGTAACCTGGCCACTGGACAGGTATTCATCGACCGAGGGGAAATATTCATTAACAATGGTGGATTACTAAAGTATGCCATCTGGACATCCCTCCCTTGTTGAATGCTCAACGAAAATATGCTAACACGCCGGCAGTAACTGGAGATGGCCCGAAATCGAGGGCCTACAAGACTTCGAAGGCCCAAAGTGCCACACCGCGAAGTGGGATGATTCGATCGACTACAAGGGGAAACGTGTGGCTGTGATAGGAACCGGCAGCAGCGGTGTTCAAGTCATCCCCCATATTGCTCCAGATGTCGCCCAGCTCTATACCTGGATTCGATCCCCAACGTGGATTACCGCCGGCTTTGCGCAGAAATACGCCGGAGCCGGTGGCACCAATTTCGAATGTACGCGATTCCTTTTTTACCAAGTAAGAGAGGGCCAGCTTGGTACAAATGGCTAATTATTATCTCAGACCCGGAGGATCAGAAACAGTACTGGGCTGAGAATCCCCTCGAGTACCAGGATTATTGCAAGAATATTGAAAGTGAACTCAACCAACGGTTTAAATTCATTCTCAACGGAACCCCGGCCGCCGAGGAGGCAAAGAAGTTTTCAACCCAGCAAATGAAGGAAAAACTCGGAAATCGTACCGATGTGGCCGCCAAGTTGATCCCTTCAACTTTCGGAGTAGGGTGTCGTCGGCCTACAGTAAGTGACAGTCCAAATTCTTCCCCGAATTATTCCAGTGGGGAGAAGAGCTAATTTTGTTTCTTGTACAGCCAGGGAATGGGTTCCTGGAGTCACTTGGCCTCCCTAATGTTGAGGTGTTCACCGAAGTTCCAAAGAAAATCACCCGTACTGGGTTCGTCGACCACAACGGCAAGGAGCATGAGATCGACATCTTGATATGTGCAACAGGGTGAGGCAACTATTAGTAATGCCGACTGCAGCCAGTTTACCTAGCTGACTCGTTATAGTTTCGACACGTCCTGGATTCCACGCTTCCCGATTATCGCGCACGGGAAGAACGTCCAAGACTTGCACCGCGAGAAGCTCCTCTCATATCTCTCCGTGGCGGTGCCGGATAGTACGTGGTATTCCCTTCTCTAACACAACCCAGCTAACCCCTCAGTTCCCAACTACTTTACGATTTGCGGCCCCTACGGCCCCTTCGGCCACGGATCCTACATCGCCATGTCCGAGCTCCTGGTCCGCAACATAACATCCATCACACAGAAAATGCAAAAGGAGAACATTAAATCTGTTACTCCTCGACGCGAAGTGTGCGAAAAGTTCGCCGAGCACGCTGATCTCTACGTCCAACGCACAGCCTGGTCCGGTCCCTGCCCGAGCTGGTTCAAGAATGGTCAGAAAGACGGGCGGCTTACCATGTGGCCGGGGTCTCGCCTGGTTTATTTTGATGTCATGGCGGAGCCAAGATATGAAGACTATACGATTGATTATTGGAGTGGGAATCCGTTTGAATTCTTGGGGAATGGGTTTGCGACCATCGAATTCAACGGCGGCGATTTGTCGCACTATTTGGGGACCAGGGAGAATCCGGGGGGGACCCTTCCCAGTAAGTAGAGTATCAAGCAGACCTAGTTAAGGTTTGGATCTTGTTTTCGATATTACTCAATGAATTTGTTCAATTCACATACCGGACGTCATGCCTATCTTCACTCCCCTCAAAGAATGCCAATAATGTGTAGACATAAGTAGTAGTGAGTATCGATCCTGGCGTGAAAATCGCAACTTCTCTCTTTATCGGCGGCAATCATCATTAATCCCATCTCCGGGCCATATTAATGGTCCTCCCTATCTGTGCCCGGTGCTAAAGCCTTAACAAAATTTCCACTGCTTGCCTACGGACGTGCTAAAACCCAGACTAGGGTACGAAATTTCCCTATACTATCGAGCGTCTCAGAGAAACCAAAACAGTCATTAAATTAATGTAAACCAATCCCATAGTCACGTAAACTCCATCAAAAGGTGGTAAACGCATCCCACTCAGCGTCTGAAATGTCAGCCGAGATCATATAGGCCTCTGGTTTATAATCTAAACCACCATATTTCTCACTAGATCCACACTCCATTGCATCACAACTTTCTGGACATATCATGTCTTCCAAAAAGCTTCGTTCAGCCGTCGTCACTCGCAGTGTATCGAGAACTGCAGGCGCGGGCGAGGGTGCCTCTGGAGTCGACCGCGGCGGCACGACCGAAGCAGGTGGAGAGGGCTCCGGTTCAGGTTTTAATTTCGGATTTGTATCGGCGGTGGTGTTCAAATTCTCATGGAAGACAATGTGGACGGTGGGCTCGGGTCCCTGGCATCCTCGGAGCTCTGAGAGGAGCCACTGAAGATCCTCGCCTCTCAAGGAAATGCAGATTCCGCCCGGTGTTCGAACCACCGTTGATTCCACCGGATACGAGTTGCTTTCTTTATTTTTTGTCGCCCTTTGTGTGCTCTTCTTCCGAGGTGTGGGTACTGCTGGGCGTTTTTGGGCCACTCGCTGGGCCTTCATAGTGCCGGGCCGTGGTGCGTCATGGCCTCTCGCCTTGCCCATTGCTCGTTCTTGCAGCCTCGAAACTAAAGACATATTGTGATGGATTCCGGAACTGTATGCTGTTTCTCAAACCTGCTGCCGTAGTTTATTATCTATCCGTGTGTTTCCGATGGCAGGAGATACCAGTTCGGGCAACGATGAAGACACTCCGTCCATCGGCAGGGATAAGGTCACAGGTCGCCGAAGAATCCGCCGTGGCCGAAAGTAGTTTCCAGAGGCGCCAAAGCCGGCCTTGAAACTTTTTACAGGTGGTTCCTCGGGATCAAAGATGCAATAAATTTCTATCTTTAAACGCTATGTATCTACATATTGCCCGGGACAGCCCAGGACGAGGTCATCGGCGTTTCCTCTCCCTTGTCCGGCAGGTTGGCTCCAGGATGCTCCGCCGTCCCAATGTAGTAGGCAATGTCACTCCCATCGTACTCCTTCAACGTAAACCCACACCCAAGCCACGCCCACGGGTTGGTGCTGAGATACTCGATCTCGTAGTCCTCATACCGTGGCTCTTTCAGGGCTTCAAAAAATAAGAGTCGTGATCCCGGCCAGATGGTCAATTTTCCGCCTTTCTTACCTTGCTTGAACCAGCTCGCACAGTTACCGTCCCACGCCGTCCGCTTGCAGAATAGCTGGGCGTGCTCCTCGAATTTCTCAGAGACACTCAATTTTGGCCGCACGGACTTGATTCCTTCGAGCTGCATCTTCTCGACGATTTTAAGCACGTTGCTGATCAACCGCTCGTTGGCCATGAGGGTATTCCCGTGTCCGATGGGCCCGTAAGGACCGCCAATTGTAAAGTAATTTGGCACTTTCTCTTGTTAGATCTCCGTGGACAAATATATACAGAATTGTGAACGCACCTTCTGGAGCGGCCATGGCAAGATAGGATAATGTTCTCTCCCGCATGAAATCTTGAACATTCTTCCCGTCGTGAACGATAGGGAATCGGGGTACCCACGTCGTGTCAAATCCAGTGGCGCATATGATCACATCAACTTCATGGTCCTCTCCGTCACTTGTCACAAAGCCTTTTTCCGTGATGCGCGCAATGCCACTCTTGGTGAATGTGTGCACATGGGGGAGCGTGAGGGCTTCCAAGAACCCATTTCCAGGCTGCCTTAATTAGCCTACTTCATCCCCTCAGGTGATAGACACGTACCGTCGGACGTCGACATCCAATCCCAAAGTCCTTTGGAATGATGCTCTCTTTGAGATCTTCTCGGTCAGCCAGCTTGCTTCTCATCTCCTGCACGGAAAACTCAAGTGCTCCCTGTGCCTGCTCAGTCCCGTTAAGAATGAATTTAAATCTCTGATTGAGCTCCGTCTCGATCTCCTTGCAGTACTCCAGATATTCCACAGGGTTCTCGCTCCATCGCTTCTGTTGTTCTGGCGTGTAAGCAAAGTTCTGTCCTCCCTCGCCAGCATATTTTTGGGCGAATCCGGCGGTGATCCATGTCGGCGAACGGACCCATGTATAGAGCTTTTTCACCTGGGAAGCGATCTTAGCAATGACCTGCACGCCGCTACTCCCGATGCCTATCACCGCAACTCGCTTCCCCATCAGGTCCGTTCCTTCTGGATAAGCAGCCGTGTGGACAAGAAGACCCTTGAATGAGTGCAATCCGTCAATCTCGGGCCACTTCCAGTTATTCAAAATGCCCCCACCATTGATAAACACATCGCACTCGTCAATAAACACTTTATCCGCCCGGAGGTCCCTAACATGCACCTCCCACTTCCCCCTCTCACCATCCCAAAACGCCCCCTCCACCCGATGCTCCAACTTCATATACTTCCCCAACCCAAATCTCTCCACACAATCCTTGAAATACCGCCAAATCTCCGGCGACGACGAATAAAAATGCGTCCAATTCGGATTCCTTGCCCACGTAAACTGGTAATCCGGCGACGGGATATCGCACGCACAACCCGGGTACCGATTCTCCAGCCACGTCCCTCCAATATCGGTGTTCTTGTCATAGCATACAAACGAGACGTTTTCCATGCGATCTGGCACAAATTTTGCTAGACAGATTCCTGCTGCGCCGCATCCGACGTGCACAATTCGCATGGGCCGTTTGCTGCCGGCGAGGGACTCGGTGATTCTGTAGCCAGAGGGGCTTTCTTGCGGCCAGCCGTATTGGGCGGCGAGGGCGTTCATGTCTGGGATTGTGGGTGTTGACTCGCCCATTTTGGTTGGTGTCTGGGGTTGTAGGGTGCAGGATTGCTAGTGGTGGTATGGAGCTTTATTTTGCGTCAACCTACTGAAGATGAATGCTGCCTGGGACCAGGTATATTACAAGTATCCATGATGAAGTCCACCTTATCCCATTCTACAGCCGGGGAACAGCCTCCGACGCGTGGTTGGGTATGGCCCGGTGGTCGAAAGATGATTCGGCTATGAAGGCGAATTTCGGCGCCGATTCTTCCCCGCACCGGCTTCCGCAGAACATCAAGAGTTCCTTTTTTACGGCCTGGTATTTCCTTTGAATAATAATTTCTTTGGGTAGAGATCTAGTTTATTATCCGCATATTCACGATTGAGATCCACCATGAAACAGGAACTAGTCGCCTTGGTGACCGGCGCCGCGAATGGCATAGGGAGGGCCATCTCCACGAAGCTTGCCAGCCGGGGGATCTCAGTGTTCATGACAGATCTCAACAAGCAACAAGGGCAAGCAGCGGCCAGCGAGATTGCGAACCGGTATGGTGTGCGAGCAGAGTTTCTACAGACAGATGTGTCGAAAGAGGATGATATCCGGCGGGCAGTTGACGCAAGTCTTTCCTTGACAGGTCGGCTGGACTATGCTGCAAACTGTGCGGGAATCTGCGAGACGATTGGAGCGGAGGAAAGGAGCATTACCACTGAATGGTTTGATAAGTATGTGAATCAATTAATTTCCTTTGTGTATTGCCACTAATAGTGCATGGAACGCCAGGGTCTACTCAATCAACGCCCGTGGCCTCTGGCTATGCCAAAAGTATGAAGCGCAGCAGATGGAGAAACAGGAGCCTCGAGAAGTTATTCTTGATCCTGTTCCACAGTACCCTGTACCTCCTCAGCGCGGGTCAATTGCGAATGTTGTTTCTATATCCGGCTTAACATCCCTAGGGCTCGCGGCATACACACCAAGCAAACATGCTGCCGCGGGGATTACCAAAAATGGTGCCAAATTCTATGGGCCCAGTGGAATCAGGGTGAATGCATGCTGTCCCGGATGGACGATCACGAATATGACGCAGGAGCATATGGGAAACCAGGCCATCCCTGGGACGCCAGAGTACGCAGAGAATCCTGTGAATGGAAAGATTGCAATGCGGAGGATGGGGCTGGCGGAGGAGCAGGCAAATATGGTGAGCTTCTTGTTGAGCGACGAGAGTAGCTATGTGAACGGGGCGTTGCTGGTTAATGACGGCGGATTCTACGAGATTGAGAACTAGCTATGAAATTTTACCGTATAACGCTGCATACTCAATTTCAACCGGGTCTACCGGATAGAATATGTGGTGTATCTCTTGCGCGGCTCGGCCTTGAGCCTGGGAGTGTTGAAGTGGGCGGGCTGACGTTGTTGCCGAGGGTTTTCGCTCGGGTATATAAAGAGGAGCATGGTTCTGCCCTTCCATTTTCCCTACCAGCATCTATCGAAAAACAAAATAAATGAATATGTCCAAAACTGCTACCCCTCATAGTCAGTTCGTCCATCATACGAACGGGGAAAATACCCATTACATAGTGGACGATTTCACCGATCCGTGGAAGGAAGCCACCACCGAAACAATCCTCATCCAGCACGGGTTTGGTCGTCATGCTGCCTTCTGGTACCACTGGATCCCTGTTCTCGCGACAAAATACCGGGTTATCCGTCGAGACCTCCGTGGGCACGGCTTATCCAGCGATCCATTAAGCAACTATGACTACTCCCTCGAAACTGTCTTGTACGAGATCGTGGATCTATTAGATCAGGAAAAAGCCTCCAAGGTCCATCTACTGAGTGAATCAACCGGTGGGTTAATCGGAATGGCCTTCGCAGCACGCTATCCAGAACGACTCCTCAGCCTTACCACTTGCGCCACCCCATCTCACCTCCCGGACTCCGCCAAAAAAGGCTGGGCCTTAGGATTCAAGGACTGGCCGACCGCATGTCGAGAACTCGGTGCGCGAGGATTCAACGAGGTCATGGCGAGTCAACCCGGCGGAATCGGCCAGGCGGACCCAGAGTACCAGAAATGGTGGCTCGATCAGGCAGATGTAGCGACCGGGGAGGGATTTGCGCGATATGCGGAGTTCTTGGATGGTCTTGACGTGCGGCCGATGATGAAGGATATCAAATGTCCGATGCTGATTCTGGCACCTACAAATAGTCGGAATACGAGTCTGCAGGATCAGGAGGTGCTGAGTGGCATGATTCCTCAGGCGAAGATGATACCGATTGAGGGTCGGGGCCATGAGATTTATGTTGATAAAGCAGTGGATTGCCAGAGAGCGTTTCTACACTTTCTTCAGGACCTCAAGGCTGGCTGTTGAACTTAGAGTTACGAGATAACCATCAGAAAATAAGAAGACCACTTCTGCATAACCGTTACATCGATAAGATGGACTTCAATACCAGGGTTCACGGGTGTAAAACACTCTCCTGTCCAATAGCCAACAAATAGCCAACCTGTTTAAGACGCAGGATAACCCCCCACAGCATCATAATGCTGGCTGTGGGGGGGCTAGTGTCGAGAGCCGCCAAGAACTCTGCTATCGGCGCCGAAGCACTGTCGTGGGCCAAGATCCGGGCTCTCTCGCAATTAATTGTCCGGGCAGGAGGGGGGGCTAAGAGCCCCAGATCCCGGCTTTGAGGACGCCTCAGTTTAAAGTTCCCGACGAACCAAGAGTAAAGGTAGCCTGGATCCTCTGGCCATTTCATCTCGCTTATTTTGCCCACTCAGGCCGGAGAGTTGGAGCCGGTTCAAGACTCCAACCGTTAACCCCGCTTTCTTCCCCCATACCCCAGACTGTCCCAGACTGCGCCTATGCCCGCAGCGGGCGTTGATGCGACGTCGGCGCCGATTACCGAGAAACCAGCTCCAAGGCACCGGGTATATAAAAATTCAATAGTACTGCGTACAGCTCGAGGTAAACAACAGACGTCCGCGCCTCGTGAAAGTTCGTCCCACTCCTCAATATGACGTCGGAACCAAAGGCAGATTACAGTCCAAGCAATGAACACCTCGAGCAGGTTAAGCCTACCGAGGTTGACACGATCCACGGCGATGAAGCGATGAAATCAATGGCGGCTTACGCCGGTGATAGAGACTGGGATTCCGAAGAGGAGAGGAAAATCGTGCGCCGGATTGATACAAGGCTGCTCCCAATCATGGCATTATCCTATGGCCTCCAGTACTATGACAAGACGATGCTGTCCCAGGCGGTACTATCCCCCGGTCAATTCCTCCATACTGCGACTGCTCACCTAACTCAGTGCCTGTAGGCGATTTTCGGGCTCCGTGAGGACCTCGATTTGGAAACAGGCAACCGATATTCATTGGCAGCCTCCCTGTTCTACATGGGTTGGATTGCTGGTGCGTACCCCATTATTTATGTTGCCCAGCGGTTCCCAATCGAGCGTGTCTGTGCGGCGGTGATTGTCGTTTGGGGGGGTGTCCTCATGGCCGCCGCGGGATGCCACAACTATAAAGGCCTCTACGCACAGCGCTTCTTCCTTGGCTTCCTCGAGGCTGGCATCGCTCCGATGTTTATGCTGGTGATCGGTGGCTGGTATAAGAAGAACGAGCAGGCCCTCCGCATGGGAATCTGGTACTGTTTTACTGGTGAGCCCCCTCCCCCCTTGAGGATGCAAGATGAGCCAGCCCTAACGCGCATAGGTTACATTTCCATGTTCACGCCCCTGATCAACTTTGGCCTAGGGCATATTGGCGGATCATTCTCCCCCTGGAAATACATGTTCCTCTTCGCTGGCGCGGTCACGGTCCTCTGGTCACTCGTTGTCCTCTTCTTCCTTCCCGGCGACCCAACCCGGGCCAGGGGACTCTCCGATCGCGAAACCTATATCGCCGTGGCAAGGCTCCGGACCAACAATACAGGCGTGCGAAATCTGCATTTCAAGGGCTCGCAGGTCCTGGATGCCCTTCTCGACATCCGCTTCTGGCTTGTCCTCGCCATCGCATTGCTCACTATGATCGCGAATGGCCCACAATCCACCTTCCAAGCAATTATTGTCAACAGCTTTGGCTTCAGTCCCTTGAATTCCCTCCTCCTTCTCATGCCATTCGGGTTTATCATTGGCTGTATCCAGCTCATTGGCCCCTACCTCGCATACAGATACACCAATGTCCGTACATATGTGGTTATGTTCTGCCAATGCCTAACCATCATGTCTTCGCTGCTCCTGTGGCTACTTCCCCGCTCCGCACTCGGCGGTCTTCTCATCGGTGTTTACTTCCTGGGCTCCTTTGGCGGTGCATACGTCGTGCTCATGATCATCCAAGTGGCCAACACGGCCGGGTACACAAAGCGCGCCTTTACATCCGCTGGAATCTTCATTGCCTACAGCCTCGGCAACGTGATCGGGCCCTTGCTCTTTGCTTCCGAGGACGCCCCCCGCTACATTAAAGGCTGGACAGTTGTTGTTGTAACGCAGGCCGCTGCAGTACTACTGACGGCTGTGTATCGGTTTGTTTGTATGTCGGAGAACCGGAGGCGCGATAAGACGGGGGTTATGGAGAGCTATGATCATGCGTTTGAAGATGATCTTACTGATCGGAAGGTAGGTATTGCATTCATTTGGAATCACTGGCCAGTACTGACTACGAGCCTAGAATCTTCAGTTCCGGTATGTGTTTTAGGTTGGTCGAGGTGGGTAGAACGGTACTTGATAGGGCCCAGCTGGAATATTGGGGTGATAGATAGAGTCGATCTTAATAATATCTTCGCTTAGATTTTAAAACCAACTCATCTCTATCTAAAATAAAAAATTACTAACTAAAGAAGTAACCTCTGGGTGTTACCGCCCCTAGGTCCAGGATATATATATTACCCAAACCGCCAGAGGAAGTGGGCACTAGTGATTTCAACACAATCAGGGTATTAGCGGCGGGTTTGGGGTTATAGTATTCGCAATAATACATCAAACATAGTAACAGAAGCAATGAAACACCTGGGATAAAGCCTTATTCTCTCTTCAACCCTTGTTGTCGTGCTCGCAGCGGTGAGGATGCCGGAACTCGCACGGCCGCACTTTGCCCAAAGAGGAAATAGTGCTAATCTGGTCCGGAATTCGCAACCCGCCGAATTCCGCCACCGATGCGAGCACCCAATCCATCCACAACAGCCCTCTTTTAATATTGGTCCTTATATGATGGGTTTGAATCGCTAGATTTGGCGGAGAATGCAAGATCAGATGAGCTTTTGTTACTGATTAACTACTGTTATTAACTGGTGATCACAACCGCACCTCTTTCTGCCTCAGGCTGCACTCTGCAGGCCTTTAGGGCTGCCTGGGGCTGTGTGGCATTCTGGGCCTCTCTCATGGAACATACCCACAAAAGCTCCGAGTTCACTGCAAAGTTATGGGCGGAGTTAAATAAAATAATACGTTTTATTAGCCCAAGCAGTGGGCCACATCACATGTCTCTCGCAGGATATTTATTTTCTTAGGAGGTGCTCTTTGCCGAACTTCTGTTCTAGCCTCGGAGCCTTTCTTCTGGAAGGGTGAGATGGTTTTCTAAATTCTATTCAGAAAGTAGGGCAATCAAGAAAAAGCTGCATTTCTTTGACAAGAGGACTTCTCATGGTCACAAGGTTCAGTAAGCTCTAATCTTGGTTAAAGTGTATTTCGGTGATACGTCAGCCGAGCTCCGCATGTCTCTGCCAGCGGGATGAGTGGGCTAGAGGGCAGTGCTAAATTCATGGCTTGCTCTATTCCATTGAATTGAATTGAACACCACGGCGGCTAGCGGGTTCCGCACGAAAGCGGATATCCTAGATCCGCTGTGGCAACCCGCTAGTACGCGGGGCTGGTCGCTCAGCAGCGATTCTATTAACAGAGCTGACAAACCTCAATAACTAGACCGCAAATGGCCCTGAAGAATGGAGGGGAAAACACCGCCTCTAGGTAGTGGATAATTGCTACTGAATAAAGCATATTGATTGGAAAGAACGGTGGGGGAGCGGTACCTATCAGATGCTCGAGATGCGGGCGAACAAGCCCCATCCCAAATCAATTGCGTTTGAGACCCCCCAATGAAGGATATTAGAGCTTGGAATGCCAGGGATCATGTAATTCGATTGGCAATTGTTGAGTCGTCAACCCTATCTTCGTACACCGCTGACCCCAATAAATGGAGACTTTCAAATCTGACGTTAGGATCAGAGTGCACAAAGACGACCTGTTCGTACTCACCCTCAACCCTAGCGACGCATAACTCACGACAGCAATTTAGGATAGGTTCTGAGAAGAATTGGACTCTTTACTCTCCCAAGTGCTGCAAATCAACTCTCGTAGATTTAACGCGGGGAGGACCTTTTTTACTCAACTACCGCAAGGCAAAAACTAGAATGTTCCGACGAATAGGCGGGAGTTATCCACTGTGGCTGGTGGTTCCTTTTTTAGGTGGGGAACCTCCGTAGGGATGTGTGCTAAGTATAGTCGATCTGTTTTTGGCGCCGCAAGTGTGTTCGATATTAGTAAAGCTACGAATCTGGGCTGTTAAAACATCTTAATATGTATATAATGGGTGAAGGATCTTCATATTGTTTATCTGTCCATTTCGAAAACATCTAGCTTGCAGCTTCTAACAAAGCATTTAAACTGCCATACTACATACTGCACACCTGGGTCTTTGAAGCTTCAATTGCCAACAACAAGACAGCATGAAGTCCATTCTCGTCTCCTCCTGCTTCATCTCTGCCGCCCTCGCTGCACCATTTGTTGCTCGTACCGGCTCAACCACCATCCAGATGAAGACCGGTGACTCTGATGTCTCTGTGCAAGTCACTGTCCCTCTTGATACGGTCTTCTCTACAGCCGGTAGGTGGTATTGCAACACTAACGTGCCTTCACTTACTAATATTATATTCCTTTCCTAAATCCAGGGAATCGCCAAGCTCAAGTCGGTGCGGGTGCTTTTGTCCTTGATACAGGGATTACTTGTCATGCATTCAGTGACAATGCCGGCCTGAAGCCCCTGGGTGATGATTTCAATGACACAATGCAAGGGATTTTCACAAACGAAGAGGGTGCTGGTGAGGTCGGCACGGAGGACAAGGGCGTTCCGATTGGCGCATTTTTCTGCTCCGAGTCTCAGGCTGCAGTAGATGCACAGGTTGCCAAGGGAAGCTCTCTTCCTCCTCCTCCGTCTCCTACCCCGTCTACTATCCCGTCTGCTACCCCAACCTCTATAATACCTACTACTTATCCACCTACGTCCTGTCCCGCAGATGCCTCTTCATCCTCGGCCACTGTCCGCATCCAGAACGTATTCGATAACGGCGAAACCGCCACCCAGCTGCACATCCCAATCAATGCACTCTTCTTGACAGGTGAGAATTTCGTATATTCCCCATTCTGGATTTGCGCTAACCACGAGTAAAACATAGCAAACACGCTCCTGTCAAAAAAGTCGAACACCCTGTCCATCATATCTGCTACCGGAGTTGATGTGAATACCGTTGGTTGCCAGGCATTCAAGGACACCCATGGCCGACGCCCCGTTGGGTCCCCATTTGGCGTTCAGGAGGTTGCTTTCCTGGACTCTTTTGGGCCGGGTGTCCCCCTTAAGGCAATTAAGTGTGTCTCCCAGTAAGGGAACGTGAACCTTTTCCAATGAACGTGAGCCTTTTCCAATGACTTTGGGGTTTGATACTTCGGGTTCCAGGTTTTGGTAGAACCAGTGCACTTCACGCTCCTTATTTTGTATGGCCTGAATAGATCCTTGCCATTCGTTTGGCCTTTTTTGCCAATAGATTGGGCTTCATTTGCCTTACTGCTCCAAGTAGAAATTAACTAGCAATCGGAACTGCGGGTTCCTTTACGCCTTAGGCTATCAACTACGCTGTGAGGGGAGTGTGGGCGCTAAGATCAAAGGCGCCCCCAAAGTGACTCACTTTTGGCGCTGCCTTGAGGCTGAGTGCAGTGGTATTCCAAGGCCTCTGAAAAGTCACATACGAAAGCTCCGAGCACACTGCATAGGGGTAAACGATGTAAAATATAAGAAACAGCTCATCTGCATAGCTGCTGGGTGAAATGTACTCTCCTTCTGCGCTTCTCCTTTTACTCTCTCTGCCATTCTGGGTAGCGCGGGGTATGACATAATTACTGATATCGAGGCCAGGTTGACCTACCTGGAATCGCAACCAGGCTATGGCCATATTTGCCCATATCGCATTCCTTAATTCAAGGGACGGAGAAGGGCGAACGAACAAGTTGCGACCTTTTGGGATCACTGGAATCACGGGTACCCCTACTGACTATGGGTGTTGAATCCTCAGTGTTGGTGCATGTTTTAGTTTTGTTGGCATGTGATGTGATGAGGGGAACTGTACTCGATGGGGCAAAAGTATCCTGCCAATGATATATGGCCTATTTATTCAGACAAAGTTACTACTAGTAGATATCTGGCAGGCTTTAGGGTCAATGAATTGCATGAACCAGGTTCCAGGTTAAATTGCCATCTGAGCACCTCCCATTGGTTCTTAAGAAAGAGATAATCAACCACCTCTATCCTAACTACCTGTTATTATAATATATTTCTCACTATTGGAAATAGTTTCGAAGTACTTTACAAGTAGGCGAGGGGCAAGGACTCCGAGCTGTGTCCACGCTGGTGGCCCACCAACTGACAGCCGTATGAATGGCCAACAGTGTAACGTAGCGGTGATATGCCAACGCTACAAGACCACACCGCACAACATTGTCACACAGTCTATTCTGATTCTATTCAATCCTTCCACCCTATTATAAGTACCCTCCATCCAAAATCCAAGATATTTGAAAATTCTGCTTTAACCCCAGTGTGCTCGAAAGGTACGTCGCTGTTTTGGGTCCCTTCGGAATCACTCACCAGCCTCACTAACTACAAGTCTAGAATCCCCAATTTCGGTGAGCCGCAAGTAATGGTACTACTCCGTAGTCTCTAGAGCGCATGATGCGACATGATTTTGCAAAATAGAGAGAAATGACCCTGGGTGGCTGAATGCTACTTCTTGCTAAAAGATATATTGAGCAACCCACACTAGCAAGAGGATTTTCCCATAACCAGAGTCCCGTCGGCAGGCTTAGACTCATAGTATCTTAAATGCATGAAGCATAACTAAAGCAATAGAAGACTTTAGATGCAGATACCCCCTTCACGAGTCATGTCTTACCCTCGTTTCGTTAGTCCGTTGATCGCGACTGTACCATTCTGTCAGGGGTTTCATGGCGAGATTGAACCAAGATTACGACCCGAGACGGTGGATGATCACTTCCCGGTGGGATGGTAACACCTCGTACTGCCGAGCTATGCCTAATTGGGAAATATATCTACCACCAAAACACGCAGGAATTGAACGCATGATTGCATTTTGACATTCGCCTATTTCGCTTCCCAAATTGCCTGTTTATTTAAACGTGGCAGATAGCTGGTATCGAGGGAACCTGACCTTCCTTATTGGATGAATCATGGTCATTTGTGACGCTGCCGGACCTGCCGGTGGGATGGTATTGGTTGCCTGGACTGCGTACTGTAAAATACCGGGGCACTTTTCTCCGAGCCCGTATCCTTGAGACCCGGCGAGTCCAATTGGACGCCACAATTGGGGCATGCTGGCACGATATTTCTTGAAGTTAATGTGACCCAATAAATGCTTTGTGTCAGGGATTCCACTCTTATCTAACATCTTTGCTTACTCGGCTAAAGAAACAAGTTACTGAATCCACTGGGAAATCCAATGTTGCAAGACCGCAAAATGGCGCCAGCTGTGCCCCTGACCAGCGCTGAGATTGCCTTGGGGGACAAAGTATAAGGGTGGCAGGCATGGGGGTAAAGTTAAAAGATGACAACCAATAACTAAGCGAGATCTGCAATCGAAAATATGAGATCCAGGGGCGTCGACCATCAGATTGCCTCACAGGTCCGTTCACAGATAATAGCAAAGAAACACGGGTTGCTTCCAGTCCAGTACATATTATCATTCAAACAATCTCCTCACAGCATAACCGATAAGGGGCGGACGAGCAGGGACATTCGAGGTTAAGCAAAGATTTGCCTCCTCGCCAGGCAGTACAGGTTTTCTCGCTGCCGCCGCGATTGCCTAGGCCAGAAATAACGCCTGATATGATTAGGGAATTCTAGATCAGGTCCTATATGAAGTCACAGATTGTTCGGGATCGAAGTCATAGGGTCCGAGCAAATCTCACGAGCGCACTTTCTCTCCTCCAGGTTGACCATCATTGCCCTAACGAGGACTTTTTGCCACTAGCGAGTTATCAATCGATAGTTGCCGCACTGAAGGAATAATGGTTGCCTTGAGGGATAGAGGCGATGCCCCCGACTCCCAACAATGTGAACAGGGATCAGCAGTTCAGATATTGCATGAAACCGGGGCGTTGCAGCAGACATGGGAGTTTATTCAAGCGGTTGAAGGCGAAATTTATTCCATGATTGAGAGGGTGGAGGTTTCAACGGGGAAGGAAAACTCGATGCTGAAACTTCTGATCAGGTCTCTTGGAGATATTCCCAGGCCTCATCTTCACAGGAGCATTAAGCGGAAGAGATCTGACTGATAAAGATAGCTCGGTGGACTTTTGTTTTTTGCTTTGGATTTCATGTATCCTTGTATCTGAGAGCAGAATCCCAGTCCTTGGTATTTAGTCCAGGCTAAACCTACTCTTCAGATACGGTCAAGGCGTCAAATTCCCTGGATAGGACATGGTTGGGACCCCCGGTTACATGGTTTTATCAATTTATCATTATATTTGTTCATTTGAACTAATGAGCATACTCCTTCAACGATTTGCAATACTTTCTCGCGATTTGAGGTGCAAAGGTGACACGTCAATGTCCACATGGCTATGAATGGTCAACAGCGTCACCAACACTTCAAGATCACACCGCACAGCATTCCTATATCGCCAGACCATCGCCCACCAGGAGTAGCATTCAAGATTTAAGATCGATCAAAATTCACCTTTATCTCCAGCAACTTCCGGTGTTCCTTCGCAAAATGGAGGATCCTAGCGATAAAGAAGCCAAAGATCCCCCGCCCGATGAGTCTAACAAGGGAGTGATCCTGAGTTAGGCCAGGTGGACCGCACATATCCTGAGGCTGAACACTCCGAGGCTGATGCCGATTCAGCCCTTCCTGACATTAACCTAGGCACCACGTACAGTCCTCAAATGAAGCGCGATTTTGGATACCTGGAACTCGTCGCATACGCCTTCACGGTCACCAATTCCTGGTTCGGTGTGACGGGCGGATTCACCTCTGGGGTTTCCGCTAATTACATCCCATGAGGATAACCAGAATAACGCGGGAAACCACCTCTCGAACGGACCGTGAAGGGCGATGCCATTGGCCGCCTGGTCAGCTTCGACAAAAATAGACGAGGCTGAGGCGAACTCAAAATAATAAGCAGCCCCCGCCAATCGGAGCCAATGAGGTTAAATGGGAATGACACGACTGGCTGATATTTTCTCCAAGAAACCTGTTCATACAAATTAGGTTTGGAGATGAGTATTCTCCCCAATCAGAGCTCATGAAATGAATCAGTCCCCAGCGCTGAGTGGGGGCCGTTGGGCCGCTGCGTTCTTCAAAACAGCTGGAGCTCAGCTGAACGAACCTCGCATCCCTCAACTCCGTCAACTGAGCCAACTCCGTCAACAATCATGTTCCAACCGGACCTCAAGGTCCTACTCGGGATCGGCCTCGTATGCCTGATCCTGCTCTATACCATCAACGCCCTCTTCTTCCGCGTCGCCCACCCACCAGGCGTCCCGCTAATACGCGAACCGACCGACAAGAAAAGCTTCAGCCTAAAAACGCGTCTGGCGTATATGCTAGACTGCGAGTCGCTCTTCCGCGAAGCCCACCAAAAGTACTCCAAACTCGGCCAGGCAGTCATTATCCCAGGATTTGGCTTTCGCGACGAGATCATCCTGCCGGCGCGATCGCTGCGCTGGGTTTTAGCTCAGCCGGACTCGGTCCTCAGCGTGGCGGATGCGTTTGTGGAAGTTGATCAGGTCGGGTATAGTCTGGGCGATACCAAATATGTAGCCGATGCATGGCAGGGCCTCCTCGTGCGCCAGGAGATGAACTCTGTGCTGGAAAATATTGTGGCGGCGATGAATGATGAGTTGGGGATCGCCTTTGATGCGCGCTTTGGAACCGACGAGGACAATTGGAGAGAGATTGATTTGTTGGAGACGGTTAGGATGGTGGTCGCGCAGGCAGCGAGTCGCTTTACCGTTGGGCTACCCTTGTGTAAGCTCCCCTTGTCCATGCCATTCCCCTTCGCTGACGAGTTCCTTCAGGCCGAAACGAACAATACCTCCGAGACAGCTTCGATGTGGTCGACGGGTGCATCATCAACGCTGGAGTTACAGGTGGAACACCCGCGATCCTACGACCTCTTGTTGGACCGCTAATGGGCCTCAAGTCCCGGCTCGCACAGCTGAAAGTAAAGAAACACTTTGAACCAATCTACCGGGAGCGAATGGAACACCTGAAGCACCCCAAGGAGGACCCCACCGAGCCTCAGGACCACCTGCAGATGATGTTCCGCTATGCCGAGCGGGAGCGACCGCAGGAGCTATACGATCTGCATAGCATGGCCGGTCGCCTGAGCGCAGCGAACTTTGGCTCAATGCATCAGACCAGTATTCAGGTTACGAACATGCTGCTGAACATCATGGGATCCGACGCGGAATACAACACCATCGCCGTTCTTCGGGATGAAGTGAACCGGATCCTCGGAGACGATGCGACATGGACCAAGGCCAAGGTCTCCAAAATGACCCGCGCAGACAGTGTTGCGCGGGAGACCCTTCGCTGTCAGTCCTTCGGTGGCCGGGCGGTCTTTCGCAAGGTGATGGCGGACGGGGTCGAGACGGATACCGGGGTGAAGCTGCCAAAGGGATGCATCGTCTCCTTCCTCAGTCAGCCCGCGCACGCCGACGAGGCCAAGTACGAGGATCCCCTCAAGTATGACCCGTTCCGGTTCTCGCGGATCCGGGAGGGTGATGGTGATGCAACCAAGGCGAACACGCTGAGCTTTGTATCAACGAGCCCCGACCACTTGCCATTCGGACATGGGAAACACGCTTGTCCCGGGCGCTTCCTGATTGACTTTGAACTGAAGATGATTATTGCGTACGTGCTTACGAACTACGATGTTAAGTTTCCAGTGGAGTATGAGGACAAGAGACCGGCCAACGAGTGGCTGACGGAGGCGATTGTGCCTCCGCGGGGGGTCAAGATCCTGATCAAGCGAAGAAACGTGCGGTAGCTAGTTGCTTTGTTTATAATGTCCATTGGGGTAAATTTATTCAAATCTCCTATTCAAGCACAGCCTGGACTCCTATGGCCGTATAATGACCTTTTCCCCAGAAACGCCGGCCTTGTTCTTGTCCAGCGCCTCGTCAAGCTTATCCAGACCCCCATCCACGACGACTATCCGGTTAGGAACAAACTGCCCTGTTGCCAGCCACCCATCCTCCCCTCCGAGGTGCTTCATCAGGGGTTCGCTCAAATACCGTAATTCCGGCTTGCTCCCGATGCCGATGATCGTGCGGACTTCGACCTTGGGCTCTTTCGAAGCCCCGAGCGACTGAGCCTCCGCATCAGCGTGGAGAACAGTCACCACACAGCTCCCGATTCCTGCGGCCTGGAGAATCTCCACGCCCAATTTCTGCGTCTCGCCAAGCGAAATGCTATCAAACACAAAGTCCAACGGCAACCCATCCAGCGCCGCGACAAGGTCCTGCGCACCCGCCCGCTTCCGGTCCAGGACAACATGGGCACCCAAATTCTTCAGCAGCTCCTCATGAACCAGGCTGGCATTGGTGACGATGCGCGTGTAGCCGGACAATCGCGCCATCTGAATCACATATTGTCCCACCGATGAACTTCCGCCCAAAACAACAATCGCCTTCCCACTCCCAGCCCGGCTCCCACCTTCAGCCCAGGGGGGCGGCGCAAGCCCCCTTCCAGTATGATCATACAGACCCGTCACAGCAGCAACAGTCGCAAGACAGACCCCCGCAGCCTGGTCATCGCTAATAGAGGCGGGAGTCTTCCCCACCAGCGCAGCAGGCAACTTGCAGTACTCTTGGAAGGTGCTAGCGTCATATTCGTTGCCGATGATGCCCTGGAAGAAGACGCGATCGCCGACGCTCAATCCGGACACATTGTCGCCCACAGCCACGACTTGACCCGCAGCGTCGCTCCCCAGGACGGCGGGGAAAGATTGGAGGAAGATCCCATAGTCGCGGATTTTCCAGTCGACGGGGTTGATGGCTGTAGCGGTGATTTTGATGCCTACTTCCTCGCTTCCGAGGGGGTTGAGGGAGCGGTCCGCGAGGGCGTGCTTGGGGGTGTCCTTGTTGAGGAGGGCGGCTTTGAATGAGGACGGGACGGGCATTGTGACTGTGACTTCAGGTTTGAAGAAGGATGTTGGGGGAAGAGATTTGAGAGCTGAATTGGAAGTGGATCCTGCAAAAGCTTTATTGTGCAGCGATGCTTTGCATACTAACGACAGTGGGAGCATAATCCAAATCCATAGAACGTCATCGAAATCGGTCCCTTACTAATTATGGGTGGGCCCCCGGTGGGGCATTCATATTTCGAAGCCAGATTATCAATCTCTTCTTTTATTGGTTGATCTTGGTCTTTCCGATTAGTTTTTTTTTTCTTATTCAAGTGTTTTGTGTGATGTGATTGGCCTTTGCACTATCTTGCTGCCTCAGGCTCTGATTGTCTCAGTTCGCCCAATGATGGCGAATGACTTGGCTCCTTTGTTCCCCTGAAGTTTTTTATACCAAGCTGTTTTTATGCTCGTGGACATAAACGCCTGTGACTGGTCTACTTTGATGAACTTTAATTGGCTGAAAAAAGTCAGTGGGTTGATCCCAGAATAAGTGCCTCAGGCCTCTAAAATGACGTCGTCCAACTTTAAGGCCGTCGACATACAGGATGTTATTACTACTTTTGTAAATTTTTTAGCAAATAGCAATAGGGCAGCTCTTCTTCATAAGACTATATTATGAAAAACTGTCTCACCTTCCTCATATGACGTCGTCGTTGTAGGTTGATAAGATACCTTGTGATTCGACCCCATGATTATGGCTTAATTCTATATATTTTGACACTCACAGTAAAATAGGGTCCAACTCAACTCAATCAAAAAGTTGAGTAAGCCCTGAGCTGTCGCAAAACGCTCCTTGGCGCGATCGCTCAACAGCCAATTGGTTGGTGTCGATAAGTATCCCGAGGTCCAGAAGGGGTTGGAGCGGCTCCTTCGTCTCTTTTGGGTGGATGTTCATGCAGATCGCTTGAAATGAGATCCAAGCGCCGCTGGCAACAACAAACCTTTCATCCACGCTCAATGAGGATGACACCGAGACCCTCCCCGGTATCAAGGATTGAGGCTCTAAAGCAGGTTCCCATAAATCCGGGCCCATACCTTTGCGCATGACCGGATGTTACATATTTTCTTATCGTCCTCACCACTCTTGGGATAAAGAATACTGGTCATACGTGAGCTGATGCCCCTCTTCGTATTCGTTCAGGCATGAGGGCAGGTGGGAGCTTGGCAGCCAAGGCCGCTCCTCTTCTCCCCTCCTTGCAGGATTAATTTCTCCTTTTCCACCCCGAGGCGCCGTTATTCGTGTTCACTTTAAAAGGGTGCCAGCAGTCGTCGACGCAAAACACGGCCATGATGTTGAGTTTTGTGGCTGTCACACTACTCGTCCAACTCGCAGCCATAGGCGGAGTTGTAGGGGATCAAATTGGATACGCGATAGAGTCTGGCACCCGTAAGTCTGTCCACCGCAGCAAATCCCGCGAAAGAGAATGCTGTCTTTCCACCTCACCTCACCGACCACGCTGCGCGACTAATCAAATGGTAGTACTCCCTTTATTGTGTTATGGCGAGCAAACCACCTTAAGCTCCATATTTTCCATGACAGGTGCTTGCGTGTCTGGTTATAGCTTGGTTTATCAATCATGCTTATCAGGATCAACTCTGGTGCATAGCTATATTAGTTTGTCATCCAGTCATGTTTTTACTTCGACCAGTTGGTTCGCGGACTGGTAAGTCCCATGGAGTCCGCCGGGGACTCGAACCCCCAATATGGAAATTCTGACTTGACCTGGTCAAAGCTTCGGGCCCTGCGAAACCGTCACCTTGTATGAGGCATCTCCATCTGCCTCCCCAACCCTTTACATTCCCGCGTGTCCGACCGACCCGTCAATTTACGTGGGGATGAAAGTACCAACAGAGGCAACCGTCTTCTACCGCCGGGGACCGTCCAACACAGCACCATCATCGACAGGTAGCAGTCCATTACAAACACAAGAACCCGCTGATGCAAATGATTCTTCGGACGTTGGGCCGTCCTCGTCAAACCGAGTCCCAGTTATAGTTGGATCTGTTCTTGGGTCACTTGGAGGCATTGCACTCATCGGAACGGCATACTACTGTGGTCGACGTCGGACTGCGAAGAAGAGCGCAGTCCATCAGCCACTATCCGGTGAAGGTAACACTGGCAAGCCGGAGATCGAAGCTTTGAATGTGCCTGGCCCGACAGATGGACCTACACACGCCCCGGAGACGGGTAGCCAACTGGAGGCTACACATGGCCGAGAGACGGCTAATGAACTGGAGAACATACCGCGCACACTGTCAGAGCTCGGCTCGACACCTGCGCGGCAGACAGCAGAATTGGCAAGCAGTTTGCACAACATAACGGAGTTATCTACGGACCCAAGTGCATATGAACTACCAGCAAATCCATATCCACACAGGGGGACAGGGGGGACTCGATAGGGTAGGCGGACTCCGAAGTCCTCATGCCCTTTGTCTGTTGTCCTTCTGCTATAGCTGTTGGTACGGATTGAGGGTCCACCCTACCCCTTACAAGGGCTACTAACACCATACCGACGAGTTGGACCCTTTTTGAATAATCCAACTACACATTTTTCCCTTGCTGGGATGGCGTGGGTTTTCCTGGCCATGAAAAGAAGTCTAATTGTATTTGGTTTACTGTATGAGCTAGTTTTATATGAATCAAACGACGGGTGTGAAAATGTAAAAAAGGAAAAAAGACAACATTTCCCCCCGAACCGTGCAAAAATCCCGAGGCAAATCCACCCAAAATAATATCCCGCTACGGAATCGTCACGCCAGGGAGTCTCCAGACTATCCACATATATATAAATTATTCATTTGAAAGCCATCTTGGAGTGCGTGATGGCCTTATAAGTAACCCATATAGGGCAAACCCTAGCCCTCCAGTCTGGCCTTTCTCATTTGCGAAAGTAGGTTGCGCGCCCCGTTGGAGTGATTGTAGACCCCTCCATTAAACAAGTCAGCCATATCCTTCCCAATTGCCGACTTGATGATTTCTCCCCCAGGATGTTCGGAAATAAAATCTCCAACGTCATACACAATGTCATCCATACATACCAGCCTAGCACCGGTCGAACTGGCTTTTTGAAATTCCTGCATGGTCATGGTGGGTAGCTGATCCTCGGCTATGCCCCAGTCGATTTTTCCAGACAGTTTTTGGAGGTCTTTCAGCTGCTCTTGATACCGACCCTTCGTGATTTCATTATCGGGAAACTTTCTTGCATCATACGCTAGTCCAGCGGCCAACAATACGTTCAAAAACCATTTTGTAGGATCCCAATCAGACATCCTCACCCCATTGCGATAATCATTCGGAAATTCATGGTGAAAGTTGTGATAGCCTTCACCCAGCGTCAGTATTGCTGCCAGGAAGTTGTCTCTAGGCGAGTTCGTGCTTTGATACGGCTGATCTCCCAGCCAGTGTGCCAGCGAGTTAATACAATAGGCGTTCTGCTGGATTACGAACATGCGAAGTATTCCCGCGTAAGTGAACCCCCCACGCCAATCCCCCCATCCGAGTCCAGCGACAACGGTGGGGGCAACAAATGCCATGGTCACTAGCAGCAAAGGGTAGTTCGTGTGCTGCCATTGCACAACTGGGTCGGATTTGAGATCACTGATATCAGCTCTCCCAATTTTGGTATGGTCTTGCTTGAAGATGATCCATCCCATATGCGCATGCATAAATCCCCGACGCACATTATACGGATCTTTGTCGGTGTCAACATACCGGTGGTGGGCTCGGTGATCCCGAACCCACCGTTTAATGGAGCCCTGGACGGCTCCAGCTCCCAGAAGTGCAAGGGAGACCTGTAGTACGCGATGGGCTGAGTATGTCCGGTGGGCCCATAAACGGTGGTAGCCTTACGGAGATCATATAGTGTCAATTAGAATACCCGATAAATGTTTGAGGTCATTCCATACCTCCGGTTATACCCATCCCGGTCAGAAACCAGTACGCGCACGACAACAGAAAGGTTTTCGTGGTGAGAGGAACCCATATAGCACACACTGCGCCAATGAGGGGAATACCAAGTGTGATGAACACATGGAGGTAATTGATGGAGTGGATAAAATCGTGAAGAGTAGACATATTAGCGCAGTAGGTGAACGTTGCCACTGTTGTCCCTGCACAATGTAAGGTCTGATCCAGCAGGTGACGCCAACTGAACCTAGCTTACTTTGCTATTTATCCTGAACGAAAACCACAAAGCTACTGCCGGACGGGGGTAGATGTTGGCTGCCGCAATGACGACAATGGCCATCTTCCGCCGAGGGGACCTTCCACGCCGTGCGTAGCGCGAGGCATTTGTTCGATGGGACGTTGTGCCACCCTTATACGTCATCTGCCATCTTTCCCGATGACGGGGAGTTTGCTTCCCCTAATTAAGCCGGCCATGATTGGGTCAGCCATGGATTCCTTGCGTAAATGAGGTTACACGAGAACTCGCGAATCTTGATTCAACGAACTTAATATGGGATCCCAGGATCCTATTCCGCTTTTCCTTGCATTGGGAAGACCCCATGTGATATTCCCACAGTAGAGAGGACTAGTAACCGCGATAATGTGGGAGTTCTATAAGGGGAAGGTTGTCTTTGTGACAGGCGGGTCAGGTTTCGTTGGGTCGACTCTGGTTTATCGACCTATCACAAGCGCTCCTATCGCTCATCTCTACCTACTCTGTCGGGGTGGATTACCGTCAGTATTGTCCCTTTGCTAACTTACCGGACTTGGCATGCTCAACAAACCAGGAAGCTGATACAGAAATGGAGCCGATGGCTTCCACCAGATGTTGTCCGGAAGATGGTCGACCCACAGTTGGTGACAGTGATGGAAGGCGACCTTGTTCAGCAAAACTTTGGATTATCACCTCGGGATCTAGATATCCTTCATGCTCAAACAGATATTGTTGTGCACTCAGCCTCGTCAATCGCCCTCCTTCAACCACTAGGAAAGCTTGTTGGGCCGATCATCGACTCCACCCTGCGACTTGCTTCAGGCTCTGCAGTTCGAACGTTTAAGCTGCTTTGTCTTTGTCTCAACAGCCTACAACAATGCGTACCTATTCTCAGAAACAGACGGGACCACGGTACTTAAGATAGGGGAATCAATCTACCCACTGCACCAAAAAAGTGGAAAGGAAAAGGATACGATCTCCAGTCCCCCAGGAGGAGTGGGAATCTGTCAAAAGCACAGGATCTTGATCAGCTTTCACAGAACATGACTTTCCTTGGCCATACGGATATGCAAAGCATCTCACCGAGCGTCTTCTGGACGAGATGTTCACCCAAGCTGACAAACGGCTACTTATCATCCGACCATCCATTATCGAACCGGCCCAGTGTTTCCCTCATCGCCAGTTCTGCATCCCCATGTCTACCCCACACCTCATATTCACTGCTGGCCTATCATTGTCGCCTTCGCGCAAAATATGCTTGTCCTCCCGCTTCAAGGACCCCTACACAGAGTGAACTATAGACTATGTTCCCGTAGATGTGGTCGTCGATCGACTGCTGGCACGTGTGGCATGCGGCACAAGCGGCCCAGTCCACACCGTCTCGGACCCTTCAGGCAAAATGGCCTTCTCTGCGACCTGGGAGTCCACCGTCCCGAGTGGGAGAAAGGCTCTCTGGCCGGTTTGACCTGTCTGGACTCCCGAATCTTGGCACTCCCAGGCCATTCATCCGCTTGGTCGTATATATCGCACCGTCGGAGCATCCTTTGATTTCGCGGAGGATAAAACGATGTCGATCTGGCGGGAGCTGAGCGATGAGGACCGTCGTGGGCTACATCTGTTTACTGATATGGATGCATTGTATTATGATCATGGACATATGCGTGGTGACCATGTCTGGGAGTGTATGAGGGGCCTGACGAAGCGTAGTCGTTTCTGGTCGCGGATTGGATTGTACGTCTTCTGTTTGGTGATTTGTTTCATATTGCACAACCGGAGCTATCGCAGGCGAAATGTCCCCTTTGCAGGTCAGAAGAGGAGATGCTGAAGCCCACTGCTATACATGAGTGAGATTACTATCTGAGTTTTGATGTGATTTTCTAATATCCCAAGTTCTGACTCTCGCCCGCTACCCCCCCGCACGCAACTTTCGTCCTAATCAAGAAGGGAATTGTGGACTGCACCCGAAGGTAGTTTATTTCTTTACGCGACTCGGCTGGCCATTTTGGTTGTCCTCGAGATACGGAAAAGTCGGTCCGATGTTCCCTTATTTTGGGGGCCAAACTTGTCGTCCTTCTTTTGTTTGAACAATCAAAATGCCCCATTGTACTATTATGTAGCTAGTGCGAGATCAGGTAAATTAGCCATGCTTAGGGCTTATGAACAACATACACCCCGCACTACCAAGAATTGTTTCCATCAATCATGCCAATCGAGGTGGCACAGAGAACTCACATCGTCCTGCGATGGCTAGAAAGCTTACATATGATCTAACCAAAGCCACACCAGCCATTCCCGTTCCTATCGTTTGGCGTTTTACCACTTTCCAAAGGGAGTAACCCATTCGAAGCGGGTATTTTAACCGGCGAATTGGGGTGGCCATGGGGTGTTGGTTTCTTCATGATTCAGTGCCTAGAGGCCTACTGGTAATGCCCCAAACGCCGCGGGGAAAGTGGAACCGCTTGGCTCTGATCTATAATGAATTGCACATCTTCCAGAGGTAATCAAACTCGATATTACCATACTGTTTATGCATCCTGATCCCTCTATCATTCGATTAATGCATAATCAACTCCAGAACACATAACAGCCCATCATTCTTTCAAAAAGAGATGATGATTTTTTAGCACCTTGCAAAATGAATTTAGTTTATTTTTCAGGTTTTAGGTTCTAGCTGAATACAGCACCCGGTACACCTGGGAGATCTTTCTTTATAGAAGACATTGCCTTTCTGATGGTGCATAATTATTGAGGGGTTGGAATATCCCCTGCTACCCGCCTACCCAACCAGCCCCCACGGATAGCAACACGCGATTCCAGCCTAAGCTCCGACAATATATGGCTGCAGAATATGGACACTATCTTCATGTTAAATGCATTGGCATACAGGGGTTCCTGCGATTCAAGAGCTCTAGATCCCACCCCAACAGATATTCTCAAAAAGATCTCCAATCAAACCAGAGGCCGAATGTTGGGACCTGTGACGGGAGATTCAATGAATATGACCATACTTGTTTAAAAACGGAGTTAATTTGCACCACCTAGGTGGTTTATAGTCACATGAGCAGTTCCATACCAGGATCCTCGATTAGTATCCTATGGGGTATTGTATTCAACCTTCCGATGAGAGGGAACAAACACCTACATGAACGAAGGTGACCAAATATAAAAGCAACACAAGGCCAAAGATATAAAAGCCAGTGACAACCCCCCCTAGACTCACCTGAAGTCAATACAATTATTCCCTTCTACATCAAACGAGTTTACCTTATTCAAGCCATCAATACCTCTGCCCAATTTCCTGCAGCCCGGACTTGAATATTATCAAAATGAAGTTCTCCATCGTGCTCGCCGCCGTCTTCTCCATGGGCGTCCTCGCTGCCCCGGCCCCATCTCCCAATGATTCACTCCTGCCTCGCCAGTCTATCGTTTGCACCGACTGCGTCGACGGATTGTACAACTGCACGGTCTGCGGTAGTGCCGGCTGCTCGACCTCTGTTTACAGCTGCTAAACATAAGTGAGCTCTTTCTCCTCCAGCTAAAGGCCTAGTTGCTTGAATTTAGTACGTTAATCCCCTTGCTTTGTTATTCCTCTTTTCATCTGAAAGGAAAAGTTACTCATATGTATTCCAGGCTTGGGTTTTGTCAGTGCTAGGAGTGTGGATAGAGTATAAACCATTATGGGTTTCGATGAAGTATTCAGTCCTGGTTCTGATGGTACGGCGTGATATGAATCTACTTGTGATTATTACACTTTTTAGCTATCCTGCCCTTGAGTCATACGAGGAGAAATAAACAGTCAGAAAAGTTGCTATCATCACACCCGTCCTGGTTAAGACGTTTGCGTCCAAGAAATTTTGCATTAGGAATCCTGTAGCAAAAGAGGGCAACGTCGCTTTTATGTCATCCACACCCTTTCGCCGCCACTAAAATGCATTCAATCTGGTGCTGGAGCAGTGGCTACTTCGCTTAGCTCCCACAGCTTACTACAATCTTGATTTATTGAAGTGTGTTCATTTTTACTTACTAATAGAATAGGTCCCAGAGCTTGAATATAATTGGGCAGGGCAGGCGCGCGAACACGAGGGGATCGATCGCTTCCTAGCCTCACCCCGTTGCGACAACCTCATCCCCTCATCCCACCCCGCCGGCCATTTCTCATATCATTTATTCGCCTCTCCTATTGCAGAATACTTGCCATTGTCGGTACATCGAGAGAGTAGTAAGTATCGACCGACATATAACTAGCAAAGACCATCCGTCACCAGCATAACATCCTGACAGTATCTCACGTCCAACAGGTGGGAAACGGCTAAACAAAATCGACAACCGACCGATCAAGTTCATAAGTGATCATATGGAGAAGATGCCCGTCGATCTTGAGAGACAATGTGGAGTGCAGAAACCAGATGGCACTTCCTGTGAAAGGTCGTTGACCTGCAAAGCTCATTCGATGGATGCGAAGCGTGCGGTAACCGGGCGCTCAATGTCCTATGACCAGTTACTCCAGAACTATATGAGTCAGTTTGAGGAACGCCACCAACGGGCCCAGGGATGACAATGGTGGCAACAATAACGCTGGGGTTTCCGGTCCTTCGAGCTAGTTTGGGTGGACGGGGATCTTCATCAAACTCTCCATTTACCACAAGTGTCGGGTTATTATTTTGTATTTCAACCAGGTTTTGAACATGTCAATTACTATATATGTGTGTATGGATTCATGGGACTGCTTTTATTATAATGCGTCACTCGGTGTGAGGTTAACCGTCTGTGCTATGTGGGCTATATCCCACTCCTTACCCGCCCTCACTATTCCTCCTCATACGCAATTCTCGTCCTATTCAAATATATAAGAAACAAAATTCCACAGAAAAAGTTTAGGAACTCACCAATCATCATCCGTGATGGGATGGAAACTCCCAATCAGCTGGCGACCAGGGTCATCCTTGATAAACGTCACCTTTCCGGAAAGCTTCCCCTGGTTTTTCTTCGTCCGCTTCATGCCCTGCACAACCACATCATTGATTGTACCAAAGAAATGCGGATCGTTCGAGTGTCGGTCGACATATTTCCGAATGCTAATCACAAACCCCCCCGAGTTAGCAACAAATCACCCTTCAGTACAGAATAAACCCAGGACCGGGAAGGGGCAAACCTCGTCGCCGTAAACCGCTCCCCGTACGGAATCTCCAGTGTGGCATACCCACTTGCCGCGGTAAGGATAGGATCCCAACTATCAGCAATCTTCTTCAATTTCCGTCGTCGCTGATACATCAGGAACCGGGTTTGGCGCCTCTTGTACCTCTCAGTAAACTCTTCAAAGAGAATGAGTCGGGATAATCCGGTCAGCCGCCGATGCTCCGAGTAGTAGGTCTGCACTCTGGACCGCTCGAGGTTCTCCCAGTAAACGTCGAAGCCGTGGTTGCGGTATTTGAAGAGGCGGTTTTCATATGCTTTTTCCCGGAAACTATGTTAGCCAAGGGAACTTGAAATGCGACGGGGGAAACTTCTTGGGGGACGTACATGGACTCCTGCGAGTCAGATCGATGGTGTTCGTCCGGGTAGCGATGGCTGCCACGCCACGGGGATTTGAATATACGTTCTTTCCATCAAAGGCGACACAGGCACAGTCAACATCAAAGCCAGTGAGGATCTCGCTGATGGATTTGTAGAGACGCAGAATGATCTTTAACGTTTGATATTAGTTTTTGCCTCTCGACAAACTCGGCCAAACGAAATATAGAATGCTTACCTGAACGTGTCGGTACGGATACCGGGGTGAAATAAATGTGATGGCATGCTCTGTCCGTAATGCCATCGCTTCCTCCGACAACAACCGCTGATTCTTCCGAATCTGGGTTTCTAGGTCGAAGATGCGTTTGATGGCGGCTTCTTCATCTTCGATCCCATAGATGAAGAGGTCGATGTCGCTGGAACTTGCAATCGTCCTATAGCAGAATTAGTCTTAGCTTTCCTGTCCCTCGATCAGGGACATGCGACTTACTCATAGTACGCTTCTAGCGGATGCGCTACGGATGGATCATTCCCCTGGTCGACATCCTCTCGGAAAGAAAGCAGGGGCAGGAGAGCGGATGAGCCGGCGGCTACGACGTTGGTCCAGTCCAGGCCAGCCAGGATACCTACCCCTCGCCATTAGTTTATCTACCTACCCGATACAAAGGGACGAGGGAACGAACCATGAGTGAAAGCGAGAAAGTTATTGTTATATTCGTCCATGGAGGGCGCAATGGCAAGAGCGCCATCAGTCAGCCGATCATCCTCCGGCACAGGCATGATGTACTTGGTTTTGTCGTCCATTTTCCGGTCCAGACCGCGGATGGTAACTAGGTTCTGATGACCGTCATAAATGGGAACTAGGTTGGCCAGGCCATCTGGTGATATGGTAGGGTGGCCGCGTGCGAAGACCTTGCGCAGCCACAGCTCGTATTTGACATAGGGCTGGAGGAGTTGGCGGGTCAGAGTATCGGGGTTGTCGGCGAGGACCTGGATGAACTGCGAAGAGGGCGTTGGAGTGTCTGGAGGGTCTCCGGGAGGGGAGTCATCAACCACAACAATTCCTTTTGGATTGGGGGGTTGCGGAGTCTTCGGTTTTGTTTCAGCTGGGCGTGGACTTTTATTTTTCTCTTCAGGGCTCGGCTGGGAAGGCCCTGGAGTAGGAGGATCTGGTTCCGCTGAACCAAAACAACACAGAGATCGCAGTATTCCCATCGTCCTTGTTAGGGGTTTTGAGCAGAGAATAAAAGTCAATCATCACAAAAACCTCAGGACTGTTTCACAGCTCAACCCCACTTATTTATTTTCCCACGCGCGACATCTGTGCAAATAAACAAGTTGGAGGTGCAGGAAATGCCAAGGGTGTGACCAGTTCGACACGTCGCGCCACAGCATTCAGCTCTAGTCCGCCATGGCGTCAAGTTGCTGCAGATCCTCGCGAAGAGTGGGCCACATTAATTGTGATAGACGAACGCATGTCCGGGCTTCCTTCGCGGCTGCTGATTATTTCCTGAATATATACCCGATGGCTGGCTGCATCCTGCATGACAAGCTCGGTTCGTATTTGTGCATCCTCGCGCCCCACCTACAAAAATGAAGCCCTTCACTCTCGCCATCCCATTCATTCCGTCCTCTCCAACCACTTCAACCATCATCCACCAGACGGAAGACGGCACCATGGGCTCGTTACCCAATCGGCTCTGTCCGCCATGTAGCAAGTTCGATTTCGAGAATATGCTCGGGGAGGAGTCAACAGAGCAGGACATGGGCCCTCTGTCCGACTATGGCCAGCCAGACTGCCCCTTCTGCAGGCTGATCGTCACTGCCGTCTCCCGCGCTGGCTGGGATTTCGCCGAGCTGTGCTCATCAACAGCCAACAAAAAAGCGCCCCAATTCTTCATCCAAAGCTGGAGCCCACTTTCCGTCAAAAAGCACGGACGCACCGAGTACCCCGAGCCCCGTCTCCAGCTCGCCCTCGACCAACAACCAGACAATTATAAGCGGGGGCGACCGACCCTCCGCGAGCTCGATCGGATCACGAATCGCTATATCATCGCCGAACTCGAGTCCCTATCCGATGCAGACGCGAACCGCTTCCTCACGCGCCGCAGCGTCGGCGACCGAGTCGACCCAAGCCTAGTGCAGGGCTGGCTGCGCGAGTGCAACGAACAACACGCCCACTCGCAAAAAAACCGCGACCAAGCGACCGGCAATAGCCTCTTCCAGCACGAAGACGGATTCCTGCTCATCGATGTGGTGGACGAGCAGCTGGTGCGGAGGACGCAGCCCTGCGATTACGTCGCGCTGTCCTACATCTGGGGTGGGGTGGAGCCCTTCCGGACAACGACGGAGAATATCAATCAGCTTACTCAGAGCGCGGGGTCTCTATCCGCGTCGTCTCTGGCTGTGCTGGGTGGAGGGAAGATCCCCCGGACCGTCCTGGACGCAATGGAATTCACCCGCTGGCTCGGGATCCGGTGCGAATTCCGAAACCGGTCTGAAGGGCGTGAGTGCACGGGAGGCCGGTTTGCCCATCGAGCGCACGACGATCGTTGACGATTTCGACGGTGACGGCGACGACGACGACGAGAAACTAACATTCAACCTGGCGATCTGCCCCCCGTCGCTATGCGAGGTAGTTCGTGCCTCGGCCTGGAATACACGCTGCTGGACATACCAGGAACAATGTCTCTCACAGCGGTGTCTGTATTTCACCCCGCACGAGGTTTTTTTCAACTGCAGCGAGATGCAGCGGCGGGAGGCCTATTCATCCCAGCTACTAGACAGCGCATACGCCGACCTCGAAGTGCGGACTGGCCCGCCCTGGTGGAATCGCAAACTACGCAAGGATCCCGACCCGACGCCGTACCGGTACATGGGGGATCTGATGGCGAGTCGGTTGGGGCTGGCGGAGTACCAGACGGCGGTGCAGGATTATGTGCGCAAACAACTTACCTTTCAGGAAGATATTTTTAATGCATTCGAGGGAATTTATAATCGGTTTAGCCGGGGAGATGGGGATGGAGTGTCGATCCGACGGGCGCAGGGCATCCCGGTGCAGTTTCTGTGGCAGGCCATTCTCTGGTTTCCGTCTCCTAATGCGAGCAAACGGGTGGCACGGTCGGATAGTCCGGAGTGGCTGCCTAGGTACTTTTCTTCGTGGTCGTGGTACGCTCTCTCGCTCTCTTTCTTGAACCTCTAATTCATAATGGTCTTGTACTAAATTAATAATTCAGGGCATCCTGGGTTGGACCCGTGGAATTCTTCTTTGCGGAGAGTCTCTGGATCTCACGGAATCTATCCCAAGCGATCCTCAAGGGCAAGCCCGTCCACGCCGCTGTCCCCTGCTGGTACTACGAAGACTCCAGCAAGCCTTACTGGTCCTGCAATGCGTGGAAAGGTGCCAGCGCCTCCTCTCCCGAATTCCGACAGACCAAAGCCTTCCTCGAGGGTCGACTGGGCCTCGACACTGGAATCCTCCTCCGACAATCGTTCTCCTTGCCCTCAGCTTATAATTCCAACGAGGGCCACCTGGGCTTCTTCGCTGCTTACCTGCCCATCGCTATGGGTTTGGGGGCGAGAGTCCGAAAGAAATACTTTAGCTGTAAAACCCTACTAAAAACGGAACCGGCCTCCCCAGGCGTAGAGTTAGCCGTCATTCCCGGGGGACAGGCACACGAGCTCAAAATCGGCAACCACGTCGGACAATTTAGGTACGACACCACAGACGCCCAAGAAAAAGTCGAGGAGTTCGTGCTCCTGGTGGCGGCGGAGACGATCACCAATCCACCGGATACGATGTCGATTCTCCTGGGTCTGGTTACGCGGGACGGCAGGTCAAGGCGGGTGGGTCTGGGCTATGTGGTCCACGCCCGGGGATCGGCATCCATGGCCGTGGGGTGGCAGTACAGGTTTTTTCACGTTGGTTAGCTGGACGGGGGATTGCATATCGGGCGATAATGAATAAACAGAGTGATTGGCGGAGATACCTCCGATCGGCGAGATAAACGCTGGGCTTCCTCTCTCCAGGCCTCCTCATGGAAGCCAAGCCTGCAAAGCCCCCTCAAAAGGGCCAAGAGGAAGAGCTGAACATGGAAGTAAAATGATTGGCCGAGCAGGACGATCTGCAGTTCGAAGGAAAACATGCCTGAGCGCTGGATGACCTGTCAGAGTTTAGTCTGCTGGCTTGCATCCAGAACGGAAATCCTCGTAAATATTAATCCCAACCACCCTCCCTTTGATTTTCAGGCTCTCCCTCTCTCCTCCCCCACCAGTTGTTCGTAGGTCGAGAAAGACAGAATGGGCTACCCCTGGCTGTCCGTCTACGACTGGGCCCCCTTCCAGGTCGACGCCCTCGGCCTCATCACCCTCCTCGGCGCAGAGGAGCTCAACACCTGGGTCGGGCGGCTTGTCCCCAGCCGCTGGCTCGAATACATGCCCCTCCTCGCCATCAACGTCATCGCCGGCAACCAATTCCTCAACAAAGAGCCCTCGTTCCTCCTCTACAATGTCACCCGCGGCATCCACACCACCGACATGGCCGCCTGGTTCACGCGCTGGATCCAATGCCAGCAGATCGAGACCACCCGCACCGTCATCGGCTGGGAAATCGCAGAAACCCCCCGACGCTGGATCCACTACCACATCATCTCCGGAACACTATCATTCTGCCTAACCGGCTTCCTGATCGTGCTCACCATCCTCTCCTCCGATTTCTACGGGTTCGCTGCGGGCTGCGCAATCGCCGTCTCCGTGTTCGCCCGCGCCTACCTCCTCCACGCCAACCGGTCCGCAATCGATAAAGCCATCGTCGCTGCCACACCCAAATCACCCCAGCCACCCACACCGGCTAACAGCGATAAACTGCTCATCATCACGCCTGATTCAAATGTTGTGACTATGTTCCTACCGGGGAACCTCATCGTGCCTGTGTTTGTCAAGAACCCCACGCCCCGCTGGCCGAAGGTGTACAATGCCATCCGCTGGCTAAACTGGGGGGCTTTCTGCGTCCAGATCATCACGCTGGGGATGGCGGTGCTGGCGACGCAGATCTATACCGCTGTGTTAATTGGTGTGCCCTCTATTCTGATCTGTCGGGGGTTCGGGTGCGATGACACCGTGACGCCATGGGAGGTGCGGTCGGGGCGGTACGGCGTGACACAGGGGTATACGTGCTGGATTGGATCGAGATTGAAGGCGACGGTATTTGAGTGGCCGGACTGTGTGGAGTTTGCCAATCCGACTCATGGTGGGATGAGTGAGGGCAAGAGTTCAAGATGGGCGTTGAGGGGGGCTAAAGGGGGCGTGGGCCGGTCGGCGAAGAGGATGGATCTGTTTGCGTGGTTGAATCTGACGGAGGAGGAGAAGGCGAGCATGAGTGAGTGGGGGCTGTTGCCGCATAAACGGGGCGATGACTCGACGTGGCAGGATGACTTTCGGGTGAAGAGGAGGTTGATCAGGGAGGCGGCGTTAGATATCTGGGATGTGCAAAGGGTTGTGCTGAGGACGATTGAGGGAAATCAGAGAAGTACCGAGGAAGACTGTGAGGATGGCGTTGCTTCTCCTGGGAGTTCAAAGACGTAATACAACTAGAGCTCTATTTAGATTATACAGTTGGATATGATAATGCTACTCTTGCACAGCAACGACAGCTTCCGGGACGTCCACCGCATCCAACACATCCGGATTCTCTGCAAAGGCCGCTGAATTGATCACCGCCAATGCCCTCTCTCGGATATCGCGTTCAGCCACGGTCACTCCATCTGGAAGACTCACGAGGTCCGTCTCTCCCAGCGTCAGAACCCTCGCCAGATACCGAAACACCGCTGCCAGAGCCTTCTTCTGTCCATGATGGCCTCCAGTTCTCGAGGCCTTGATCGCAGCACTGCACACAGCAGGTGAATACGTCGCCTGAACCGCCGGCTCTCCCACACTCCCATTCACATTCAACCCATCCACCAATGCCTCTCTCGTCTCATCGCCGATCTCCTCAAAGAAAGTCTCCCAGACCAAATCCCCAACCTCCACAGTACTCGCATTACAAATGCACAACAAACGCATCAACGCCCGATCTTCCAGCCCCCCAACATCCAAATCCTTCCCCCTCCCCCACCCACTCTTCACCAAAAGTTCCAACTTCCTCACCAGATTCGCATCATACCCCTCCCTCCTCCCCATCCGTCTCTTAATCACCTCCGTCGCAATCTCATAAATAATGCGATAAGACCTATAAATCGGCTCACTAAATCTCGCCGCATAGCTATGATCCTGATGGCCCAACGCCCCCGCAATATCCAGAATCTGCTCCATATACCTTACCTCAAAGGCCTGGATGTTATCACTCTGAATCCGCTCAAGACCCACCAGACTGGCGGGCGGACACTCCGCCTGCGCCATCTGCCCGAAATTAAATGTACCGCCGAGTTCGATCCCACGGAGCAGATTCGCCTTGTGGGATTCTGGGACGCGGTCCAGGCAGGGAATGAGATGCGGTGCCTGGCAGACGACCTGGTGGAGGAGGAGGTCGTGGTTCGCGTAGTCGGTTGTTGTTGCTGTTGCAGTTTGCAGGTCCTGCGCTAGGCTCGGTGATTTACCTAGATCGTTGATGATCATCGAGGTAACGAGGGTGTAGAGGTCGGAGGGTGTCTTTAGCCCGCGAGTGAATATACTCCGTATCCAGGCGAAGGAGGGTTCTTGGAGGCGCTGGGAGGCGGGTTGGTTGCCTGCGAAGCCGGTGTAGTCGTTATGGTGGATTTTGCGGAGCATCGAGATGCCGGTTAGGGTGCGGTTTATTTCGTCGTAATCGGCATGGTAGAGGATTTGGGAGGGGCAGGGCGTTGAGTTGGGGGGTGTGGCGTAGGCGGGAACTGAGTAGGCGGTTTTCAGCCTTTCGAGCTCGGTTGGGTATTCTTTGTGGATGAGGTGAAGGAGATCGGGGAACGGGAGGGAGTAGAATTCTCCTTGGTTGATTAGAGAGCGTAGGTCCATTTTGAGGATTCTTGAACAGGGTATAGAATATAGAATATGCAGTGGGCTGGTGATGAGGGGAAGAGAAAGAAGTGAGGGGCTGTGCAGGGGTTGGGCAACAACACTAACTCACTAACTAGTGTCAGCATGTGATGTCATTGCTGATCGGCCTTGGCTCCAATATCATGGGGCTGCGTGAGCTTTATTACTCTAGATGTTTAAAGTGGGTAAAAAATACAGAGTTCATCTTGACAATTAACTAGATATTGGGCTGAAGACTAAGCCATATAAAGTAACCCGTTGTAAGGGACGAGGATCAAGCTGCTGAATATCAACACATTTGTGAGATAAACAGGAGCTGTTCTCTTGTGCAAACTGCGACTACTCATTCTCCTCAACCCCAATAACAGTAGACTTGAACTTCCTGGCCGGCGTCTTGCGGTTGAACAGAATATCCGCCTCACGATACGAACGGTGCTTAAGCTCAGGCAGGAAGAAGTACGCCATCACCCAACAGAGCAGCGCAGTCGAACCCCAGACGTAGCCACACTTGCCCGCCAAGTTCCATCCAGTGGTATTGAGCATGCGCGACGCGAGATAAATCATGGGAATTTCCGTAATATAGTAAGCGGAACGACCAACGGCCGTACTCAGCGCACGAAGACGGACAGAGGATGTCTCCGCAATAATGGTATACGAGATCGGGCCCTGGGCGCCGGCATAACAGACGGAAATGATGACACCGAGACACGCCTGGGCGTAGTTGGTGGAGGTGCTCTGGGCGACCGAGGCGCAGATACCTAGGATGAACAGGAATGTGACGTTGGCGCCGGTGCCCCAGAGGAAGACGGTGCGGCGGCAGAACCACGAGGTCAGGAACCAGGAGACTACGTTGGCGACGAATTGGAGACAGGTTGTGATCAGGTTGAGCTGGAAGGCTTTGCTGGATGCGATACCGGCTTCTGCACGGGGGGTCAGCCATCATTACTTTAACACCAGCCAGGTGGAGGGAGGGGGACTCACGCTCGAAGAAATAAGTGGCCTGGTTAGCGATCAAGTTACCCGCAAAGTTCTGCGACGCGTAGATCAAGCAGGTGATGATTGTTCGCCTGCGGTCCGTGCCCTTCCAGAGATCAAGGAGGGTGGGGGAACCGCCCATGGCCTCTTCGATCTTGACTGTACGCTCAATCATGGCCAGGTTCTGCTGTGCGGCTTCCTCGGTTTTCGCACCCAGGCGCTTGATGGAGCGAAGGGCTTCATCTCGGCGGCCGCGACGGATGAGCCACCAAGGGGATTCGGGAGCGAGGAAGATCAGGATCATGAGGGGGGTCTAAACCAGTTAACGCGTGTTGGTAGTAAAGTAGCTTGGTGGACTCACGGGGAAAATCCACTGCAGGGCTAGGGGCACGCGCCACGACCACTGGTTGTCCAGGCCGTTGTAGGCGTAGGTGGCGCCGGCGACAATGATGGAACCAATGGACCAGGACATCTGCAGGGTTGCTGTGCAGGCTGCGCGCAGGGGGAGAGGCACAACCTCACTCGCGTAGGCGGGGGAGTTCGCAATGAAGAAACCCCATGGGACACCTTCCAGCGCTTGTCCGACAACAAGGAGGGTGAGCGAGTCTGCCTAGTAAACGAGGTTAGCAGATCGCTTGAGCGATGAGGACTAGCGGGTGTACTTACGAAGAAGGAAACAAAGATGGTCGCATTCATCAGGAGCAGGCCCAGGAGTGTCGTCCAGCGGTATCCAATCCGGTTGGTGATGGGTCCAGCCAAGTACACACCGACGAAAGCACCGCATTGACCGGCCTGGAAAAGGGCACTCTGCCAGCGCGTGGGGATGGCCCAAGAATCAGGCCCCGTCTGGACACCATACACCTTAGAAAAATGCTGCAGCGCAACAAAGTTGGTGTTCAAAAACATGTCGAACGATTCCATAACCTGGTCCGTATCAGCGATTCATCCTTTCGTGCCGGGGGCCTGAACGGGACTGACAATGGTGAAACACATGATGAACGCCCAGAAGCACGCCCAGGGGTATTTCTTCGTCGCCTCCCACACACCCATATTATGCTCGTGGTTCTCGCCATCGAAGGCATCGTGCATCAGATCCGGGTTATCCAGCACCTCAGATTTACGGCGGAGGCTCCCCTTCTCGCTCTGCTCGACAGTGGGCGCCGCATCCTTTGCGTCGGCGCTATCGGTCGACATCTTGTCTTGTTTTGAGATTGACGACGATCTCACCGTATCAGGAATGCGATAAGAACGAAAAACAGCAAGACAACAAAAGGGAAAAAAATAAAAGGGGGGCTGAGGTCTTAAATACGCCCCCCATGTCCTCTGCGATCTCTCCCCGCCAGTCATTTCCCTGTTTCCCTTCCCATTTCCCCGACGCGCTCCAACCAAAGTTCACCAACCAGCCAAGGGTTGGGAAAAAAAGATGCAACAAGTCACGCATTTCGGCTGACTCTGGGCCGCTAACCTGGTCAAACACTGAAAAAGGCGGTTGTTTTGCCCACAGCTTATCCCATTGGTCCATCCGCGTTGCCTCTCCCCCCAAATTCCTTTCACGCTCGCTCGGTGGATTCGTTGGGGGAGATGCGGGGCCCCAGATGAAATTAAGATCCCCGCACTGACCAGATCTAGAGAAACGCTGCTCGGACGCGATGTTACCCTTCCCTTTGTGTCTCCTCACTTGCTCGCCACTCGCAGATTCAAGCACACCATCGCCAATCCTTGCTGCTCCCAGACAGAACGCGGCCACGTGCGTTTACCAACAGTGGCACATCTCGACAGTCACGCAGGAATCGATAAACAGCATATCTCAAGACAGCAAGATATCTGCAGTGCTAAGCATTCCCCAAGCACCGCCAAGTGGCTGATAAGCTCCCACTAATTCTGGGCGCCACGGCCGAGGCGCTAGAGGCCTGAGGCATCACCAGATTCACCACTCTTTGAGCCCCGAAAACGCCCTGGCTTCATGAAGTCTAACCACTTTCGGCCACGCGAAAGAATCCTCCCATCAACTTCCAAGGCTCAACACTGGCTCTGAATTAAGAGGCTTTCGACTCCGGCTGCTCAAATAAAAGGCTCGGTACAATTATCTCTGGCGTCCCAAACAAGCCATTTCCTGCAGACTCTGCTCAATCAGCAAGTCTGTCGCACCAAAATTAACCCGAGGGTGGCAACAACCACTCCCTTGGAAGGTTCTCCTGTGCTGACACCCCAGAGTGGAGAACCCCCGCGTCTCAACCAGCCAAAGCCCAAATTGCTGGCCCAAATCGTCCATGGGGCCGAAAGTTTCCAGGCGCCTCGAATGAGTCGCATCGCAAGCGCGAGGTTATCCCAGATTCATGGACGCATGATCACAGCGAGAGGGAAGGCCTCCCGGGAGTTGGAAGAATGTCACACTTGTCAAACCTGTAACTCGGTTCAACGGTTCTAAATTAAGGCGCCTGTCTACGTAGATGAAATTATCCTTCCATGCCTCCGGGGACTCGTATGATCAGCACCACGCAATCAAACGGTTCGCGATCGGTTGAATTATGAGACCCGCTCATTTGTATCGGTCCGATGTGTCCTCCAGCCAAATAATTCCTAAAATCCCCAAAAGCCGCTCGTCCTGTACCCGCTGAGTCATCGACCGAAATTCCGCGGTGCCTTGCGATGGACAGCTAGATGCCAGAATAAATGAACCAGCACAACATGGGTGGCGTGCCTAATACATATCCGGGGAAACAGGCCCGGATGATGCAAGTGCCGTAGGCCCATCATAGATATCAAGGAATGAATATAGTTTGTCACTTAGGATGTATATCTACACTCAATTGCGGTTTGAATAACAACATTCACACTAATTTCCAAGTTATGGTTGGGGGCGCCTGAATCCACACGGCTATTGCTCCATCGCGCGCCACAAATTTCCTCTCTCGAGTCCAAATGCCGACCTTGCATCTGATTGGTTGCCGTTTTAGATCCTGATTACTAATGTATGATCTGAGCTCTGATTGGTTCCTGGTGGAGTGACATCAGGTGACTGTAGTTCGGGTAATCATCGTCAATCGCACGGGTTACATCACGGCACACCCCGTCGATTACAGTCCCAGCAATTCCCCTCTGCCCAGCGTATTGGGTCATGATATCTCCCCAAACGGTACAGTCTATGCGACCACCATTGTCGATGACCACGAAATCGCCTACTGCCACATCGTCGATGAAATCACCACACTCCCTGGCGGGTCGCTGGCGGGTACATAACGTACAGTGAAGGCTGGACCAACTGTAACCTTCTTGTAATTCGTCAAGGGCATAACATTGAACACCTGACCGGGAATGCCAAGTTTATCCAACGCGTCTGATACCCCAGGGGTGTCTGAGTTGGCGAACAGCGCTACCAGCTCTTGATCCTCGGTCCGCGCCTTTTTAGGATTTCCTTTAGAGGATGGCGCGTCCAGCAATCTTTGGGCAGTTCCAGAGTGGTCGTAGGCCGTATGTGGCTCCGTTGATTTGGAGGAAATCCAAGGCATCAGATACCTACCGTATTGGTGTCGAGCGCGGACAGTCGGTCTAAAATGGTGGATTCATTCATTGTATCGAGTATGTGATCGGTAGCTAAAAACAATTAAGGAAATGGATGAGGGATAAAAATATGGCAAGGGGCTCCTTATTAGATAAGTTATAATAAGAGTTGTATTGTCAGCTCAGTGGTTGTGTGCCATTTGTTGCAGCTATCTGCAAATATATATTTTTGTGAATTACATCGGGAGGATTCCGTCTCTCGACTGTTTAATCGGCGAAGAGAAAACTAATCCCATATCTGGGGTCATCGCAGGTCGGTAGGAGGCTTATTCCCCGTCTGATTGTGGGTTTGGGGGTGAAATTGTCTCTATCTAATTCCACCACTACATCGGCGAAGAAATCTGTCGCCGACAGCCACTTGTCAATGTCTGTGTCATCCACTGTGGCCTGACGCGTCAGGCCACACCTGACGGGGCGTGTGCACGGACCATGGCAACAACTGAAGTGAAAAGCGGGAAAATATGGCAGAACATAATTTTATCAGCTAATCATAGTGGCAACAGAGAAGGAATAATACAAAGATTTGTCAGCTTTGTGCATTTATGATTATATGTGGTCAGCATGGTTGCTTGATGACGCTTTTGGCGCTCAAAAAGACCCCTAAGATCGAATCTGGAAGGATTTTATCCCAGGGTACGGTAGCTTGAGCGACTTTTGTTTCAGTGCTAACAACTAAATACCACTGTTTGTCTTCACTACTTCGCCAACAGCATGTGCCACATACTCGACGTTGTCTTCGTTTAGGCCACACACACTCATCCGACCTGACGGCAACAAATAGATATGGAACTCGTCCCGCAGTCGCGTCACTTGCTCCTCAGTCAACCCTGTATAGCTAAACATCCCAATCTGGTTCTCAATATGTGACCAGTCCGCCCGCGTCTCCCGCTCTAGCTTCCGCCTCAGCAAACATCTCATCCTGTGGATCCGTGAAACTCATGGTCTGCAAATCCGCTTTCCAATGTTCTCACAGTTCTGGATCACGGAAGACGGTCTCCACGATGCTGGCCCCAAACCGCGGCGGATTGGAATACTCCACCCGCGCAAGGTACCAGTGCTAATATGGTTATATGTGAGACGGTGATTATACGGCTGTCCTCTGTCCACATCGTGTTGTGCTTTAGACGGATTTCGACTGTCTGGGGCTCGACTGTTAGCTCCCATATTAGAGCGCGGAGCTCAAAGGGGAGACGGGGGAAAGGATGGAAGACAGCCATACTATGCTGCGGCGACGGTGGACAAGAGGGGGCCACGCTGTGGGGTGCATTAGCAGGCGAAGGGAAAAAGGAAGAAAGGCAATCCGAAGGGGTCGGGAGCAGGGTATAACATTCCAACCTACAATAAAGCTGCGGCGTCACTGAAAGCCCGAAGATGACTCAGACCGAAGCAAGGCCCGGGCTGTTTGGTTGACGCTGTTTCTGAGGGACTTCCGCGGCTCAGCCACTCATAGGACGGGTTGTAGCGCCGTTGGGAGATAACACGAAGTGATTCCTGAAATCGCAACTAGGCGCGTGGAAAGGGGGACGATAAGGATTATATCTTGCCACTAGATAGGCCTTGAATGTTGATGATGTGACATATTGACGCTTTCTAGCCGACTACGATTGGGCGGGTGGCCGTGGTCGTGGTGGCTAATCTGCAGCTCTCACGACGAGAAAGTGCTATTCAAGCCCCCTGCCAGCTGAGCCAAGAGTCAGGACGACACAGGAGCCCGACGAAACCGGGAAAGAGGAGAGCATGGATCAGACTGCAACATTCTTTAAATCGGCGGATTCTTGTCGCCTCGGATTAAATTTAATGGAGGGTTGATTGATCTTTGCCCTTAACCTCCCCTTCTTTCGTTTCCCCCCTCCGCTCAGAAATTTTAATTTTTCTCGATCTTGAAGACGAACCGACTACTTTGACGTCTACTCCTTCTGTGCCTCTAGCCCCTGGAGGCGTTGTTGACGGCAGGCCTGTCGACTCTGGCGCGCGCAGGAACTTTGGGCTATTTTAAGTGTGTTTTACTGCACGTTGGGAGTTAGGCGTGCTGCGTATGAAAAAATATCTATTCTATTGGTAACCCTTGTAGTAGCTTACCCCCGTCTATTACTGCGCCGCATAAATCGAATAAAACACCAATGTGATCCTGGACTCCTGTGATAACCAACTGCCCGGACTGATGGCGAGGGTGTAGGACTCTCGCAATCTAAGACGTAGATAATGGTATAGATGATGCGCGGTCCTTGAGCACAAGGCCCATTTCATCAATGGAGGGGCTGACGCCTCGAACGTCCTCGAATATCCGGATTGCCAACTGAAAGCTTTGAACAAAGGTCGGTCTGACTATGGAAACCAGACACGGCATTTCCGAGCCTACCAAGGCTGCCACGGAAATGGTAAACACGCTACAAGAATCCGAGGTACTTCGTTAGCAGCTACCAATTGTAAGCCAATGATTCTGCTCTGACACACCTTGTGCATAATGTCCAGCGATTAGGCCTACAGACTTGCACCGAACGCGCAGCACTGCTAATGAACGCAGCATACGACTCAAAGAATTGGCAGCAGTTCGGGAGCAGAGAATCATTCACTCTTCCCGTATCGAGAGCCTGATATACCGCTGGCCAATAAACCGATGCCTTGAAAGCGTAGTATTGTGTGCGTAAAAATTCCATTTGGGGTGACGCTGGACCGGGAATAGCTTGACCTTCTTCTTCCTCAAATCTGTATATCTCAGGTAGAAACTTGCGCCATTCGTCTAGCTGTCTCTCGAGCTCCGTGGCCACGATGTGTGCATACCCAAAAGAACCGGGGGAAAGCTCTCTCACGGACCAGGTGCAGCACTGGAGCATCTTTCGCATTGCTATCTCGGTTATCAAGTAGGACATATCGGGTTCCGAGAGGCTGCTGTTTAATATCTCATTGGGGGAATTGGCGATTGTAGTAGCCTCTAGTGCCGCTGAGAGCTGAAGTGGCAAAGTCCAGGTCTCGCAGCTGATTGGCATCGGGGCGAGGGGGGTAAGGTCCCAAATGCCGCTGGTCCCAAGGTCGAGCTGTACGATGATCTCGCTTGCAACAGTTAGCGTGGAACACAGTTGGTTTGAAGAGGGAGCAACCTTTCAATCAATAATGCGGTCCAGTAGCAATTTCCGATGATGCTTGAGGATTCATCCATCCCTTCACGGTCACTAATAGGCCACCACGGCTAGGTCAGCATGGTGAAAGCTGGAGGAATCTTGAGGATCGTGAATCTCACTTTTGTAAATCAGTTTGCAAATTAAGTGATGCCATTGACACGAAGTCATGGGCACGGCAGGGTTGTACGGAGCACAGGAAGTAGATACTGAATAGGAGGAGGCACTGTGTGCTCCGGACACCATCAGCCTCGGCCAATATGCACGGTAACATCTCCATAGCCGCTTCGATATATGGACTGTCTTGATTATATCCGTCCGGGCGATTGAAAGGCTTATCTTCCACCACACCTCCAATTGCTAAAACAAGAAGCGTAAGGCATGACTCTGGTGATGGCGGGAAGGAGTCCGTGATTGAGTGTATAAATTCACTGCTAAAGTTTGCGTGTAGCACTGGGTACCAGGTATGGACATGCTCAGCGAATGTGTTCAAGAGGCTATGCAAGTTAATTGTTAGGCATTCTAGTATTCATGTAGAGTGGAAGAGCCTGCGACTTACCTCAACGCGTGGTCATGCCCTATCCCTATAACTGGGGGTCTTGAGGGGCGAATTGAAGGCACGCCCCGATTCCGTTCCATCTGTTCAATATGCCGCGCAAACGACAGGTCCAGTCCTAGGAGAGCCATAAATGATTCGTCTTGGAGTATCATATATGGAAATCCTCTCAGCAGAGCCGACTCGTCACCACTCTCACTACCACAGACCTGCCTCTCTGGGGAATAGCCCTGCTGAGGGGACGAAGTGCCGAGGATAGAGGTAATCTGATCTAGGCGTTCCCAGATCATTGATACCTCCATTTCAAGGCTATACTGACGGTTTAGGCAATGGGATAGTGTCTTAAGGGACAAGAAGACACTCACGGGGTAGGGGGGAGATCAGGCAACCCCAGATAGAAACAGTCCCTCCTACGCTCCGTACAAAAGGAGCATTTGGGACGTTGGCCATCACACTTTGTTCGCCTTTCACGGCAGGTGCTGCAGGCTTGAGGGTTCCGACGCCGACGAAGCTTCTTGGAGTTCCAAACGGGATTCATTGTGTGCCATAAACCCTTGTACTGACCAGATGGAGGAGATCTGGTCCTCGTGGATACCCGAACGTTCATAACCCCTTTAATCATGACAGCGTCACAGCCGGTTTACGCAAGTCCTTATCATCCTGCCAACTACTACTTAGTACACCGGACTCCATGTTAGTACTACCGCCCTGGTTGGTCCATTTCTGCAGGGTCCGGCACACCTGAAGCGAGCACACTGAGAGGGCCCTAGCGTGTGCGTCCACCCCTGCCAAGCATAATTTCTATGCAAGAATGGCCCAGGGATAGCGTCATCGGGCACCACTACAGGCTTCTCTTTCCCTTCTAGAAGCCTTCCAGAACCTTCCTGTGGAGCTTCTAACCGAGTAAGACTAAGACTGCGAGGGACACGGTTAGGCTTACGGCTCGGGTCTGGTCTGGTCTCATCCCTAGACATGGTTCAACGTTGCCCGAGTGGGGACCGGTCTGTGGCCGAAACACTAGATGTCAGGATCAGACACCGATAGATGAACGTGCTAAGCTCGTATCTGCTAGGTTTGGGTGGTTATCCATGGCTCTAATCCTTATTTTACACGCTAACCCCAGCTTTCTAGGCTTGGGGTCTCTTGCCGACGGGATATTCGCCTGAAGCGGCCTTCATCGACACGGAATGACCATAAAAGCGGGGATTGGATGCACTAAAACTGACGGAATACTTGGTAGAATGGGTCCTGGCTGTAATTTATCTTACTATTCTGGCCTGCTGACACCGAGACTTGCGTGATGATCAGCATCTCGAACCGTCCTGGTTGGCTTATCAAGAGAGAATCACCGCAGCTGGACTACCCTAGATTACGTCCTCTGACTAGTGGGTGTTTAGTTTAAATTAACCTTTCGTGGTTTTGGGAAATAAGCAAGAATACCCGCTTCGAGTAGGGCGAGAGTCCGTGCTATCGCCGTCCCCACTCGCTCCTCGGTTACACCTGCAGCGAGTGGGAGAGAATGGTTTGACCGTCCTGCGGTCTTTTTGGGAATTAGACAGATTTCGCCACTTCCTGCCCCTATTATTTGTGCTCATGCCACATTTACCCCGCCTGGCAAGGTTTTGAGAATACGAGGGTGTGGCCAAGGTGAATTTTAGGGCCATGGCAAGTAGCCCAAGTAGAATATTCCAGAATGTTTCTACATCTATTTACATATTTTGTGAGTTTTGCATTATTAAAAACCACCAAATCCATAACCATGTAAGCTAGCTGTCAAGCGACCCGCGCGAAATAATCCGCTGTTAACGGGAGTTTCAAACTGGGCGCAGGCTGAGTGGTTGAATTGCTAATCTCCTTGCAAAAAGCCGGAAGAGTTTGGTCATCTGGCGAGCATCCAGTTTCTAGAAAGCATCCGGTTGTTAGACGTTTGAAAGAAGGAATATGGGACAGGTCCTACCTAGGCAATGGTCCATCCCTTGCCGTAAAAGCCAACGTCGACTGAGCTTGTCGAGGGCGGTCTTAAAGTCGTCTAGAATCACTGCGTCACAGAGACACTTGAACGTGAAACATAGCTATTAGTGTAGACATTTAGCATTTTTCCCCGTAAACCCAAGTCTGGAACAGCTCACCTTCCAGAAGGGATTGATTCCCAGCTCCATGTGTCCCTGAAACACGCCCGTCACGCTCATGACATCCAACGCTAAAAATATGATGGACAAGCACATCGACGCTAGCATGATGCCAAAGCGGGGGCACTCGCGGACAAGCTCAATGATCCGGAAGTTATAGTGTTTCTTGATAACCCAGAAGATATTACAGGTTGTGTATATCCACCATGGGTCCCTAAGAAGGTTCATGATCAGTCCACAATGGTTCACGGAATGAATTGTCGAAGCAATGGGATAGGCAGAGGAGAGGATACCTAAATAATGCTTCCCACGGGCGAATCTTTTCATATATTATCGGATTGATGTTATTGAAGTAGCCAAAATTGGCGTACATTTCCAACACCCAGTAGGGCTGAACCAGGATGATCGTCCCAATGTACGTGTAGGACAGAGGGCGGCTCATGAACGGCTTGTTCTTCATCCATGCGATGACATTATGCAATGACCAGGAGATAATGAGTCCAATTGCCGTCGCTGACAGGTACCACCCGTATACGGGCTCTGGTGCAAAGATGAATGTGCCATGAGGCAGTGCCAGAATCAGCTATCGAGATGAAGTCAGCGAGAAAGTCTCCAAGCCAACAGAGGTGAGTGGGATTGCAGTACTTCTAATAAAATCAGCTTGTGCAACAGGATGCCAGACCGCATATTCGCGAATGTGATGGCAGCCATGACGACCAACGCCCCGGCCATGAGCCCTTGCGCCCATGCTTCCAGGATGAGGGCCTCTGGAATGTTATCTGGTCGATGAGCGTCCCTCGCCATGAGGACGCCCGATAAGCTGCCATGTAAATCGCGAGGCAAGGGACTCATGATAGAAGAATGCTCCGCACTTTCGAGGGTTTCAAATTTCTTCTCCACAGCAGCCTGGACCTGCATACCGCGGGGTATTTATTAGGATGCCGTTTGTACATTCCGAATACCGGCTAATTCCTCCGCCCAGGCCGCTTGGGACCAAGCGAGCGGGGAAACTGATCCATGTCGTATCGCCCCAGATAATTGATCATGGGGATGAGTCGTTCCACTGGCTGGGCAGATGGTCATTTTTCTTTCCCCATTCTGTGATCCTTGCAAGTGGTATAGCGTGAAAGGCAATTTAATTGTAGGGCCAACTTAATTGTGGGCATCGGTGGTGGGGGATGCCATCGCGGAGACGGTGGGCACACTCCGCGACGCCAAGACTCATACCAAACACGAATCACATCCGGATGTCATTATTATAAGCTGTGAACTCCCCTTGGATGGAATCAACTATAATAGGGCTACTCTTGTTTGTTTTTCGAATTTGAACTAAAGGAGTGCAATTTGGCAGGGCATCTCAGTGATGAATACCTCTAGAGGAGTGGTGTTTGCGTGCACTCAATGTCGGGATCGACGACGCAAATGCGACAAGCAGCGCCCCAAATGTGACTTTTGCACTGTGCGTGACCTTGAGTGTGTGTATCCAGTATCAGCTGCAGATGCTCCGCCGCCGCCGTGAGTTACCAAAATCTCATTGTTCGCACCGTATCGCTACCTAATTCGGTAGACTGGTCCAGGAACTGTCCAGTATCAGGGAGCGGCTGGACTATATTCGAGATACCCTGAGTAGAACACGCGCTCAAAAGCATTTCCTTCCCGACCCTCTGACTCTCACCGCGTGTAAGGGGGCTGGAATCCCCGCTCTGGGTATCAACTCGCCGTCCCTCATGCAAATCCTCGGGCTCAGTCCGACCCTATCGTCGGTCCTGTACAAACTGGAGAAACCTTCTGGAGCCACCACGGACATTCCGCCAGATCCAGAATTCTTTGACCTTTCGGATGAGGCATCATCGATGTATATTCTCCTCAGAAGCGGCAGAAACTTTAGGCAGAAGCTGATAGCAGGTACCGTGATAGATTACTCCAGAGCTTCCACGACCAAGTGCAACTCTGTTACCCCGTCCTCCACCCTACTTTTACTGAGCTGTTCTTTGCGGCCAAACTACAGGGGTTCCCACCCTCAACCAACTCCTGTCTCGCTCTTCTCGTGGTCTCGATAGGTTTCCTACTACTGAACCCATACTCCGGATCACCTTCCCATCACTTTGAGACGGCATGTTCCATGCTTCCCGTGGTACTCCAAGAGGATAGTGTAACGAGTGCGCAATGCTTCATCCTTTTCAGCATATATTATTCTTGTCAGGTGCGTCCGCTACAGGCGTACAAGTATCTTCAGCTGGCGGTCTTACGGGTCCAAGCTCTTTTAAGAATGTATCCATAGCCCCCCCCGGAAACCTTTGAATGAAATCAGGCTAACACAGGGTAGGCAAACCATCCTGGGGACATCACCAGACTCGACTTTGTTAAATAGGCTGTGCTGGTCAATTTTGATCCTTAGAAGGTTCGTCCGCAACTGACCCCTCCCAGTCAACCCCTCTCTGTGCCTTTGGTCATTTTAATATATTATGTTTCAGTCCTTCTGATGAGTACCAGCGAAATTTCGCCCCACCTCCGTTTGTCTTCGGTGATTCGGCAAAACACCGACGCCTCAGTTCCGTTACCCGGAGACAATCATGCCATTTGGGAATTTCCTCTAGACGAGTCCGCATCGCCAGAGCCCTATGCTGGCCCTATCCAGGTCCCGTATTTCCGCATGCAGGTTGAGTTGCAGCAGTTACTAGACTTGGATTCGAGTGGTCCATCTTCCAAAACCCCCCAGAACTCCCCATCAAGGGACCGTGGACAGCTTCTCGTCGAATGGTATAATTCACTACCAGATACAGTTCGCTCTGGTCTATTTACAAATTCTGAGGGACAAGGAACTGATGCTGAACGGCTGTCGTTAACGAAAGCAAAGTATCACGCGTGTGAGGTCTCCCTCTACTGGCCGGCCGTATATAATATCCTGGCAACTGGACACCCGGACCCGGACCTGCTCCCTTACTGCCCACTTCTTTTCGAATCTATAATCAGCTTCTTGGCTGCAGCGATGGCTGCTATTCGGTCATATCCACCCAAGACGTGGCAACTTTGTGCAAGGTGGGTTGTATCCCCTCTATCTAACGAGACGTGGTTGAGTTGAGAATATCTTCTAGTGTCTTTACCATGTCATTAGTGGCCATGAAGATGACTGAAATCCCACTTCTGAAGGGTCTAACTCACCCCAATTCCACAAGCAGTCTTGTTCGTGCCCTCAATAGTCTTCAAAATGCCAGTAGGTTGAGTCCTTCCGTTGAACATATGCGATGGGTGCTAGAGGAGAGGTTATCTCAAGCGAATATTCTATAAATTACGTTTTGTTTGCCCATTACATAGATATCTGGGTATTACCTCCTTTTACCAAGTTGACCATATATACTCTGTACGCAACTCTGTGTTACTCTTACTGTTTATTTTGGGGGGGTTTGTAGGTCCATGCGTTGGTTGGTACACTGTAGGGAATATACATTTTATGATTACAGTCTTTCTTATCGTAATTAGTAACGATTGTGAAAGCTCCGAGAGGCTGAACCGACTTTACTCTTGCATCGCGAATCGATTGATTTTATTCTGATATGAACCACTTCTCCATCCATGATCGATAAAGTTGGCGGGAATGTATATCGAAAATGGGCACGAACTTGGAATTTTATAGAGTTCGAAGAGCTCATACCGACTTAAGGTTGGGGTACTGTTCTCCTCGCAAAAGTCACATGGCATTATTGTTGCTGGTGGTCTGGGTTTCCATTTTCTACTTGGAGTAAGTAAGATTGATGAAGAACTTAGGTTGATTATCACCTAGACTGTGATACCAAACTCATGATAAAAGTGAAGCAAGAAAAACAAAAACTTTCAATATATGAAAGAAGAAGGACGTAAAGCCTAGTGGCTGAATACCCATTGATGAGTAAAATTCCCATCTTGTTCCTTGAATATTTCTTCCATGCCTACCCAAGTGAAACACTTCGAACATCCACAGACAACAGATCAACCGCTCCACCAGTCACATCCAAGGATACACCCACAGAGGTCTCACTGGGGAATATGAAATCCGATATGACAACTTCTCCTTGTCCACCAAACACTTCGACGGAGCAAGTATCAACCAAGACCCAAAGACGTACAGCTCCTGTACTATCAGCCTGCAGGTCAACGCTGTGAACACCGCCTGCTGCCGGGTCGTACGAAATATTGCCGCTGGATCTTCGATCAACGGAAAGGGTGGCGGTGGCCTCGTCATACTCAATAATGGTTTGTTCGGATCCTGACTTCCGCACAGCCAGAGACAGTGTCGAGCCAGGAGTGGGAACAAAGGACAGGCGGATATCTAACGATGTCCCCTGGATTGAGGAAAGGAGACTCTGACCAGGCTGGATTGTTTGGTTCCGAATTGCTGAGATGGATGTACCAATGGTGTCTAGCTCCGCCACGGGTTGCTGTAGAAAGTACCTCTTGTCGTCGATTTGCTTGATGCCCAAGGTCCGGGGGAAAGAGAGCATTCCCTTCCAGGTATTTGTAGGAGGATTGCCGCCGTAGCTGTTCATGACCGCAGCGATAATGCGACGGCCATCAGATGCAGGAACGTTCTCCCAGCTTAGAGCCCCGTCGAAATCGCGACCATAGTCGAGCCACAGGGCGGAGGTGTCAACCGGGTCAGCTGTGAATACGGATCCATCAAAGGTACCCGTGAGAGCCAGAACACCGTTTCCGCCAGCCGGTGAACCCTGAGCCGGGGTGAACATCAGGACCCAAGTGGTCTCCGACGTGCCTTGAACCGGGAGCTCAAACATGTCGGGTACTTCCCAACCGGTGACTCCCGAGGGCAACCCGCTTACTTGGCTAGAGGCCAAATCACTCTCCCAGGTCCAATTCTTCGTATCCGGTGAGGACCAAAAGGTGAATTTGTCTTGTCCTCCATGGGCGAGAACCATGACCCACTTGCCCGAGGGTTCATGAAAGAACACCTTGGGATCCCGACTCTCGAGGCCCCCAGATGAGTCGTGGGGTAATTCTTGTTGCTGGGAAATGATAGGGTTGCCCTGGAACTTTGTCCAGGTGGCTCCATCGTCGACGCTGTAGGCAAGACGTTGGTCCTGAACCCCGTTCGAAGGAAAGTACCCAGTGAAAAATGCCAGGTATGGGGGACTATCAGCCGTCCCCAGACCGGAAGTATTGTCGGCGTCGTAGTAACAGGTGCCGGTGAATGGTTGGATACCGTTCTCGTTCGCAATAGCGATTGGCTGGTAGTCCCAGTGGGTGAGGTCGGTACTCGTTGCATGACCCCAATTGATGTTGCCCCAGAAGTTTCCAGTTGGGTTGTGCTGGTAGAATAGATGCCAGGTGGAGTCTATTTTGATGAGACCGTTCGGCTCATTCATCCAGTTCACATCAGGAACGAAGTGGAACAAGGGACGAAAGTCATCGGCCACGGTAAGCCCAAAAATACAGGACGCGGTGTAGACTGCCAGTGGCATCATGGAGGAAAGAGGGGCCATGGCTTCGGTCTGGACACCAAAAGAATGGTAAAGGGAAGTAAGATAGCAAGTATAAGGTTTAGGCCGGTTCGTACTTAATTTGCTATGCTGTGCAAATGGAAAGCGTGGATGATAATGGGGAGTTCTCGCTCCCTATATATACACCTTGTATACAACCCGAGCACCTACACGTCCTACATTCTACGTGGTATGGCTCTCATCCACTGTATGCTGCAAAAATATTGCCATTCTACCCTCACCACTTACCCCGGAAATGAGTTCAAAGGATCAGCGTTTGTAATTAGGATCCTGTTTCCCAGGGCGCAGGAGTATGCGGGGTGAGTAAACTAGCCCGGAGTGTGCCATTAGAAATTTCTAGAAACCGGGTTAGATGGCGCCATCTTTGATCCCGTCTTTGATGGTCCGTATCACTAAATCCACTGCCCCGCACTAGTAAAGTAGCCCGGGGAAGTTTCGGGGAAACCCTGCGCGACCGGCTTAGCTGTGGGGAAATAAGTTAAACTAAGTTAGGCTTTTGCGGGATTTTTTGTCTCGCGGAGAGGATCAGAGCGTCCGCGACGATACCATGACGCCGGGGAAAGATACACTCCTGCAGGAACATACTGGATTGCGGGGCATCCCTTCGCAGAGTGGTATACCTAAGATCTACAACAGAACGGAATGTAAATTGACTCTCGCAAATTAGATCCGGCCCTCCGCGACACAGATTAGCCGCAAGGTTCGAGCAGGAAACATGTTTTGTATAAATGCGCCGATCAACAGCATCTTTTCCCCTCATCCCATTGAACAATCTTCCCCCCCAACTTCACCAAGTCTGCGCCATGAAGGTCTCTGACCTTGTTAAGAGTCTTCTGCTTGGGATCCTCCCATTCCAGGCAGAAACCGCCTACGCGAAGAAGGCGTACACTGAGTTGTACCGTCCGCAATACCACTTCAGCCCCGCCAAAAACTGGATGAATGACCCCAATGGCCTCGTTTATGTCGATGGAACTTACCATCTCTTTTACCAATACAATCCCGGAGGTGCGACATGGGGAGCAATGTCATGGGGTCATGCCACCAGTAAGGATCTTACCCACTGGGAGGAGCAGCCCGTCGCTCTTCAAGCCCGTGGCTTTCCGGATAACATCACCGAAATGTTCTTTTCTGGCAACGCGATCGTGGATGAACAAAATACGAGCGGCTTTGGCCGAGGAAAGAAAGCGCCTTTGGTAGCTATGTTCACGTCCTATGTAAGTTAGCATTGTGATCTCTCGAGCCACGTGTGCACCGTTATATGGCAAAAGAATCAATCTAATCAGACGCTGTGCAGTACCCCGTGGAACAGACCCTGCCGAGTGGAAAGCACGTCCGTGCAAACCAGCAAGCCCAATCCATTGCCTATAGTGTTGACAAGGGTCATACTTGGACCACGTACGATGAGGGCAACCCGGTCATCCTCAATCCCCCCTCTCCGTACGAAGATCAGTATATGGAGTTCCGTGATCCAAATGTCTTCTGGCATGAAGAAACCCAGCAGTGGATAGTGGTTTTGTCTGTCGCAAAGCTCCACAAGATGGTCATCTACACATCACCAGATCTTAAGGAATGGACCTTTATCAGTGAATTCGGCCCAGCCAATGCTGTCGGTGGTGTTTGGGAATGCCCCAGCCTCTTCACACTGCCTTTGGATGGCGATTCGACGAATTTGAAATGGGTTGCCCTTCTAGGCCTCAACCCCGGTGGACCTCCTGGCACAACGGGCTCTGGGACCCAGTACTTCGTGGGAGACTTTGATGGGACAAACTTCACCGCGGACCCGGATAGTATCTATAATGGAGCCCCCCCTACCAACAGCGTCATCTTCGAGGATTTCGAAGGCGATGGCACTTTCACTGGCCTGGGCTGGAAAGCCACTGGTGAATTCGTTGGAGCATCCCCAGCGGCTGGCACTCTACCCGACCAGACTGAGGTGACTGGCTTCCTGGGAGATCGGCTTGTGAACACATTTCTCGAGGGAGACAGCTCGACTGGAACTCTCACCTCACCTTCCTTCGTCATCTCACATAAGTATATCAACTTTCTGATCGGCGGAGGAAACAATATCAACGAAACCGCAATCCAGCTCAAGGTGGACGGGAAAGTCGTGCAATCCGCCACAGGGACCAACTCCGAACATCTCGCCTGGCAAAGCTGGGATGTCACTGCCCTTGAGAACGTCACGGCCGTTGTTGAAATCATCGACACCGCTACCGGTGGCTGGGGTCATCTCCTGATCGATCAAATTTCCTTCTCCGATACATCCGCAAAGAACCAGCCAACGGCCAATTGGCTGGACTTTGGTCCAGACTTTTACGCCGCTGTGGGCTGGAGTGGACTTCCAGTGCATCAACACACAATTATCGCTTGGATGAATAACTGGCAATACGGTGGGGTGATTCCGACAAAGCCCTGGCGCAGCGCGATGAGCATCCCCCGGCATCTGTCCCTGAAAACGATCAACGGAAAGGCAACTGTGGTCCAGGAGCCCAAAGAGGACTGGACATCCATCATGAAGAAAGCCAAGGTTACGTCACTGGACTCTTTGCCAGAGGGTGTTCGCCAGCTGGGAAGCATTGGAAAGGCCGTGGCAATTGATCTGAGCTTCTCAGACAGAGACGCAAACCAGGCCCAAGGGAAAGCTGAGTTCGGAATTGCGGTTCGAGGCGGCAACAACTTTGCACAACAGACACTAGTTGGGTATGACTTCTCTACCAAGCAGGTCTTCATCGACCGCACCAAGTCCGGTGACGTCTCGTTTGATGGCACGTTTGCGGACGTTTATTATGCAAACCTTTCGCCATCGTCGGAGGGGACGGTGCGTCTGCGCATCTTTGTCGATTGGTCCAGTGTTGAGCTTTTTGGAGGACAGGGAGAGACCACCATCACGACTCAGATCTTCCCTGCGGACAGCTCCACAAATGCCCGGCTATTTTCCAAGGGGGGTACCACGAAGGATATCAGGGTTAGCATCCAAACAATCAATTCTACCTGGTAGTTGGCGTTGAACGCCTGCGAAGGAAGGGGACAGGATTGCTGGGTGGTATTCTGGACTCATGTTCAATTACAGCTCGTATCTAGTCACCACAGATAGAAATAGAGTCTCATTATGGCATTACATCTTTCTCTCTCCTATGTTGGGTATAGTAACAGGCGTTGGACTTTGAAATGGGTCTGAATTACCTTCCTTACAGCTTCGAATCCTACGCTGGAATAGTTGACGGCTTTCAGGGGCATAATCCTACGTAGTCAAACCGTTCTAGATAGGCTCCGGGTGGAAGTAATCCTCCCATGTTTCCGCATTTCCCCTCTCATTTCCTTTTTTATGGCTTCATTCTTGCTTGTTTGGGCATTTTCATGTATCAAGGCACAGTCACGAAGTCGCATACCTCGGCACCTAACGCAACCAGGCAAACTCCCTTGCATTACCAAAGTTTGAATGGGGTAGGCAATTAACGCTGAACCATCTAGCCACATCGCCATCAGTGTCAGGAACGTCACAGCATTCCTTACTTCCTGGACAGCGAGGATTAAGTTCGACGGGCCGTGGGTTGGCGGGTTACAGGGATGCTTAGCGAAGACAAGGAATATCGGAGGATCCCGAACTCCCCGCGATATTGCAGCCACTAGCAGGGGTTCTACTCGCCTGAATCCATACCTGTATCCTATCAACGGCCCACAATAATCGGGCACACCCAGGCGAAGGACGGTTCACCGGAGGCCAGGAACAGCGTCCTCCTAGGTGGCTCGATGAAGGGGGCTGGGAGTGGATCAGACTGCACCAGCCCGCCGAAGCTAAGGTGTTAACCAACGAACAAAAGAGCGCTAGAAGTTCTAGAATACGCGCCCGTTGACCGAGTTCCATGTTACCCCTCGCCATCGGCTTGTGGCGAGCCAGGATCGACGCATTCTCCGGGCCCGAATTGCCCCTTAATCAATGTGCTCCGTTAACCCCATCCCGACCGCATAGGTCCTCCACCCGGGATAGGCACTAGTATACATCGCGGAGGGATCTCCATCTCTCCGCGACTTCACGTTGCGCCCCGTTGTCACCCTCGGAGATTTGTGCCCCAGTCCCCGCGATCCCCAGATGCTTCCACACAGTCGTACCCTGGGGCAAGGCATGGGGGCTTTGTCTCATGGTCCGAGGGCCGCTTCGACAAGGTATATGTCCGACCGGTATAAATATCTCCAACTCGCCTGCTGTTGATCACTGTCATAGCACTGTTTCAGATTTACACGCGTCTGAGTCTCCGGGTTCTCTTCTGCTCATCTTTCACTGTGTCTTCCTCTTTCGTATACCTTCGCGGCGATCTTGAGCTTCTACGCCCACAGAATGGGGTTTCTCTTCGAAAAGCCTGCAGGCACTGAGGGCAAGGCATGGCCCGCCATCTTGATTAGCGGGTTCGTTGCATTTGGAGGAATTCTTTTTGGGTGAGTTGGTCAGACCTCGATGATGGAAACGGAGCCAGCGAGCTGATTGTAGTAGCTACGATACCGGCACGATCAGTGGGATCCTTGCCATGCCGTACTGGGCGGAAACCTTCTCTACTGGTTATAGGGACAGTAACGGCAATCTGAATGTCACCTCTGGTCAGTCCTCGGCCATTGTATCGATTCTTTCCGCTGGAACCTTCTTTGGAGCACTCGGTGCGGCACCCATGGGAGATCTCATCGGGCGTCGCTGGGGTCTGATTGCCTCCAACGGAGTCTTCGTCCTGGGAGTTATCTTGCAAACCGTGGCAACAAGTATTCCCCCCTTTCTGGCGGGTCGGTTTTTCGCCGGTCTGGGTGTTGGTCTTATTTCAGCGTTAGGTACGTGTGACTCTTATGATGAAATGGAACACTGAAGTTAACGACCTGCGATATAAATTCTAGTTCCTCTATATCAATCTGAAACAGCCCCAAAATGGATCCGAGGGTTTATCGTGGGTTCCTACCAATTCGCCATCACCGTCGGTCTTCTCCTGGCTTCTCTGGTGAACAACGCCACCCATCACCGGAATGACACAGGCTCCTACCGTATTCCTATCGCCGTACAATTCGCCTGGTCCATCATCTTGGTGGTTGGCATGTTGATTCTTCCGGAAACACCCCGATACCTGACCAAAATCGACAAGGGCGAGGCTGCGGCAAAAAGCCTGGCTAAGCTTCGTCGCCTCCCCGAGGATCACGTCGCAGTGCTTGAGGAACTGGCAGAGATCCGCGCCAACCATCAGTACGAGATGTCTCTGGGTAAGGGTGGATATAAAGAATGCTTCCAGGGCAATCTCCTCAAGCGTCTCCTCACGGGTTGTTTGCTCCAGGGATTGCAGCAGCTGACCGGGATCAACTTTATCTTCTACTATGGTACACAGTTCTTCAAGAACTCGGGATTCAAGAATGAGTTCGTCATCAGTTTAATCACTAGCTGTGTCAATGTCGGTTCTACCATCCCGGGGCTCTACGCAATTGACAAATGGGGTCGACGACCTGTTCTACTTGCTGGGGCTGTGGGAATGACTGTCTCCCAATTACTCGTTGCGGTGCTCGGAACCACAACCACCAGCCAGGACAGCGCGGGAAATATAATCGTCAACAACGCCGCTGCTCAGCAGGCCGCCATTGCTTTTATCTGCACCTATATTTTCTTTTTCGCTGCCTCATGGGGTCCCGTTGCTTGGTAAGCTTACACTTCCCCTTTCCCCACCTTTCTTCCAGCACAGATGAGAAAGAAATCAATTGACGGAGAGAAATAGGGTGGTAACGGGTGAGATCTTCCCACTCAAGACTCGAGCCAAGTCCCTGTCCATGACAACTGCGACGAACTGGCTCATCAACTGGGCGTTGAGCTTTGCGACCCCGTACCTGGTTAACTATGGGCCCGGGAACGCCAACCTCCAATCCAAAATATTCTTCGTCTGGTTTGCCTGCTGTTTCCTGTGTATTACGTTTGTCTACTTCATGATCTACGAAACGAAGGGTTTGACATTGGAAGAGGTGGATGAGCTTTACAGTGAGGTGAAGGACGCGAGAAAGAGTGTTGGGTGGAAGCCAACTATCACGTTCAGGGAAATCTCCGAGAATAAGGAGGCAACCGGCGAGCATAAGGAGTTTGGCACTCTTGAGACACAAACTGCTTAACTTAGTACTGCGACCGACCAGGAGCGATAGAGGAAGGAGGTTGACGAAAGTGGGCGGAGCAGAGGGGAGACATATGTACACGTACTGAGAGACGTAGGTAGAATACAACGTAGCAGCAGCCGTCGGTGTAACCTCTTACCAAGGCCACACGATCCCGTTGCTTTTTTCTTCACTATTCTATCTGATCTTACCAAGTTTCAAGATTCAAAGCCTGGATTCTGGCTCTAAGCTTGAGACCCGGCTCATTATTGACTGAATGTGCTAGGACAAGTTAAATGAGTGTAATTACATTAATGTAGAACTCCCCTGATAAATCTCTGACTCAATGCAGGTTCCGATAAGCCACCCCCCATCCCTTTGTGTTCCCTCCTCTGTTGAACCCCAGCCTCTCATCACTTAGTCACGCACTGGGTTTGGGCATTAGGTAAATGAAAGCCTGTACGATACTGGGGGGGTAGCTACTTACAATGCTTACAGGAATAGCAGGGGCAGCGAGGGCAAAAGGACAAGAGCAAGCTTTATCGTGCTGGCAGGGGGTTATACGTTGGATAAACAAGGATATATATTAGAAGACTTGCCGGCCGATGTGATATGGATTTAGAGGTGTTAAGAGATAGTATCAAGGAGTTATAGCTTAGAAGAAAAGTACCATGCGACACCAGCTTGGTTTATAGCCAAGCCAGCAAGTAGGTAGTATTGCTGAACAATACCACCTGGAGGAAGCTGTGTAACGTTAACTTGGAATTTGATTAGATGTGACTGCAGTAAGATTATAGCACGAGGGTAAGCATGCTCATAGTGCTAGCAAGTAGTACAATCCGGCCAAGCTGATTGGCACGATCTCCTTGACACCTACTTCGACAACTAAAAGCCTGTCTACTCAGCCATCTCAAGGTGATCGACAGCCCCTTTCATGTCTCCATTCCGGGTAGATCCCGCTTGGTCCGCCATAGCTCGTCTAAAATGCCGGGGGGCGGTATTGCTCGTGTAAAGTTCATCCATTTTCTCAAATGAAATACCCTAATTAACTCATTGTTAGTGCGAGAACAGAGAGAATGGATCTTCCCTTAACCATCACGTTCAGGGAACGGAGTTTGTACCTTTGTTTCGGGATAAAGAAACCACCCTCCAACAGCTGCGAGCAATCCCGTCCCGAGAAAGATGAAGCCAATCTTACCGCCGAGGTTACCCGCGTCCGGATTGATCTATCCAATGAACAGAAAATCAGCAAAGCTTCATACGCTAATTATCTTTGACATGTGAGTGATAGAGCAGGGGGTATACCATGTACGGAACGGTGAACTGCATAATCAGACCCCATGCGGCATTGGTAATGGTCACAAGGCCCTGCGTTGTGCTGCGCAACCGCATGGTGGCAATCTCGGACGCCAGCACGAACCCCACTGCTCCAATCGAAAGCTGATAAACGATCGCCCAGATGTAAATGAAAACGAGAATGCCCCAGTTTGCTCTTTCCTGGTTCGGAACGCATCCCAGAATACCAATAAGAAGGAGCATAAAGCAGAGCAAAAATTGGGGCCCCACGATCATTGTGCGACGACCGATGATCTCCGTGAGCGGAAAGGCAAGCATGCTGGCCAGTAGCATGACAACGTACAAGACCACGGAGGCATCGAAGTAATCTTTGACGCCGATCAAGTCCAAGAAGTAAGTTGCGTAACCGATAACGAACGTCGCCCCAATCATTTGCTGACCGCTGGCAGCGAAAATGGCAGTCAATGTTCGTTTCCGGTTTGATCGACGGAAACACTCGATTTCGGCCGAGATGTCGAGACCTAGGAACTTGCGATGTCCGTGGGTGAGGTCTCCTTGAAGAGATAGAGTCTGGGCTGTCTCGGATTCCATTCTGCGGACTTCCCCATCATAAAACGCCTGATTATCGAAGCCATAAACACGCTTAAGGGACTTTCGGGCGGCTGCGAGCTTTCCTTGTCGGACTAGCCAGTAGGGGGATTCTGGGAAAAAGGGCCAGCCAGCTACGAGGATGACTGAGGGCAGTTAAAGGTTAGCAAATTATCGTGTGCAACTTGGATGAAAAGTGCTCTTACGTGGAAAGATGTACATGGCCACGACCGGAACCCACCATTGCCTGTTTGGTTGCATCCCTCCATCAGTTATGTTGGGTCAAACAGAGGAGGTCCTCCAACTTACCATTTACCATCGAGATGGCTACTACCTTTAGACACGGCAACACTAACTATCCGTTAGCTCGTCTCGCCCACGCTTGCAGAAAGTGAACTCACATGGCGAACTGCCCAAACACAATGCTCGTGTTGAAAAAGCACAGGAAAAACCCTCGCAGCTCAGGGCGGCAGGTTTCACCTATCCACAGAGGCGATATCGTAAACATGATGCCAATCGCGATGCCTTGGGCACTATCAGCATAGGATCAACACTGTTTCACTTCCCGGGTATACGCACCATTCACTCCTCGTCCAGCCAAATGCACCCGCCAATCCGTCGCCAGTTGTTGTAGGAGAACCCCGGCAGTAGAAATCAGCGCCGCGGCTAGGATGCCCGGCTTGCGTCCGTACTTCTCGAGGAGTGGTGCATAGATAAATGTGGACACGATCTCACACGCAGGAGCGATCGAGTTCCAGGCTGAGAGATACCGGGCGGGAATTAAATAAGACCCATCTGCCTGGAGATACCCAAATGTCTTCTGGAACACAGGCAACGCAGCCAGCTGCCCACCAGCTACGATGTCGAATCCTTGCATGATCACACCACTAGATACCCAAAGACCTAGTAGGGTCAGTTGTCGCTCAGTCCAGGATGACGGAGAACTCACACCAAAAGGCAAACCGCCTCTGGGACTTCAAAATCTGCCATCTTTTCCGGGGATCTACCACCGAGTAGTCCAACCTAGTACTTGTTAGGGATCGCTGGGGTACAGGGAGGGTACATGGCAGAGACTGACTCATTGACCGGAACCTGGGTGTCGTTTTCCATTCTCACTTGGCTGAAGGCACGAATGAAACAGCAATTGCTTTCTCAAACAACTTTTATCCTCAAACAACTTTTATAGGGTTCAATCATCGTACCATAACAGCTTTTATACTCCGCGCGCGAATCCGATCGCTAGTTGTAGGGGTTCCCCAGATCCCATCGGATGGTATGATTTCCCCAGAAAGCTGGGGGTTTCAATCACCGCAGAAACCGCGCACATCCGCTTCAAAAACCTTCACGCGGAGTCTCCTTTTGTCTCCGCGATGGCTAATTTTGAGGCGCCATGTTATTCGCCACAGAGGGACGGGCGTGGGGAAACCCCGGTCTGGAATCTGGAACGGACCCAGTGGTGCCGCTTAGCGTGTTGCGAGGAAAGTTAACCTGATCGCTTCCGAGGCAACTCTCTGGGCGTGAGGCTGGACTTGGCCATCTCGATACTTTCCCACTTGAGAAGTATAATTGCCGTGATATACAGGTGGCTTGAGAGCAAGGCGAGAAAAGGCGCAATTTACTCTGAGCAGGACGCGACCGTGCCGAGTCATGGCGTGTTGCGGCCTGAGGCAGAACGGAATCACGCGATCGACGCGCGAGACTTCCCTTTTCGGATTCCTGCCAAGTGACCAATCAGACGCTACAGAGCAAAAGGCAAAAATGATTCACGTTTTGCACGGCAATTTGGCTTCAAGATCATTCAACTTCCACTGTTGGGACACCTTATCAGGATATGAAATAAAATCCACGTAAAGAGAGCTCATTACTATCCCCTGCAGTTACCTCTGCCCCTACAATGATAAGAGATCGTTTGTATCCGACTAGACCAAATATCGACTTTTGCAAAAATATATATATTGATTTGCTCTACCGGAATAGAAAATATTTAACCCAAATACACAGAGTGCTGCCTAAACAAGACAGCGAGAATATGCAATTTTACTTTTTCAAACTTTCCAGAAACCGCTTACGAATATCCTTGCAGATTTCCACGTTGTTAGAAGCCCGCTCCCTGGAGTCCTTGGCCCGACGCTCCAGCCACTGATTCCGGTCCTTCACAAATGCATCGTATCTCTCCCTGTGTTGGGCCAATTTCTCCTTTTTATCCAGGCTCAAAGTCGAAACATCCGGCTCGGGGACATCAGACGCAGGCGGGAACTCAGGCTTGCGGGGAATCCGTTGCTCAACGGGCAGGATCTCGAGTTTCGGTCCGGGCAAGGTCTGGTACCAGTACGCGGTTGAGGCCCAGTCATCACGAAGATGGTTCGCATGGCCCGATTCCAGGGTAACCTTGATCTTCTTGCTGAAGCGCACCGGGTCCGCCAAGTGCCAGCGATAACTGACCTGATAATTGGGCACGTCTTCCTCGTGGATGATGGTTCCACAGAATGGATAGGCGTTCTTCTGCATTCCCCAGCCCTGGGAGAAGTAGTCCTCGCCGCCGGTACCGTGCATGCTGGGAGGCCATGTATCGTCGTCAATGAAGATCATGTCGTCTCCTTCGCCCCACCAGGTACCCTGGAAATGGGCGACGGAGTGGTTGCAGCCGATATAGTGGCCGGAACCCTCGGTCTCTAGGATGACGTAGTTATCCTTCCCGTCTAGGTTTTTGACTTGGGTTTCGAGGCTGTTGGTTTGGATGTTGGAGGGAGCCCAGCCGTTGGTTGGGTTCTCGCGGCGCCAGTGGGCGTGGAAGTAGAGGGTGTCCTTGGGGAGGGGTTCTGGGTAGAGCTCGTAGTCGATGTAGAAGTACTGGATGTAGGCTTCATCGTTCTGGTTCTCGATTTCGATGCGGGCGCTCTTGTTGAACGGCATGGTTAGGTAGCAGTTAAAGGCAGCTGCTCCGCCAAATTTCTTTTCCTCTGATGGTTTGACGGACACGGTGAACGGTAGCGACTGGAAGTTTGCCGCCATGGAATGTCCCAAGCAGAAGAAGTCACCAATAGGAGCGAGAACGTTGGGTGTCTCCGAGCCATCCCAGTACATCTTGATGAGGACCTTGCGATAGTAGTCCGGATCGCTGATTTCGTAGTTGAGGCCCAGCGCATTGTGAATCTCCATCATGGCCACTCCGGATTTGGAGTAGGGGATCAAACCAGGCCCGAGAATTTTGCGACAGGTCTGAACGAACCAGAGATGGGTAATGGCTCCAGGGCCCTCGAGGTCTGCCAGGACCGCGGTTTCGCCAGGCAAGACAACAAATGCATCCTCGTTAAGTCCCGACTGGTCCCAGCTGGAGACGCGGGCGCTGCGGGCCGTCCTCTGCTTTGTGACGTCGGCGAGCATATGGTTTCCAAAGGGCGAAGACATGGTGAGGGATGGTCGGTTGGAAAGACAGGGCAATTTTGTGTGTGGAAAGCTTGTGTTTCTCAGATGTTGTCCCTGCGTGCGCCATGGTACTTATATCCTGGCCTACGGTGGTCGAGGGAGATTTTCTCTGTTCTTTCCATCTTATTTTCTCGTTATCCACAGGCTCAGCCTGATGACGATATTTGGAGAGACCTGGAAAGACTGCCGATGTTGGAGCTCCAGTGGCAGTGCGGGGTCGCGGAATCGGTGGCGAACTCCGCGCAAAAGTTTGGTTCGGATTTGGAGTATTTATGGCATTTCGTGCCCGCGGTAAGCCCACACAACTCCGCACTCCCAACATCTATCTCCCGTGAATATGACAAAAACACGAAAACGACTCATCCTGGCTTGCGACACCTGCAGGTCTAGGCGGACGAAATGTGATGGCCAACGGCCGTTCTGCAGCCCATGTAATCTCCGGGGGCTGGACTGCTGCTACCAGGCGCTTCCCAGTAATCCCGGTAATAGGTACGCCAATTATCCACCAGTAAATAGGAGCGGCGCTGAAGGTCATACACGTACAGACTTGAGCTAGAACTAGCAAACATGAACCAGCGTTTAGAGCATCTAACAGGGCTGATAACCGATTGTCACCGGGCGCCTGCCAAATTCGAGACTCCGAGCTTTGGGGAGCTAAGTTGCCACCAAAATTCACCGTTTCGGCTACTAGCCACGAGCTCAATCATGGTCGTGCTCGGGCTCGACGCGGACTTTGCGCAGGATCTGCTTCGGATGGAAAGGTCGAGTTCGCGGAGAGCTGTCGTGAGTGGAGGCCCGCAACTTCTCTTTGTTCCACAGCAGCAAACCGCCAGTGCACTAGCGGTGTTCTCGGACAGGATTCACATTTACTATCCCATTCTGCCTCTAGACTTCTCACACGAGTTCTTCCGCGTCCTTTCGGAACCGTTTCATCCGTCGTGTGAGTCGTGCTTGGTACTCCTAGTGGCTGCTATTGGCTGCGTGGCGCAGGACCCGTCGTCGGAGAGCCCGTTTTTTGCAGCAGCTCTGTCTTCACTGCCGATCGTTATCGCGGAGTGCAGCCTGGTTTCCGTTCAGTGTCTACTATTGCTCGCTATCTACTACTGCTGTCTCCTCAAGCCATGCCAGGCACATGACTATTGTTTAATGGCGTCATTTAAAATCCAAAACATGTTCAAAATGTGGGAGAAAATGTCCCTCTAATGCCCTGAGAGTTTGGTCACTAACCACTCTTCCTATAGTGGCCTGCAGGGTGTTGACCCAACCACTCTCGAACTGACCCACCGGGTGTATTGGGCCGTGCTGCTACTGGAGAGGTACTACTAAGCTCGCCCTAATGCTGCACCATGAGACTAACCCCCACCCTCCAGTGAGCTCAGTGTGCAACTAGACGTGGCCAAGAGTGACATCTGGGCTCTGGACGACCACATCCCCCTCCCAAACTGTCGTCGAACATGGCAGTTTTCTCTAGCCCCGACGTCGCCCCCCTTTGCTAGCCTCTCTCCCGCTAGCATCGGGTCTACCGGCAGCAGTACCCCAGATCAAGCCCAATCCTTCTTCCTAGCCGAGATAGCGATGCGTCGAATGCTCCACCGGTGCAATTCCGCGGTCACACAAAGCTCCACAGGCCACTCTATTTACGCACCGGGTATCGCTCTGGAGCTCGAACGCCAACTAGACGAATGGTACAATTATCTCCCCGACAATATCCAGTTTACCAAGGATGTAGGCCAGTTATCCGCGAGTGAGATGGACCCACTCTCAAACTTCTTGCGGGTGCAGTACTTCTGCTGCAGAACTTCTATCTATTGGCCAGCGGTATACCAGGCCATGCAGGACGGGGTGGTAGAAGGTCCGATGTTCGACCATTGTCAGTGGTTCTTTGATTCCTACGTGCAACTAATTCCGAGTATTGTAATTGCGTTCCAAGATTGTCTTATTTATCGCTGGACGCTTTTTCTTAGGTAAGGACGACCTGGGACGTCTCTAACTCCGGCCGAACGCATAACTAACGTAGTACTAGTATATTCATAATCACATTGGCAGCATTGAAAGCTGCTACTACGCCGTGTCTGACTCGAGCTAACCTGGATGCGTTCTATCGGTGTCTTTCTTCTGTCGCCAGGGTGGACTGGGGGATTCCCGAACACAGCCAGTCCTTAAAAAAGTTACAATATGCGCTTAACCAGCGATTGATTCAGGCCAATTACAATGTCAACAATAGTCACGAGGGAGAAGATGGCGATTAATTTATTCATCAATAATCAAACTCTTGCATCCGTTCAAACCATCCCATACTTTGATTTCCTCGAATAGGGCGCTACTCTCTCCTCCGGTAGCAATTACAGAAATTATTCTGTTATTCTGGTAGTTTCCGGAGTAAACGGTCGTAGTGAGAGCGAAGCGGTCGTTGGCGTAGATCTCGACAACATCCGCATCGAAAATAAATCTGAATTGCAGTTTCTCCAGCTTGCTCGGTGCGTCGTCATCCTGAATATAGAAAAGTGTAAATGGACCTTCCTCTGGGCAGGTGTTGACGTCCGGATTGGTAGTCGAGCTCGATCGATCGACGGTGATGGTCTCATTGACGAGAGAGAAAGTGATGGATACGCGTAGAGCGGGGTCAGTTTCAGACTCGACAATGAACCCCACGCTCTCGCACTCGGGGCCTAAGGAGATAGTGCTCTCCATCTCCCAGCACGAGGTCGAGACAGTGCAGATCTCCGATTGTTGAATTTCCGAGCGAGGGAGGCTGAATGCAGCTCCAGATTCGTATCTTTTCACGCAGTTTTCTCGCAGACGTGCGACCTGTGAAATCGGGCGAATCCCTAACGTGTACAAGTCCCCTGAGCCATCCGTCTGGGGAACGATCTCCACGCTCGTAATATCTGCGAGGGTGCTCTGAATCGCACCGGTAACGTTAGGAATGCACTGGAGGAAAAGTTCCCGGGGAATACACAAAGCCCCATTCCACCCCTTCTGATGGGCATAATCGGCGGTGACATCCTCTTCGGGTATCCATCCATGCATGACCTGGAGCCCTAACTTGGGATCGAGGAAACAATTCGCGGCATACAACGAACCGTGGTCGACATATCCGCCTCGTTTGTATTGGAACTGGGCACCGTCCTTGTGGCGGACGAGGTCACCGAATGTCCACAGCAGAGATCGGACCGTTCTTTTTAGAACACCGGATGGCCCTTGCCATGGCTTGATGTGGTTTCTTTCAACGTCACCCTCCGCACCAAGAACCAAAAGATTGCGCCTGAGCGACCCAGCTTCCAGTGTCATGAAGTTGACACACTCCCAGTTAACCCCGTAGTTTCCACTCCATTTCTTGGACGGTTTGAACCTATCAGGAAGATCTACCAATGGTCCCCGGTAAACCCATTTGGTAGGATCATCCGGATGTACCGTATACATGAAGACCGTCGGACCCTGTCCTTGGATTCCACCCGAGACAATACCATACAGCGATGTCTGACCGAGAATCCCATCCATGGAAGCCCAGGACGAAATATAGGGGTCCCTAAACCCGGTTACCTGTAGACCACAGGGCTCCCCTTGAAGAATAGGATTTCTTGCCGCTTTGTTCCATGTCTTCCCCCCATCGGAGGAAGTAGCCATAGCTAGTCCTGCTGCATCGCGTGGATATGGAGGCGTGCTCCAGTGAAAAGGTAAATGACGCACAGAGGAATAGAATACCGTCAGCCGGTTATCGGTCGTGGTTTTCTCAACGGGCAGGAAACAGCCTGTGAACACTCCGCTCTGGTCATATCCCTGGTCCGGATTGAGGGCAGGCTGGATGGCTGGACGGGTCCAGGTAAGGAGATCGTTGCTGAACACATGGCCCCAGGACATGTTCCCCCATTCCGTCCCGTGGGGGTTACCTGTTTTTCAAAATGAGCTGGAGTGATAGATTTGCTTAGAACGATAGTTTCTTAGCTTACATTGGTAGAAGAGATGGTATCTCCCTGTGTGAGGATCATATCCGGGCGCACAAGGGTCATTGATCCAGCAGGGCGCCGTGATGTGTATGCTTGGACGAACGATGGTGTCGCTGGCGTCAAGAGACATTGTGCAGGACATGTGGAGTAGCCTTCATATACGGATCTGAAAAGAGAGATAACTGAGCTTATATCAGTGAAAGGGAACCTAATATTATACCTATATTTGAGAAACATCTAACATGGTGTTAATGGGTTGTGCAATTTCGCGGAGTGTTCATGTTAATCCGCGGGTTGGGGCCATGCTGCGGCACAGACCACACAACAGAATGAAAGAAAGATGATTTTCTATAATTGTAAACTGTGCAAAAGAAGGCATCATTCTGTGGAGCCAGTTTTACAGGGCCCAAAATTACTTTAATTATAGAAATCCTGCACGAGAATGTCAGGTCATAACGAGTTCTTGAGACAAGGAAGAGCAAGAATGATTAAAGTGCCTTGGTTTTATTTATTTTATTTTTTTCTCATTTTTTCTCGCTGTTTGAGGGTGACCAGTCAAAAGAGATCTATTGCCGCAGGATATTTGAGAATAAGGCATTGTATCGGGAATCTAAGCCGCATGCATTGCATATGTCTTCTATGCTCGAGCTTTCGAAGGACGGGTAATGAATGTCACCCCCACAGCGGTAGCTAACTCCTGGATCCTCCTCTCCTCTGCAGAGCCATCCCATCCCAATTCCCGGGTGATGAGTGGTTGAAACTCAAGTACGCGTAGACATGATGACCGCAGACGAATTACCTGTAATAAATCCTCCAACTTTGCTACCAAGAGTTCCGTAGACCATTGCCATGATCTAAAGTACGAGAGTTCCTCCGTTATACACAGGTGGGTCAGCGATACGGGGAGGACAGCAATTAGCTGAGGCGCTTGTCCGGGGACCCAGCCCAAGAGCGTAACGAGCGGTAGGTGGAGCTTGCGGAGACACTGGAAATCACCAAGCGGTTCAAGATGGTGAGTTACCGGAATATTATCTTGGACACTGCGCGCCTGCCGTGGGTCGGATGTCCAGAAGCCGACACGAACCTCTAGTTCCGAAAGAGACTCTTTAACATGCCGAAGAGCCGATGTCAGCTGGCGACAGTTATGAACGCCCGGATCCCCACCTTGACATGTATATTAGCCTATTTCTTGACAGTAAATAACACGGAGCTGCCTCCTTCTCACCTCCAACCTTGCAGTATCGCCGGTAGTGAAAATATTTCAATCCTGGCGTTCTACACAACAGGGATCGCAGCACAGCTTCGTCCCCGTCTTGTTGCCTGAGGTCAAGATGTCTCAATTTTGGCGCCATTAACCCTTCATCATAGGGCCCGCCTGCAGGCTCCGCCCTTGCTTTGATGCTCTCGATGGCCGGGAGGTCCACAAAGGAAGCAATTCATCAATCCTACATGCCTTCCTTCCCGATGACAACGTGCGAAGTTCCGGAAACGCATTAATCCCTCCATCCCGCAACACCGCATTCACAATCCCACACCAGACCAGTATCCATCAATGCGCAACGTTTGCAGCCTTGGCAGCTGGTGTAGGAGACGGGCCACTGGATCATATTCATCATCCCCTCCGATAACCCAGTCGTGGAGAGATAGATGTCGAACTAGCGCAAATAAATGGGGTTTGGTTTCTGTCACATCGAGGAATTTTCCCAGGCCGGCAATTGTTTGGATTTTCATATCATGGTAAAGGACGCGTCCGGCAGGTTTGTGCCACCGCGAGCAAGCCCGCACAACAGCCCTCAGATCATGGCAGCCTAAATACGACCATATCATGTCACAGCACTCGGCTGGGAGCTCTGAGGGGAAATCAACCATCAGGAAGATGGCAGAAATTGAAGAATAATGGTGATCATTGGCGAATGATTAGAAGATGTGTTGGGGTGAGAGAAGGCAGAGCAATAAGAGAAATAAACAGATAGAGGTGTCACCGCGTGTGATCACACAAATATAGGAGGAATTTCCACTGCCAGCCTCAAGTAGTCAATAATAAGGAAAAAGCAATACTCCTGAGGTGCAGAGAAGATTATGAAGGAATCTTTGTCCTCCTTGGGTTATTCATCCCAGAGTAGTTAAGTGATCAACACAGCGATCGCCGATCAAAGACAAGGGCGCTTGTGAGCCTAACCATATTCGGACTAGTTGTTAACCAGAAATCATGTTACATAAGCAGCTTATCGAAGGTTTTTTTTTCGACCAACTCGAATGCTAAAATTAAGCAACTATAAATCAAAAACAGAGAAAAATGAAATAAGAGTTAAATAAGGGCCGGCTAGACTGACCAGGCCTTTTTACAATTCATGCTCTACATAATAACTAACCCATTTCGCGCCCTAGAATTGCATTACCTATGAAGTTGCCACTTAACGAAGGATGCCGACAGCATCAGCATTGTCCCTGACTTGGTTCATGATCCTGAAGATGTCACAGTAAATTTGAGGCCCCCCACAACTTCATAGCCCAACTGAATTTGACGCTAATTACACTATTTCTTGACATCTCCATGCACAGGGAATTCAAAGGAGTGGATGAGTGAAGTGCGATGTTATCGATATTTGTCTTGCAGTCGACCGTAAATCCGTAAATCCGGCCGCGGGCGACCCGTTGCCCGTCGTTGCCCTTATCGGCCGACGGGCGTGTTGGCAACACCATCCATTGGCCAACTCAATCCGCCAGAAGTGTAGATTGTGTCAGGAAAGGTGAGGATTATGGTCACAAGCAAATTTCGATCCAAGATACAGGCTATGTAATTAATTTGCTCCCGCGAACACAGTTTCACATACCTCTACGCAATTTCACCGCGTTGGGCTCGCTGAAGATCAAACCTCAAAACTGCCCCCATCAGCACCTCGGCCCCAAGTACACAATCCTCAGGACTGCAGTATTCATCAGGCGTATGGCTCATCCCATTCCTCGTCGGGGTAAAAATCATGGCAGTCGGACATCTCTTGCTCGTATTACAGCTATCGTGTCCTGCACCGCTCATCATATGCCTCCACAGCTTGTTATCAGATAATGGTTTTGGAAAGCCGCTGAGGACTTCCTCTGCTGATGCCTCGATCGCAGCGATACAGTCCGGGTGGAACTCAACGGCGGTGTTTTCGGTCAGTGAGGTCCACTGGACTTCCACCCCGTTCTCGCTATCGTTCTTGGCAATGTCTCCGAATATTTGTTGGCATTGCGAAACCATCCGCGATACCATTTCGGTCTGGGGGTGCCGCACATCTAAGGTAAATTGGACCGTGTGTGCCATGGTATTGATACTCCCAGGCTCAACTTGAAAGATTCCGGTGGTAATCAGGCCCGATAACTGTTTAGCGACTTGATTAGATGCGGCAATCATTTTCGCCGCTGCAAGAAGGGCGTCTTTCCGAGCTGATAACGGCGTGGTACCAGCGTGGCTGTCCCGTCCTTTAACTACCACCTGGTACCAATTGTAGGCTTGAGCGCCGGTCACAACCCCAATCTTTTGGTTTTCGTTCTCCAGGATTGGACCTTGTTCAATGTGAAGCTCGAAATGGGCACCAATGGGTTGAGATTCATAAGAGGGTGGGTTTTCACCAAGGAATCCAATCCGCTCCAGCTCTTGTTTGAGTGTTCTGGGCTGCGGACCTTGACATAGAGAGTCCACTTCACGGCAGTTCCAAGCAGTTTCTAGAGGAACCGAGCCAGCCCACACCCCCGATGAAACCGTGACCATTGGGAAACGGGCTCCCTCTTCACTAGTCGTAAATGTTAGCTATCAGGTGCAGGTGAGCCTCCATATCACTTACTTAGTCCAGTTGATCAGCCCAATTGGGCCCTCGGTTTCGTACTCACTCTCATGGATTGTTCGCAATGCTTCAAGTCCCGCAAGAACACCTAAGATGCCGTCATATCTACCCCCTGTTGGTTGTGTATCCAGATGGGACCCCATCATGGCTGGCGCTGCCGTTTTATTCTTTCCCGGGCGAACGGCAAACATATTTCCCATCTGATCAATCGTAACCGAGCAGCCGACTGCTTCCACCTGCTCAATCAACCATTCGCGTACCTTTTTATCGTCATCGTTAAGTGCTAACCGGGCCATCCCGGTTTCTGTGTAGTGTCTGGTATACATCAGCTCTAGCCCCATATAACAATCGGATGTGGCTCTTACTTTCCATAAGCATGGGCTTTCCCGAATTCGCAGGTGGAGTGAATCGAGTCCATCAGGCGCGTCCCATTGACCCGTACAGGAGCTTGGATATTCTTAGACCTCATGGTAGCAGTTGGCCTGATTAGGCTGGAATATTCGTTGGAGATTTGGGTCGCCGTTAAACCGGTTTGGTTTGATGGCCGTGTCGTAACCAAGCCTAGAGTTTTCAGATAGTGCTGAGCTACACCCCGACCAAGTAATATACTGAGTTGATGAGTCGCTGTTCCCGGCAAACACGAGATATTTGTAGGGTTTTAAGGTCACGGTTCCCCGACACGCCGGCCGTGGGGCTTATCTTATCCTATCTAGCGCCGAGGGGTAACTATCGGCCATTGGGAGGGGTAAAAGGGCCTTTGCTGGGAAGATACAATTACACCCCGCACTCTCTGCCGCCAGCCCCGACCAACGGTGACCAAGTGTTGGCCTTTCCCAGAACCCTTTGATAATTTTTTTGATAGAAACCTCAACCTAGCAGCCAAGTAAAAAAAAATGAATCGTAAATTGATGCCCGTGGCAAATACTAGACATAATGAGAAATAATGCTCCCACGACTAAACCCCTCTAAGCTTGACCAGCCTTCCTCTTCTCAACGGCGAGCCAAGCAGCCGCAATCTCCTCATAAGTACAGAACTCCACAGCACCTCCAAACCCCTGCAACCACTGAATAAACCGATCAATCATGCCCGTTATATGCGCCAAACCACTCGTATCCGGATGAACCAGAATCGGGAAAACAAAGTCCGCCGCCTCATTACCCTCCTTACAATGATCCCACAACCACAAGAATTTATCCTTCCACATCTGCTCCACCACCCTCGTCGAAACATAGCCCATACTATTGGGTAGATGAGGCAGGTACTGCAATGGCATCATATCCTCATTGTACCATCCACACGGGATCTCGACGAGCGGGTGTTGACCATGCGGATACGCCTGGGACGCAATCATCGACGGCTCTAGCCACGAGGAGGCGGGTTGGGAGAAATCGATTTTCTTGATGGGTGGGTCGGCGGGTGTGAAGTAGGGTTGGGAATCGTGGTGCATGAGGGAGGAGTCGTAGAGGAAGCCGTGCTCGCGGAGGAGCTTTACTGTTGTTTCTCGGATTGTGTACATGGGGGCGCGATAGCCGCGGGGTTTTTTACCTGCGAGTTTCGTTGCGACTTCGATGCTATTTTGATTTGACGCCAGTTAGCCAAAATGCACGGAATCTTCGTATGAGGGCGGGCTCACCATTTGAGAAGCACGTCTTTCTCTTGCTCCTCGGTCATCTGGTAGATCCCTTCATGGGCGTATCCGTGCAGCCCTATCTCTGCTCCAGACTCGAACACAGCTCGGGCGGCGTCGGGGAAGGTCTCGACAGTGTGACCCGGAATGAACCAAGTCACCTTGTCTGCAATGTTATTTTCCTTGAAGAGGTCCAGTAGGCGGTATGCTCCGACTTGTCCTGCGAAGATACCAGAGCTGTAGTCTGCCATATTGTTATCCGGGTGGCAGCCAGTTCCAAGCCAATGCGAGACGGCGTCAAAGTCAACCGAGAATGCAACCTTCACCTTGCGAGATTTGGAGCTCGGTTGGATGGTGGTCAAAGAAGTTGATGGGGCTGTGGGGGTGCCACCTATTTGATATTCGCAGTCGGTCGGCATACCAGCATTGACAGCGGCCATATCTTGAGGGCAGGCGCTCATCACGATGATCAAGTCAGTTTCAGCTGTGAGGAGGACATATTGGCCCTTCTCGCTAGTGGGGTGCCGAATGTCCAATCCCCCACGGTGGTCGACTGCCACGTTCATGAAGAGATTGAGGGGATCCGGAACCCAATCGTCGGCAATGCGGAAATCGGGGAAATTCAGTTTCAATGCCTGGGTATATTCGTTAGTTTTTTTTTTTTTTTCGACGGATCTTGTCTCGAAATTCCAATACCTACACTGTGCATGTTGTCGGTGCAATTATCATGATAGCCATCGTACCCCTGCATACGATACCTTTCCGTATCGCACGCAGACCAGATGATATCATGAACACCCCGGGTCGTATCCTCAGCTAGAGTCAAGATCGGCTTGCGACGGGTACTGTATAGCTTATCCCCCTTCGAAAGGGCAATCTTCAGAAGCACCGTTCGGGTATGCACCATTGACAAGAAATCATTGTGGTCATTAGGATTGAAGGCCCAAAAGTCCACGACCTGCTTGCCGTGTGTATTGATGACTTTGATTTCCTGGCCCTTTTTGACCTCGAAGGCCACCGCTTTGCGTGCTGGAATGATTCCCATTTCGGTAGTATACAGTAACTGAGTCTTGACAATGAAGTCTTAAAATAATTTCCGACGTCGCTGCGTTGTGAGGGGGAAATGCTCTATTATAGCAATTTGGCTGCGGGGTCAAGTTGAGATGGCCGACGGCCGACTCGCCCGTTATCTACTCCAATCAGCTGTGAAACGAGATTGCGGCTTTTGAGGGTATCCCCAACCTGTTATATGTCGTGTATTCTTTTTGCAAAGAAAATCCAGAAGTTCCAAGTGCTATTAAATATTACATTCTACAATAATCAGAAGCAATATTTTCTTCATGTCATGGCTACCAGTAGTGTCAAACTGGCTAACTCTCAGATGCAAAGTCGAGTGTCTGAACGTTGCTCGTAACCACGTCGCTCCATTCCACAAACTCCAAATGCGCCGGGTCAGACAATGCGTAATAATCGCGGTCGGCGATCGAATAGAATTCCACCACAAAAGCATGCGACATTCCGTTCTGCTTTCTCGTATCGGTATTCCTCTCTCCCTGGTCGAATTCTTATTGATTTGCCGTATCGCACCTGGATGCCTTGAACCGAAATGTCTTCCCCCCCAGCACATGATTTTAGGTATGGTGACCTCGTTTCTGGATGAAGACACTGTGCCTTCAATGCGAGCATTCTGTCGCAAAGCTATTACCCTGTCAGCGGTGTACTCAATTGAATCGATTAAGACGCACCTCTTGAACCTTTTCCTGCTTCACGCCAGGCTTGAATTGGAACATAACGACATGTGTGACAGCCATTGTGATGATGGTTTTGCGTCTTCAGGTACCTCTGTTTGACCACACGGCTCCTGGTGCTATTGAATAACCCTTCGACTTATCCCTTCAAAATAGTCATTTTTCAAGATAGCAGTTAAAGTCGGCCGTGGGGGATTAGCAATCAGGGGAGGAATGATTCGCCCGCCCGTGTTGGCCGATGCGGGGGAACGCCTTGGCTGAACGTTATCGGCACTCTTCACACTCATCGTGGCCAAAGGGCTGAGAAAGGCCATGCTACGGAAATACTCACCAGAAAGCCTGTTATCATGAGCCTTATTTATATAGGTAGTGGAACGGGCAAGTCCTACACATGGCTTCGCCGATGGGGAATTGAAACGGGGTCAAACGATAAGACCTGCAGACTCAGGCTACGCCACTTCTTCACCATGCCTTTTTGATCAAGAGGGACAGTAGAATTGTCATAATATGCAGATATCAAGGTAGGTATAGTGGAGGGTTTGCACGGGACAGCAGCCAGGGGGATAATGCGTTGCCGCTCTTCACTCGATACGGAAATAGAATCGCCTGAATCAATCATTCACGCAGCGGCTTTCCCATATCATGGACACTAAATCCCTCTTCGCCGATGTTCTTGCCACCGATAGTCAAACTTTGCGCAGGTGTAATCAAGGAGATCATCCGAGCTGGTTTGTCCTTCGACGGGTTTCTCCAGAGGTGATTCGTCTGCCGTTGAACGATAGAGTCCTGGAAATAGGCACGACAGAAATTAGCCCTCAATCAAAGCAGATCTCTCAAAAGATCCACGTAGGAAGGGAACAGACCCCTGGCCTCAAAAGGGTCTTCTCTCCGGAATCAAGCTCCAGCTCCATTTCCCCTTCGACAACCGCCACAAAATCCAGTGACACGGTCCGGTGCATGACTATTTCTGTCCCGGGAGCAAAGTTTGTAGTATTAAAGATGACACCATTCTGGTTGACAATCCGACCGCCGGTATTTTGTACTGAGCTCGGGGAGCTGGGGTCATTGGATAAGTAACTAGTGAGATCCGCATTATCGTTCAGGTTGGCGGGGAAATCGCTGGTGGCATATGTCCACGACACAGCATATCCCCCACGATTGCAGTAGAGTACCTCTTCCTCGGGGGCGAACACTGATTTTCCCTCCGAGTCAATCATGGTTATGTGTCTTTGGGGGGGCTGCATCCCATAATTTAAGCCCGTAGAGAGCTCAGGCGATTTGTGGGGGCTCATTCTATGTTCCTGATGTGATATAACTGTTGAGGCGCGACGTAAAAACAAAACCACGGGGATACTGTCACACTTTGTCCACCTACTGCGAGGTTTCTGGGGGCTGAAGGCACTACTCATTTAGCTCGGCTTTTCCGAGGCCTCAGGCGGGGTGCTATTCGAGGGAAGCCGAACCCTTCTCCGGTTTACCAGTACTTTTATGAGGACCATAGACACCGAATGAATGCCGAGTTAAAGGGGCAAACCGTCGATGGCTGGCACGGACTACAGTTGCAATTTATTTAGACCAGAAGATATCAAAATTCCTGATGAATCAGCAATAGTCGACTTATAATACCAGTATCCTTACGCACAAAGCATCCACAGTCCTCGGGGGGAAGAAAAGACCCTATTGCGAAGGGCTTTCTGCTACCCACTCATCAACCAAGTTATTCATGTGCAACCAGACCGACGTACAATCCAGGTCCTACAAAATCCCTGGTCAGCTTATCAAGTGCCATACCTCCAGAAAACCCAACTTACAGTTGTACGGGGGTCTTCATCCGCCTTCTGAAACGATTTCAGAGCATTCTGACCCATGGTCGCCTCGATTCCAACCTGCTCAGCGGCAGTTATACCAAGAGTCAAATCCTTGACGACCATTCGCGCCGGGAACGTAGCCGTGAAGTTGTTACTAGCCGGAGATTGTGCAATCACCCCAGGCACGGAGTTCTTGTTCTCCAGCACCCAAGAGTTACCGCTAGAAGATTTGACACAGTTGTAAAGCGTCATTTTGTCGACTCCGTATCGCAGTCCGAAGGCCATACCCTCCGCCAAGGAGAGCACATTGTTAATCGAAATGTAATTATTAACAATCTTGCCCACGAGGCCACCCCCCAGTTTCCCGCAGAAGTTGACTCGCTCCGGTAAGCCCATGTAGGACACAGCATCTTTAATGCGACGACAGATGGGGTCTGTCTGCAACGAATCCGGGTATCCTATGAGAAAGGCAATGGTAGCTTCTTCTGCACCCCTGGCACCACCGGATACCGGTGCATCAACATAGGTGCCGATTCCAGCTACCATCATCTCTGAGCCCACCTCCTGGGTGGCTTTGATTTGGATAGTGCTGCACTCCAGCATCAACCGGTTGGGGTCTTTTGGTGCTGCGATCACTCCCGTCTGCGGGTCAAGGTAGACTTGTCGAACGTTTTCACTCGTGGGAACAATCGAAAACAATGTCTGGCAGTTGGTCGCCACTTCCTTGGAGGACGTGGAAATTTGGATTTTGCCAAATTCTCCGTTTTCACTGGCGAATCGGACACATGCGTCGTGCACGACGTCGTAGACGTGAAGTGTGGCTGTGGGTGGCATCTTTTTGCGCAGGTTTACGGCCATTCGGTAGCCCATGTTCCCGAGACCTGGGTATAGTCAGCTATCTCGATCCAACCCATGAGGTGAAAGAGAGGGATTTCTAACCGATGAATCCAATATCTTCTGCCATGATTACGAAAAGTGTTTTCACTAGCGTATGGCACTGCTAATGTGGTGGTGAGGTAGCCTTGTCCAGTACTCCAGCTATATCAAGCAGCCTTCAACGACTCCTTTATAAATGGGTTTAAGGCAAAAAGAAAATACAACACTGACCATTATGCGCATATCCCGGGAGTTTGGCAGGGATAAGCTGATTGTGCTCGAGGTCTGATTATCCCGCTCCCGTCGACCGTTAAGGGTATTGCCGAGTGTATATCCAGAATCCCCGAGACTAGAAGGGGCCGTGCAGGGATTCGTAAAAATAGGTTACCCCTCCCTACCCGGATCAAAGGGGGCCATTAACCGTCTTTAAAGCGATCTGTCACTCTTTAGATGGCGGACACAGAGTAAAATGTAGTGGTAATTCTAGTATTACCGTCTAAATTCAGAATGGCTTCAACTCCCCTCTCCCAAGATATAGGGGATCAGGGCTACAATGTAAAATCAAGTTAAACCAGAGGGATGCACTACGTACTATGATGACTACATGATAATGCAAAACCTGGAATCACTTCAAATGCTCTCATTTCCACCGTGTAGATTCAGTGCGTAGTTAGGTTGAATACAGAGTACAAGGCAGACAGAACCAATCCACCGCCTCAAAGCAAAACCAACTACTCCCTCTCCAGCTCCCTCTCCTCGGCCCTCTTGTGCAAATGCCCCGCAATAAAATCCTCCTTCTTACCATCGGCATTCAGAGTAAACCAACACAGAATCGCCCCCGGCGCGGTGAACGCAATACAAACAAGGAAAAGCGTGTGGTACGTCTGGGCATACGCAATCCGATACCCCAGTTCCGCTGCAGCTGCAATCCTATCATTCATCCCCGGAACAATGGACGAGCTGAGCGGCTCCCCCGCAAGCAACGCAGCAATCAACTGCCCGACAGATGACTCCGGCAGTCCCGCCGCCACCGCAGCAGGACCAACAGTCGCAGGAACAGTCGCGTTCAATCTATTATTGATAACCGTATTATACACGGCCGTCGCGATGGTCGAGATAAACAGGCGTACTGTCCCCGTCACGCCCCCCGCGCTGCCGATCTCTTCCTGCGATCGTAGCGGGTATGTCGTCGCCGTTAGTGCTATCCCCTCCATAATACCCAATGCGAAGCTGCCTATCCCCAGTAGAACACTAGTGAGGAGCATATTGAAGGGGTCTGCAGCTGCAGCACCGAGGAAAGCCGTTGCGAGGAAGATCGAGACGATGATGATCTTTTTAGGGGGCGTGAAATGGGCGATGAGCCCCCCTAGCGCCTGGCCCCAGAGATAGGTGAGGACGAACAGACTGAGCATGTTGCCCATCTTTGTGTGGTCGAGTACTGTCCAGACGTTACTGACGAGGTTTGGCCAGACGGAGGCGAAGCCGTAGTATGAGGAGCCAGCGACGCAGGTCATTCCGGTGATGGCGATGAGGGGCACATTGGTGAAGAAGTGCATTTCGACGAAGGGGGTGATTTTCTTGGTGTATCGTGGGAGGAGGATCTCGTAGGCGATGAAGATGGCAAGCCCACCGATGCCGCTGACGAGGGTAGCGATTACTTCGGCGCTTTGCCAGGGATATCTCTTTCCGCCCCAGTTCAGCCCGATGAGGAACGAGGTGAAGCTGGCGGAGTAGAGTAGGAGGCCGAACCAGTCGAAGTCTCTGATGACCTGGAAGAGAGCCTGGCGACGGTGCAGCATGCGGAATGTGGGAGGATGGTAGAACGCCCACCAACAGAGGGTCGAGAGGCCGTTCAGGGCGACGAGGAGGTAGTAGCTGCCTCTCCAGCCGACTTCAGTTCGCGTGGAAAACTCGTAGGAGATCTTCGGGCCGATCCAACTGGTGAAGCTGAATACGTAAATGAGTGAGTTCGCTGCGAAGCGCCACTTCATCGGCACGATCTCGCTGATGATCCAGAAGTAGCTGATTTGCACGCCCCCCGCCATCCCTAACAGGACGGTCGCCCCGATGAGTTGCTTGACTGATGTTGCCTGGGTTGCCCATATAGAGCCGATTGTTCCCAGTAGGGAGGCTATAATGAAGATCCAGCGTCGACCAAACACATCAGACAGTCGGCCAACGACCAAGGTAGAGATGCCCTGGGTTAAAGTCCATGACAGCGAGACCCAGGTGATATCGGGATCCGGTCCAATCTCTTTGTTGATAGTCGATAGGACTGGGGCAGCGAGGCTGTACCCCCCACTGCCCGCGTCTTTGGCAAGAATAATGGCAATAAAGGTGCCAATAAACTCCCAGCTGTACCAGTAGTTGTTGGGTACACTGTCCAGCTGGAGGCCGCGGGCTTCAGGGGCTCGATCCTCATTAACGAGCATGCGATCGATCTTCTCCAAATTAGAGTCGACCGCTTGCTCCGGGGCATTTTCAATTTCCAAACTCTGCACCGGTTTGTCAGTCGCCATGATGGTCAGAATGAAACAATAAGATGGGATATGTGCGGAAGTCTGAATAAGCTGGAGACCGTACCATCATATATACGCCGCACAACGCCGAACAAAGCGGGTAATGAGACTCAGGGGAAGGCTTATTAGACTGCGTTCGAATATAACAAAAGCTCCCTTCTCCCGAAAACCTTGTCAACGGTAATCGCGGGGATCGTCTCGTTCGAGCTTACCCCAGGTTCCATCCACGGTGATCATCTGGGGTCCCCCGTACCTCCGAAGCAAGAACAAACCATCCCGGTGTTAAATGACAGGTCTGGATAGATATGTCAATCCGTATTAGGTTTAAGCTATCATGGCGAAAGCCGCTAAATTCACAAGAATATCCATGGTCAACATGAGCGATGGGACTATCAAGCTGAACAGTCCTCCTTTTTAAATTCACGTGTGAATAGACAAGACAATTGTATGCTTAGTTCTCGAAGTGAGTGCTTAATTTAAGCATATTCAAATACTAGGCCAGTAGCGGATATATGAGGAATACAGCAAAAATCACACTCCAACCGTAATGCTCTTGACCTCAGTATACTCGTCGAGAGCATCTTTCCCTCCCTCCCGCCCCGTCCCACTATCCTTAACACCCCCAAATGGCTGCTCACAAGCACTGATAAGCCCAACTCGGACCCCAACCATACCAACCTCCAACTGCTCACTAACCCTCCAAACCCGGGAAATGTCCTCCGTAAAGAAATACCCCGCCAATCCGGCATCCGTATCATTCGCCATCTCGATTACCTCCTCATCCGTATCAAACGGGACCAAAAACGCAAGCGGGCCAAATGTTTCCTGGCGCATGAACAACATGTCAGGATTTGCCCCGGTGAGGATAGTCGGAGGAAAAAAGTTCGGACCGCCGGTGTAGCCGCGCGCTGAACCACCGAAAACGATCTTAGCGCCCTTCTCCGTAGCGTCTTTGATCTGGGCCTCAATTTTCTCGAATGCCTTGGCGGAGTAGAGTGGTCCGAAATTACACTTGGGGTCCCAGACGGAGCCGAGCTGGAACGTATTTTGGACTTTGGCGGCAAGGGTTGAGGCGAAGGAGTCGATGATCGATCTGTGGACGAAGATGCGGTTTGCACACACGCAGGTTTGTCCTGAGGAGCGGAACTTGGAGGATATCAAGCCTTGTAGCGTCAGTATTTCAAGTGAATAAGGTATCTATAAAGAATGGAATGAAGTACACACCTTCAGCCGCTTTGTCGAGATTCGCATCACCAAAGACTATGAATGGAGCATTACCTCCGAGCTCCATACTAGTCTTCTTGAACGTCTTCGCGCATTCCGCATGCAAATACCGGCCGATAGCCGTTGATCCAGTGAAACTCAGATGCCGGACATATTTGTTTGTAGTGAATGCCGTGCCCACATCAGCCGCCCGGGCCGCCGACGCAGTGACAATGTTAAGCACGCCTGGCGGTCCACCTGCTCTTTCGAATAGCTTCGCTACAGCGATAGCGCAGAGTGGGGTCTCAGGTGCAGGCTTACAAACCACCGTGTTCCCCGCCGCAATGGCGGCCCCGACTTTGCGGGTGACCATAGCAATCGGTGAGTTCCAGGGTGTGATAGCCACCACAACACCCTGTGGTTGGCGGATAGTGAAGATACGGTTGTCGCCTTTGGCGGCGGGGATGGTCTCGCCGTAGTGCCTTTCAATGGCGGATTCGAACCAGTCTAGGAAGTCGGTGCCATACTTTTGGGGTTGGTTACAGTTAGTTCCGTGTTTCTGCTACAGGTAGGACGAAGTAGGTACCTTGACTGTGACGAGGGATTCCTTGAATGGCTTCCCAAGTTCGAGGGTGCAGATTGCCGCAAGATCATCAGCGTTAGCTTTGATGAGATCCGCCCATCTTCGCATGAGCCAGCGGCGTTCGCGGTGGGAGGTGTGCTTGTAGGTCTTGAATGCAGAGTTCGCGGCTTCAATGGCTCCCCTGACATCATCTCCAGTCAGGTCTGCGATGTCCCAGACCTTTTGGTTGTCGACAGGATCTGCAGGCTATCAGCACTTCATTCGCTGGGTAGAAAGCAATATCACAAACCGTATACAGGGAAAGTCCCACCACCGGATCCTTCAACCCATTTCCCGCCTACGAATGACCGGTTGTCAAGGAGGGAAGGATCCTTAAACTATCGTCATATATTAGAAACATCCTAAGCTGATACAGGGAAGGGATCGCACGGTATAGGGGATGTCCTTGCATAGGATACTTGGCGTCATCTTGGGGTCAAAGCATACGAATACCTGGATGGTGCTTTTGCAAATGTAAGACTGCATGAGCTTTCTTTAATACTGGTAGTATACGTTCCAGTGACCAAATATTGGCCGAACGAAAGAGGAAATGGCAATGATTTGCCGGGTCCCCAAGCGGTCCGGCAGTTACCCAAACTTTAGGATGGCAACTCGATACTGCTAGGCATTTGCAATAGTAAATAGCCCGGAAGAGGCGTAGTTGGTGCATGATGCACTATAATCGCGGCTCTAACCCTCCATACATAGAAGCACTTGAACTATATCGATTTACAATGTGTCTTGAACAGGCCGCGCCGCAGACCCCCGCAACCAATCTTCCTTCCCAATTATACAAGTTCCTTGGCTTCCTTTGTTCCCGAAAAGTCGTTTCCTCCATTCTCTACATCCTCGACATGCGTAGAACCCTCCTTCTCCTCCACCCCAAGCGCGACCGGATCGCCGAACGCACCAGCAAGCTGTTCACCAACCATGTTAGCGCGAACCCCACATTCCTGGGCAAGATCCATACCTCTTCAAGCGAAAGTAGCTTCGTCTCAGGATAAAACTTAATAAACGGATAAAGGCCAACCGCGGGGAGAAGAATAAACAGGAGAAAGAACTTCCAGCCAACTGTACTCAGGGCCGTCGGCGCGACTTGCGTGTACACTATCGAATGTCAGCGTTGTTGTGATAAAGTACAGAGGGCGAAAACGTACGGATATTCGACAGGAACAGTCCGCTGATAGAGATTCCCACACCATGCGCACGCACAGAAGTAGGGAAGATCTCAGAGCAGTAGACGTAGCTCGAGGCGTCGAGACATCCGCCGTAAAACACAGCAAATAGAAATAGGCAGAGGATAGCGAATCCATTGCCCACCCTGTTCTGGGTGTCGGAATACTGGGCAACGAGTGCGGTGTAGACGCTTAGGACCACGATGCAGCCGACCTTTTATCTTGTTAGTTTCGCTCACCGGGTTGATAGTTGTGAACTCACCAGCCCGGTTGAAATGATGCGGATGCGCCCGAATCTGTCGAGTAGCAGAGCATTCAGGAAGTTGAAAAACGCAGCTATAAGATTGTAGAGGGCAAGGAGGAGGAGAGGCAGCGATCCGGTGACGCCCAGGTTGGCATACAAAAGCGTCTATAAAGACAGGTTAGCGGACTACTTTCCCCCATAATCAAGGCTGCTAGGCGATATACCTGGTAGTTGAAAACAACAAGGACCCCCGTACTCTGTAGCAGCCACTGAAGGAGAAACCCGTAGATCATGCGCTTGCGGATATGCGGTTTCTTGAGACACTTCAAAAGGCTCCCAACCTGTTCTTCCGCCTCCAGCGCTACCTGAGCTTTGATCTGTCCGTACTCGACCTGCGCACCGGCAGCATCGGGGTCATCTGGCGTCCGGTGCAGGTCTTCCAGGATTTTCAGTCCTACAAAATAAGTATGAGCGTGTGCAAAATGGCAAATTGAAGGATACTCACCCTGCTCGCCTCGTCCGCGACTGATCAACCAACGAGGGGATTCAGGAATCCAGGGACTTCCGCAGAGTAGCATCAGAGGAGCCAGAATCTGGAGGGCCAGAGGCAAGCGCCACTGGAGCGCTGTATTCTGTGTATGGTATGTCCCAAAAGCCGTCCAGCCGCCACAGCTCTAAGCAGTAAATTAGTTGAGTCCGGTCCTCGCAAGTAGTTAGAATAGACGTACATATCCTGCCACGAGAATAAACCCATGGAGACCAACCAAGCGCCCTCTCTGTGCCGCGGGGGAGATTTCCGACTGGAATAGCGGGATCACGCAGTTCATCAATCCGACCCCGAAGCCGTTTAGCAGTCTGCCCACGAGGAACATGGCGACGTGAACCGAGCCACATTGTATCGCTGCGGATATAATACAGATAACGCAGACTATCTGGATAGTGCGATGACGGCCGATGGTGTCGGCTATCCAGGCCAGGGTCCAGCAGCCGACTGCACCGCCGGCGAGGTAGACTCCATTGATCGCTGTGGAAGTTATTATCAAACCATCACAGGTCTCAAGTACGGTACTTACCACCTAGAATGGAATTTCCCTGGCTTGTCGATAGATCAATGTCGAGATACTGGAAGAAGGATGGAAGACCGATGACACCGGCTGTCACGGAGGAGTTGTAGCCGTACGTGAACGAGCCGAGGGTCACGAAAAAAGCAATGAGGAAGTTATACCGATTGGCTTTGGCACCGGGAGCCATATTGAGTGTGATCTTGGCTGAATAATTCGAGGAGGGATGTATTGCAGGGCTGAAGAGAGCGAAGCGAGGCGCAAACGGGGTCATAAAGCATTTGCAGGGGGTTCGACTGGGGATGAAGCCGAAGTGGTCGCCGAAAGGATACGGACAACCGCCACCAAACAATATAATTACTCCAGGATAGCCGGACTCATTTACCACCCCGCAAACTCTAAAAGTTCAATATGGAAGGCAACATCACTTTCATCGGTAAGCTCACAACCATGTTCTCCCACTCTATGGTGCTAAGCTAACAGAAGCCAGGCCTCGGGGCGATGGGCTACCGGATGGCGGCGAATGTGCGCAAGAAGATGCCATCCTCTGCCACTCTGTTTATCTACGATGTTATGAGAGAAGCCTGCGATCGCTTCATTCAAGAAATGGGGGAGTTCGGCCCGATCGAGTTCGTCGACCGACCCAGCATTGGCGTCAACCAGAGCAGCACGGTTATTTCGATGGTCCCCCGGGGCTCCGACGTGAGATCTGTGTATCTCGACAGCGAGGGTCCTGTTTGTAGCGCTTCACCAGGAGACCGTATTATTCTAGAATGCAGTACGATCGATGTCCAAACTACAAGGGATGTCGGGGAGGGCGTCATGAAAGCGGGGATCGGCCGTTACCTCGACGCCCCTGTATCGGTAATCGTTTCTCAGGGTTGGTCTCGTAGATATTCTCTTGTTAACATGGGCAGGGCGGTCCTACGGGTGCCAAAAATGGGACACTCTCTTTTCTTATCGGACACGAAGACGATGAAACCCCGTTCAGAGAGCGGGTTAAAGCAGTGGTGCTGATGATGGCCAATCCCGAAAAAGTGGTCTTCTGTGGGAAGTTGGGAAACGGACTCGCAGCCAAAATCACCAACAATTATCTCTCCTTCTGCAATATGCTCTCGATTGCAGAGGCCATGTCGATTGGAATCCGCCTGGGCGTCGACAAGCATGTTCTCTTCAACTGTATCAAGAACTCTGGCGGGAACTCGGCCACGTTTCATAATTTTCAACCGTGTCCGGGGCTAATCCCTCATCTTCCCAGTAGCAACGGGTTCGAACCAGGATTTCGACCGTTTATGATGGCCAAAGACTTGGGTCTTGCTGTTGAAGCCGGTAAGCAGACGGGGATTCAAGCCACCATGGCAGAGACTGCGCTGGCTACGTTCCAGAAGGCGATGGATGACCCTCGTTGCAAGGTACGCTAGCGTTCTTCTGTCCATCCAATATCAGCGCTAATATAAACAATCAAAGGACCGAGATGCGACATCGGTGTGGCTGATGATCAATGGAATTGATTCCCTGGATACTCCTAACTAGTGCTGTATTTGTACCATGAACATATTCTTGTCTCCATGCATAGCAAATCCACCTCCGTAAAGTCATCTACTTGCGTACAAAGAACCTATCCGGCCGCATGACTGTCTCAGCCAATTTGACCGTCTGAATCCTATCCACCGCAAGGAGAATCAATGTATCCCCAGCCAGAATGAAATTGGTCATTTCCGCCTTGGGATTCTTGCTCCCCAGAATAACCTCCTTGTTGAAGAAACCGAGTACTTTACCCGTAGGACTGCGGACCACAATCCCCTCGTACTCCGCCGTCCACACCCGTCCCTGGTCGTCAATCTTCATTCCATCTGAGACTCCTTCTCGGGTGATACCGAAAAGCATCTTATTGGTGACCGGGCCCTTGCCAGCATCCGTGAGGTCGTACCGGTAGATTGCCGGAGAACCAGTGTTGTTCCAGTTGTAGCCCCCTCCAAAACGAGTGGTTTCCTTCATCACAATCAGCAACTTGACTTTGGGTAGTATCGACCAGTTAAGGGCAACTTACCGATGTATCCGTTACGTAGAGATACTTAAAGTGGCGATCGACAGCCACCCCATTCGGCGACATGCCATCCGCCCGAGGGATGATAGGCACCAGTTCTCCGGTTTCGAGTGTGAACTTCCAGAACGCGTTTGGAAGCTGGACAGACGGACGGCCGACGTCCATGCCGAAGGAGTCGAGTAGATCAAGAGTGGAGAAGAACTAATTCGTTAGAATCGAACCAGCTAATAACAAAAATACAACATCTCAAAACATACCAGATGTGTTTGCACACCATCCCGGGTTCTGCTGTAGGTGACAGCCACATCGTCAATAGAAGGCAACTCCAGTCCAAAGTACGAGTTGAGCACCGGCGTCACCTCGTACGTGCGTGGATCAACAGCAACCAAACTAGGAGGCTCGTCCTTGTTCCCAACCAGACAAAAATACACTATGCCATTGAAGTAGTATCCACCAGCTGTGTTGGCAAGGGGGATCCCCATTCCATAGCCATCAGCCACTGTGAGCGGCGGTTTAGCCACGGTATTATTCTCGAGATACAAGACGTAGGGCTCTGTGAATGCTTTGTCGAAGATGGCTGAGCTGAACCACACCTGATTGAGATCAGGGACCCAGATGCCAGCCTCCCCGGCCCAGCGGTAAGGGTAGCTGGTGTTGGCGACAATTGTCTCGAGGGTCACTGCTGGTCCCACGAGCCGGTTGAATTCTTCAGTGTAGGATACAAATGGGGCGGACTGGGCGGCCGATAGGGCTGCGGCTACTGGGCCATTGTCGGTGGTGGTCCCGCTGATAAAGTCCTCGGTGAGGTTGCCTTCGAAAGGGAGAGGTAGAAGATACGTGTATTCCTGATTGATGGAAGCGATATTGGGGTTGTTTCCGGCAGCGATTGCCACGGAGCCCAGTAGAATGGGGATGCTAAGTGTAGTCACCCTGAATTGATGCATTATGTGGATGGCAAGCCGGTGGATAGGAGGACTTTGTGAACGAAGTTGAGACAGGGCGGACTATCTACGAGTTCTCCTGAATATACGGATAGCTTAAGTAGTATTCCCCAGAAAGCAGATCTACAACCTCCACCATCCCCAGCATCCCCAGGTCCAAGCAGCCAAGCCCGGGGTATCTCAGCTTTCTTCCCCAGATTCCCCTTTAGGCTCGGCTGTGGAGAGCTTACTCCAACATCAACGCATTCAATGTACGACTAATATACATAACAAAAGTTAATTCAGAGATAGAGACGTCAGGCCAAGAAGCACGTTCTAATAGCGCCGCCCACACAAAATTGGCAGTGGAGATAAATATCAACCCTGTCGGCGACCGTTCGGCTTCATTTTCCACGGTTGCCGAACTATAGCCGAACACTTACGGGAATAGCCGTACAACATCATCATCACCCATCCAAGACCCGGAATTATGGCAAGAAGACTCGGGCTTCACAATAACGAGCCGAATTCGCAAATCATGAATTGTATAAGTTGTGACGAGGTATCTCCTATCTTGAAACGCCGGTATACAACAAAGCAGCTCGATCCCACACACACGAGAACACAAACATCAAAACAACCATGGGCCGACTCAACGGAAAAGTTGCACTAGTGACCGGTGCCGGATCTGGTTTCGGGGAAGCCATCGCCCACGGCTTCGTCGCAGAAGGCGCCAGCGTCCTGGTAGCTGATATCGCCGTCGCCAATGGCCAGCGGGTGGTGGACGAAATCACCAAGAAACAGTACCCCGGTGGCGGCTCAGCAGTATTTGTCGAATTCAACGTGACCCAGCGCAGTGACTGGGAGAAGGGCCTGGAGCTTGCCAAATCCCAGTTCGGCAAGCTAGACATAGTTGTGAACAATGCGGGCACGACATATCGCAAGCAGCCCAGTGTGATTGTTACAGACGCGGATTTCGACAAGATCATCGCGGTCAATGTGAAGAGCATCTACTTGAGTGTTTCTGTTGTCATGCCGTATTTTGTTGGAAGGAAATCTGGTGTTTATCTCAATACTTCATCGGTCGCTGGGACTCGAGTCAGGCCAGGTCAGGTCTTCTACGGGGGCACGAAGGGGTTCCTCAATACGGTATGGCTTCTCCGAGATGCACGAAGGAGTGATAAGGGCTGACCCGGATATAACAGGTTACTCAAGGACTCGCTGCGGAATATGGACCAGAAGGAGTCAGGGTCAACTCCATCTGTCCCCTTCGCGGAGCTACGGGTCTTCTAGAGATGTTCAGCGGCGTTCCAGATACCCCTGAGGAACGCGCGAAATTCGCGCTGAGCGTTCCCCTTCGCAGGATGTCGGAGCCAAATGATATTGCACAGGCGGCCATATATCTTGCCAGTGATGAGGCGGCCTTTGTGAGCGGTGTTAATCTTCCAGTTGATGGTGGACGTTTAGCTGTGTAGATTAGCAGTAGCTGCAAGTTAATATCATATTTACCACTCCACGTCGAATCTCAGATTAGTACCAGTAATACAAAGCGAGAAAATACGTTAAGATCGAATATCCTGAATCAAACGGATCCTAATAGCTCGAATTGTGGTGGGCAGCCTTTGCCGGTGTAGTTCGGCTTTAATCGCCGTACTGTACAGGGTAGCCGATTTTGTCCCCGAAATTAAGCTCCACAGCAGTTGATAGGGATACACGGAGAAAATCAGAAATAAAGAGTTGCGGAAGTCTACCAGGTACAGCGAGTCAGACTCACAAAATGTCGGCTCTTACCCCTATTGTTTTCAGACACGCCCCCGTGGCCAGAGTTTCTCGCCCAGGGTGCCAGCGATTTTTCAGGAAACTGAGCACGCGGGCCAATGCGGATGGAGACCTCGCGCCAATCAAAAACAGATTCAACCTCGCCGGGCGCAACTACATTGTGACCGGTGGAGGGAGAGGCATTGGATATGCCGCCGCACGAGCTATCGCGGAGTTCGGAGGCAACGTCTCCATTCTGGATGCAGCGCCTGAACCGGTGAAAGACTTTGCCAATCTGGAGCGAGACTTCGGAGTGAAGACTAAATACCTTCGGACGGACGTCACGCAAGAGTCAAGCTTGACAAAGGCCTTTGCGGAGACAATTGATGATTTCGGGGATCTTCATGGCTGGTGAGTCGCGCCTGAGTGGACTTTTGAGTGCCTGTACACTAACCTGGCCCATAGTGTCACCGCAGCTGGAATATGTCCTGAAGGAGATTTTACGACGCATACTTGGGACGAGGTAAAGAAGTGCTTCGATGTTAATGTAAGGCAGTCCCTTGTTCCTAACACGAGCAGCGCTAATCCATGGTGAGCGATATCCAGATTTCCGGCACATACTTTGCCGCTCAACTAGCGACCAAACAAATGCGCAACCAAGGAAGCAGCGGAAGCCTTGTCTTCATTGCCTCGATTTCAGGTCACTGCGCAACACCCGGGCACAGACTGTCAGCCTATAATGCCTCAAAGGGTGCGGTGAGAATGCTAGGAACAGCGCTCAGCGTTGAACTAGCTCCGTTCAACATCCGGGTCAACACCGTCTCGCCTGGGTATACGGACACCGAGTTACTGGCTCCGTTGAAAGAACAACAGCCGAAGAGAGTGGAGCTGATGCACCAAGAGCCACCGATGAAGCGGATTGGCAATCGAAATGATCTGACCCCAGCGATTGTCTATCTCCTTAGTGATGCGTCTTCATACACAACTGGGGCGGACATCACCATCTCGGGGGGATTGCATGGGGGAAGAATTGAGAGTTCGTATTTATAGAGGAATCATGTTGTATATAGTACAGTGGGAATAGCATTAAATTAAGCAATCGATTCCATGATGCCACTATCTCTCCTCGTAGTTTGTCTCCAAGCCCTTCATTGGAGGAGCAGGAATATTGTCCTCGGAAATGACATTGTTCCGAGTCCGTGTTAAATTTGACGCGTCCCTCGCGTTGGTTTTGTTTGTTTGCACCCCTTTTTTTCGGATTTCTGAGCTTGGATTTTTGGAAATTATACTTGGCATTATTTTGACATAAAATTGGAATGCCAAGTTCTATTCTCCCACTTCAAGTTGCGGGCAGAGTGAAGGCTCAGGGAGTGTTATGAATATAGGCCAGAATGTGTTTTAAGCACCTTATTGAAGCATTTACCCCAATAGACTTTAAATCTCAAAACCCAGGTGCCTAATTAATTAATATCCAGGCCTGGTTTTGGGTCCAACTTGACATCTGCCCTCAACTGCAAAGGCGAACCATGAACAATATATATTTCGACCAACCAAACTTCAGCGAACTGTATATGTGGAAGTACAGACTTGGTCAACACAACAATTAAGTCAGATTAGGGTCTATCTCTAGCAATAATAACAACTTAAAAAGCCAGAGTTAGAGAAATTTATCTGATAGCTACGAGATACGCGGGCCCTCGAGATGCTGAATTCCTGGTTGATGTTTTCTCATGTTGTCGGGGGCGGAGACTGCTCGCCAGGCGGCTTGCTTTCGCATAACGCGGGGCACCGCCGAGACCCTTTTCCACCATGCAGGGGAGAATTCGGAAATTTTGTCTGTTTTGTCTCTGAACTGGGCTCTCAATCTGCTGGCACATAGCAAGGTGCCTCAGGCACAAGTTTCTTTACCATGCAAGCCATCCTTGGTGAGTTTGTGTTGTTTGGCCCAGTGCCTCAGCGCGTTGTGTTGGATGGAGATCACCAGCGTTTGTGGTATAAGATACACGGGTTTAGTATATATTACTCAGTTTGTTACACACTATATGTATATATTACAAGCTACCTGTATATGTTACCGACATTGTGTATACATTACTGAGTTTGTTGTTTACTACTAACTGCCTGCATACTAATAGCCAGTATATGATACCGGGGCTGTGTATATATTACAGGCATGCAGTTTGTTATTGAATTAACATACCGAGTCTCTGTATATAATACCGACCGGCGATACCGACTCGACGCGTTCTCGGCCACTGAATTCCTACGATTGGGTCGCGAGGAGCAGACGGTTTCTCAGGCTGTTATCGACAGTTGAATAACTTAATACAATCTTCGTCGTGGTTCACCTTGAGACCTATCCTTTACTGATTGGAGGCTTCCCGTCTCGCGTGGTCGATTTTAGCCCTCCCTGCCTTGGGTGTGCACATATCGTGTATTCCCATGGGGGAAATTGCCTTTGGTTCGATTGGTTCTCATGGTGGGAAATTGGGATTTTGGTTTTACGAGTGTAGGCGCTTTGCCTCGTATATTTGTCCGAAAAAACTAACTAAAATAGAGCCATCGCGTTTGGTGGTGACCCACAGGCCCCTGCAAAATTCAGAGGCATGGAGGTCAACATGAATGTAAAGCGGCCTGTTTGATGGCAGTACTGAGACAGAGCCTTCAGATCCCAAAGCTCCCCGATATGTAAACCAAGCAAGGAGAGGAAGTTGGGATGCAGGACTGCCATATCTCATTAGCGGGAGGCACCACCAATAAGCGAGAGCGAAACGTACCGTAATCTACGGTCGTTCCGCTGGCATCAACGCCGTCTTTAGTTGGCCTCATCACCTCAAATCCGGGATTATCTGCAGCAACGGCGCTGAAGTGATGATTCCAGAACCATCGAACGGCCTCCATGGTATCCTCCACCCCAGGACTATCTGGTGAGTTTGCTAGGTTCATTTGTTCCTGCTCGTCAGTTATTGATTCGACAGCCTCGGTGAATCCAGTGCGCAGAAGGAAAACATCTCCAGGCCGGAATTCCACCCCTTGGTGTCGAGCAATCTCCTCGATCATGGCGATGGTGATCTTGTGCGGCGAGAACGGAGAGTACTGGATCCCCTTGCTGTCTGCGTAGAATTTGTAGTCGATAAGAACCCCGCGGGTTGCAAGACCACCTCGGGCATGCCAGTCTGGAGAGTCATGTTAGATAAAGCTGCGTTAACATGCTAGAGGAGGGTTTACGAACGATTGAGGGTGGGAAGGTGCGCATCGCGGTCCTCCTCACCGTAGTCCTGGACCAGATCTTGTATGGAAGGGTTTGAATCGTTATATCCGCGCTGCAGATCCTGATCAAAGAAGTGGCCTGGGTCCCTTGGATTAGTTGCTGCTGTATGACATCTCTGGAACGTTGCTAGGACTAACACAATGCATCCCACTGACTGCTGCACTGGGTATTAAATTCGACCTGATACCACGTTAGCTTGGTCTCATCTTAGCGAGTGAACTAACATACTTCATCATCGAATCCGTGTATTTGCAGCGGAGAATTGACAAAGGAGACGACCCTGTGAACGAACGGTCGTCGACCAAATCCGGGCTTGCGAGTGACTCGAAGAGGCCAGCTGAGACAGAGAATCAGTGGAATACATATCTATAGATAGAGAGGATCTTTTACTTAAGAGAAATGGTCACTCCATCTTTGATCTCTGTGGCAGCTCTAGCAATGACAGCGGGGGTGATTTTATTGAGACAGCCGTAGACATCTTTGCGACCATTCTTATCAAACACACCCCAGGCACATCGTTTAGTTTCACCGCGAACGGTAATGGTGGGAAGGTCATCGTAGGTAGGGAACTCGCTCATTGTGACTTTGCTGCCTTATAATACTGATGTGGCTTGATGTGTTTAGAAAGATTTCCTTAACCTAGGAGAACACAGCTGTATGAACCGGAAACACTACAATAGAGCGACATGTTGTTTATGGAGATATGTCATAACCCCACATACCTGGTACTGCGCCCGTGGTTCTTTCACCTCGAAATCTGAATCCGTTGGGCCCGGGGAAACTCCAAGTCCTGATAGCCGGGCTTGAAAGGGATGAAGCCGACAACCGACCTAAAACGGAAAGTAGTCAAAAAAGCATTAGAAATCCACCCCACATTGTCGCGCGAGCTGGAGTTGGATAAGAGGTCAAATTGCATTCAAGAGACCCTGCAAAGAATTATTAAGTTCTGTTGGTGGGAAGTCTTGCTGTATTATCTCACCCGAGTATCTATCTCAAACCTCACACCAACCTCATACCTGAAAAGACAGAATGGGCGATATAGGACATCAAGCCGCTGCGGCACCAGCTGCACTGGGTCAAATGGATTTTGAGGCCCTTCCAGCGCGCTACGGATGGCCGACACAGAATGAGAATGGCTACAGAATCAAAGAACAGCCCTACGGCACCGAAAGACCCCTGAGAGTGATTTCACTCGGTGCCGGGGCTGGAGGCATCTGTTTGGCTCAATATCTTCCTCAGCAGCTCCGCAATGTGTCTCTTACCATCTATGATAAGAACTCAGAGGTTGGAGGGACTTGGTACGAGAATAGGTTCGTTTCCACAAGTTCAACCGTTGAATATAGGAGGAACACTGACCCGGCGCAACAGGTATCCGGGCTGCGCATGCGATATCCCATCACACATATATCAGGTTCGTCACTTAACCTATATTCAAAGGACATGCAATAACGATCGTAGTTTTCCTGGGCAAAAAACCCGAACTGGTCTCAATTTTATTCGAACGGTAAAGAAATCCTGCAGTATTTCAAGGATGTGGTGGAACGATTTGGCTTGGACAAGTTCATTCAATTGAGACATGAGATTGTCGGAGCCTACTGGGACTCGGATCGCGGACGTTGGGATATTCATGTCAAGAACCTCCTGACTGGGGTGACGTTTATCGACAGCTGTGATGTCTTCATTAACTGCAGTGGGATTCTCAAGTCGGTCTTCCTTGCAGACTCTGCAACCCTTTCGAATAATGAAGCTAACAATGCGCAGCGCATGGAACTGGCCCAACATCAAAGGACTCGATAGCTTCCAGGGAAAGCTGTGCCACACAGCCGACTACGATGAGAGTACGGACCTAGAAGGCAAGAAAGTCGCCGTCGTTGGCATCGGAAGCAGTGGCGTGCAGATCATCCCTAACATTCTTGACCGGGTTTCCCATTTGTACTGTTGGGTGAGGTCTCCAACGTGGATGACGGCTGGGTTTGCCCAGAAATATGCAGGCCCTGATGGAGCGAACTACAATTGTAAGGTATGACACCCTTTGAAGGATTCTTATACATACTAATTTTCTTGCAGATTCCGAGGAGCAGAAAAGGCATTTCGCTGAACATCCTGACGAATACCTTGACTACTGTAAGAATCTCGAAGGCGAGGTTAGTGAAATTTTCAAGATGATTCTTGTTGGCACTCCGGAAGCCGAGAAGGCAAAAGAGGTAAGAATGCGGAAGAAGGGAGTAGATCGCAGTGTGCTAACCGGGTGTAGTTTTCAACGGAGGAAATGAAGAAGAAACTCGGTCATAGGACGGATATCATGGATAGGATCATTCCCAAGACGTTCAATGTTGGTTGTCGACGCCCAACGGTACAGTGACCAATCCAGCCAGATAAAGGGAATACTGACTGTGTTCATTAGCCTGGGAACGGCTTCCTGGAAGCTCTGACGTCGGAAAAAGTGACGACCTTCCTGGGCTCTATCGAAGAAGTCACGCCGACAGGTTTCAAGGATAGCGAAGGCAAAGACCATGAAGCGGACGTCATAATTTGTGCCACTGGGTATGTATCCCCGATATCACTCCTGCCACATGAACCTATGCTGATAAACCCAGATTTGATACATCCTGGGTACCTCGATTCCCTATCGTCGCTGGTGGACGCAACGTCCAGGATATCCAGAGGGCACGACCTACTTCATATCTATCCATGGCAGTTCCTGACAGTGCGTCTCCTATGCATATGGCATAATACTCCCATCGCTAACACGAGTACTTCTAGTCCCGAACTTTTTCATGGTGGGCGGCCCCTATTTCTCCTTCGGCCACGGATCCTACACTACCATGGTCGAGCTTTTCCTCGACAATATTCTCGCCGTGATCCGTAAGATGCAAATAGACAATATAAAAGCGATTTCACCACGGTGGGACGCGACAGCCGACTTTATCGAGCATGCCGATCTCTGGCTGAAGCGCACCGCATGGGCTGGTCCTTGTCCGTCGTGGTTCAAGAACGGGAAAAAGGACGGACAGTTGACAATATTCCCGGGGTCGCGGCTTGTTCTGGCTGATCTACTCGCATCACCGCGGTTCGAGGATTACAATCTGGAGTATTGGAATAGGAACCGGTTTGCCTGTTTGGGGAATGGATTCTCCACTCGTGAGTACAATGGGAGCGATATTGCATGGTATCTGGGGACTCGTGCTGGGATGCTGCCTGAACCTGCGGCTTCGGGTACGGATTGATATGTAGCTGAAGGTGGGGATAGTTTCATAGTTCAAATGTATCTAGTAGTTTGATTGCCATATTTCCTAACATACTATCTTTTTCTGTCATGGCATATAACATCAACTTGTGTAGGCAGTTCCGGGACGACAAAATTTACTCCTTTTGATCGGCATAGAAGAGATGGTCATTTTTTGCCGAGGTGTATCTACCATTACCGAGGAAGATATATAGAACCTCCATTTCTAGGCTTGTTTGTAAAAATGTCGTTGACAGCTCATTGGTGTTTACCTCGTACACATACCCTCTCATAATGTCTGACTATTCTCAATATCAGGCCCGTTCAGAGGAATGGGAGGCGTTCATCAAGAAGAATCCACTCCCCCAAGCGGACTTGAGCTTGGCACCCGAGACAATTCGAGAAGCGACGAATGCACTGCGAATGCGCATCTCGCAGGCAGAGCTAGAAAACGAAGGTGAGCCACTAGATTCTAAATATTCCTGTCATGTTGACTTGCGGTATTAGGTCTCTCAGAAAAGGCAACCTGGCGTGATTATTCCGTCCCCACGCGGGATGGGGATAGCATCGTGGCGCGAGTATATCGCCCTAAAGCCACCCCACCTGACGAGTTACTCCCCGTCTATCTCTACTTCCATGGTGGCGGACATCTTCTCGGAAGCATCGGCACAGAAGATGCCGCTTGTGCCCGCGTCGCCGCCAACGCCCACCTCACCGTTGTCCACGTCAGCAACCGCCACACACCGGAATTCAAACACCCCACCCAGGTCAATGACGCCTGGGACGCATTCGAGTGGCTCTCCCAGAACGCTGCCTCTATCGGTGGGAACGCAGACCAGGTGATTGTTGGTGGTATTTCCGCTGGAGCGGGACTGGCCGCCTACGTGGTCCTTCGCAACCACGACCTGCTACAGCAAAAGGATCCTGGTCGACCTGCTTTAAATGTGCGAGGCCAGCTGCTTTGTATTCCGTGGTTGCTGCACCCAGACAACGAGGCTCATCCGTTCCGGACGGGAGAGAGCACTTCGTATGCGCAGAATGTCCACGCAGCGGTATTGCCTATGTCGCTTCTCCGATTATTTACCGATCTCCTTGCGGTTAAGGATCCCGTAGACCCGTGTCTAAACGTGGCATTGACGGAGGATCAGCGGTTGATTGGACTGCCTAAGTCTAGCCTATTAATTGCTGGACAGGACTTGCTTCGAGATGAAGGGCTGTATTATGCGGACAAGCTTAAGAGGAACGGGTTCGTCATTCCCTCTGATGTTTTGCGTGTGCTAGGTTAACTAATTTGTTTTTTCTGCCTCTAGGGTTCCGACGAAGGTTGAAGTTTTTCCTGGATTGCCTCATGGCTTTAGACGCTTCGGTGACTTGCCTTCGAGCAGGGCTTGGGATGATTTTCTGGTTGATAGCTGTCAGTGGATTTTATGCGGTGGGAGTAGTTCTTCCTTCAGGGTGATTCGGGGGGCATAGTTACAAAACGAGAAGTTGCTACAATAGAATAGACATATTGAAACTAGAATTCTAGAACTATGAGCAAGATATAAGCTGGCAATTTACAAACCCCTTCCTCTTCATTTAATGTAGACACTTGATTGTCCTCAATCCACGCCATCTCACTTCAGTTGAGCCCTGGGCAAACCCCCAGCACTAACAACCTGAAATTCCTCAGGATCTCTGTTAAACGCAACCCCCCTCTTCCAGTCCTCCCGATCCGAAAACTCATCCAAGTACCAAGTCAGATCACGGGTGCCGGTAAACTCAAAGTCGACAAAGCCACTCCCTAGATATCCAAAGCGATTGCCACTCCAATACTCAATATCATAATCCTCAAAGTTCGGGTTTTGCAGGACTTCAAAGAACGATAGCCTTGATCCCGGCCACATCACAATCGACCCAGTGGTCGTACCCTGTTTGAACCACGAGGAGCACGGATCAGCCCAGCAGGTTCGTGGCAGGAAAGTCTGCCCGTGTTCAATGAAATCCGCCACAGCTTGCGTCTTTGGGCTTAGACGGCGGATATGCTGCGTGCGCATCTTGCGGATGATTTCGAGGAGGTGGTTGCTCAGCATAGAGATGATGGGGAGGATGGACCCTTGTGCAACGGGCGTGAAGGGGCCAGAGTACGTGAAGTAATTGGGGAAGCCGTCGACGCCGATACCCAGGTAGTTGGCTGGGAATGAGGCCCATTTGTCAGCTAGGGTGGTGGTAGGATCTAGCCCGGTGATGGGAAAACGGGGACGGAAGGACGTGTCAAAGCCCGTGGCGCAGATGATGGCGTCTACTTCGTATTTCTTTCCATCGTGGATGAAGCCACGTTCGGTAATCCGCTCGATTGTGGTGGTGAAGACGGTGGTTTTGTCTCCGGCGAGTGCTTCAAGGTAGCCATTTCCAGGCGTGGGGCGACGACAAGCAACGTTGAAGTTGTTGGGGATGATCACATCGCGGAGCTCTGGCTTGTTCGAGAGCTTGGTGCTCATTTCTTTGTATGCATACTTTTTGCGAGTTAGCTGGATTTATGGATGGTGGTATAGGATATCTTACAGCATTGGCTTCATCTGATTCTTTTGTGTTGCGGAGAACCAGTTTGAATCTCTTGTTCAACTCGTTTTCGATCATCTTTTTGTACCGGTGATACTGTTCCCGATCACCGTTGAATGCATCTTTCTGCTCTCGGGTATCTGCGTTTATACATTTATACATTATTAGTAAAAAGACATACCTAACCCCTTAGATGAAGATTAGACCACCTACAGTCAAAGTTGCGTCCGTCTTTACCGGCAAATTGTTGTCCAAATGCAGCCGTGATCCACGTCGGGCTCCTGACCCAAGTATACAACTGCGAAACCTCTGGATATATCGAGGCGCAAACCTGCACACCAGAGCTTCCAGAGCCAACAACAGCCACTCTTTTGTTCCGGAGATCGTACCCCTCTTGGTAGGAAGCTGTGTGGAAGATATCCCCTTTGAACGACTGCAACCCGGGGATATCAGGCCACTTCCACGCGCTAAGTCACAATTAGACCAGCATCAACCGTATCGGGGATGGACATACTTGAGGAATCCAGCTCCATTAATGAGAAAATCACATTCCTCCTCCCATTCCTTCACTACCCCATCCACAGCTTGCGACAGCTTCACCACCCACACACTCTTTCTCTCATCCCATCTCGCAGCATCCACACTCGTCTTCAGTGTAATATACTGCATCATCCCCTCCTCATCCACAATATTCTTTAGATACTTCCAAATCTCCTGGCTGGTTGAATAAAAGCTATTCCACCCCGGATTCGCCTTCCAAGGAAACGTATACCCCACACTGGGCACATCACAAGCACAACCAGGGTATCGATTCTCCAGCCAGGTACCCCCAATATCATGATTTTTGTCATAGCAGGCAATATCGATTCCCAAGCCAGCGAGGTCCCGGGTTGCATAGTGCAGGAAGTCGATTCCGGCGGCTCCTGCACCGATGACGAGGATGCGGAACCGTGGCTTGCCCACGGGGGGTTCGTTGATCATATGTGGGGATACGACATATCCGGTTTTCTTGGAGGGGAGGGACCATTCGGGGTAGTGCACTGGTCGTTCTATAGATGCTGGGTGGGGACCGGGGGTGTTGCTGCCGATGGTGATGTCACCGGGGAACCCGTAGGACTCGAAGACAGGGTTTGTGGTGTTGAAGGGTGTTTTAGAGGGGGTTGGTTGTGATTCTGGGACCAGAGGGAGCGGGCTTAGTGTATGGGGGGACATTTTGGTGACTTGGTTGTGGAATAGAGGGGGAAGGTTTGTGTCTTGGTGCGGTCAAACTCCTTTTCCTGCTGGACGAAGGCGCCTTAATAAAAAGTTCTCCAATTACATTTATTGAATGTATATGCCATTTCAAGTGCTGGATGAGCCAGGAGGGGAAGAGATATGGATTGCCGAACGAAAGGGGAAACAAGGCGTTTGCCGGACGTGAGATGAGGGGAAGCGCACCCTCCACTGGCTCGTACTTTTCTACCTACTCGAAGCTTACAGTACGTGTAAATATAAATTTGGGGCAGCGTCAACAAGAACTTGTAGGTTCAATTTAGATAGTCTAAAGTTACCGCTGTTCAACCCGCCATGTCTTCACCAAACTATCAAAACCAAGTCGCGGATTGTGAGTTGCCGGTAGATTTCGACAAGCTTGCAGGAAAGACGGTAGTCCTCACAGGTGGTGAGTATTTCTAAGTTTTTGAATTGTATAATGTCAACTGGCGGTGCTGACCTTCCCAGGAAGCAGTGGGCTGGGGCTCTGCTATGTGCAATCTCTGGTTGAGTCAGGGTGGGTTAGTCTCATGGTTTAAATGGGTCGGTGCTAACGGGAACAGTGCCTTTGTCGTAAACGCAGATATCAGGCCTCCGTTCGAGCCTGTAGACTCGGACAGAGCCTTGTTTGTTCAATGTGACGTGACGAGCTGGGACGACCAGGTCAATGTTTTCAAAGTGGCAAAGGAGCAGTCACCAAACGGGACAATTGACATTGTGATTGCAAATGCCGGGATCTACGGGCCTGACGCTCTTGATGGTTTGTTTCCTAAAATATTTTACTTTTGAACCGGTTCTAATGATGATGCAGGCCTTACGGACGACGAGCCGCAGAAGCCGGTGACGAAGCTCCTGGACGTCAATTTGCTCGGAGTCATCTACACTGCTAAATTGGCGGGATGGTATTTCCACCGCAGTGAAGCAAGCGACAAGTGCTTGATCCTCGTTAGTAGCATCATGGGCTACATCGACACACAGGGCTCCTCCGTATATTCTGCCGCAAAGCACGGGGTCCGAGGCTTGATGACCTGTTTGCGGAGGAAGGGTTTGGTACGGGTCAACTGTCTAGCTCCATGGTCAGTTTCCAACTCTCTACGAGCGACGTGTTATACTGATGGGCATGCAGGTTCATTGCAACCCCCATTATGCCGGACAGCTTCATTCGATCCACTGGTTCCCAGTTCAGGGCTAAGGGGGTGGACTTTGCTTCCACTGACGACGCTGTAACCGCAGTCTACCGACTCGCGACGGACACATCGATTAATGGTAAGGCATCGCCGCTAGAATGGAGGGCAGAGATACTGACAACAACAGGACGAACGATCGGTATTGTTCCGCGCCAGCTCTCGCCATCCGGATATTTGGATTTGGACCGAGATGACTTTCCCGAAGGGACGCCATTAGATACACTCCAGAAAGTGGCCAGTTCGCTAGTTTACGGGGAATTCGGCGCTCCTTCTACCTGAGACAAACATCTGGTATAGCTTTAGTATAGAAAATATATGATTTCATCCATCATTCTGGGCCTTCTCCCTTCTCCTTCATGCCTTCCAACACTTTCCAAGCAATCGTCGTAGCATTCAAAGCACACGGTACCCCAGCATATACAGAAACCTTTTCTAGTCAGGGTTACCGTATACATCTAAGCAAGATATGAGTCCTACCTGGAACAAAGCCTCCCGGATCTCTTCCTCAGTGCATCCATTCGACACGGCACCTCGTACATGCACTCCGAGCTCATGGTCGCGCCCTAGAACAGCGAGCATCACAAGACACAAAAGGGATCTGGTCTTGCGCTCTAGCCCCGGTCGGGTCCAGCACATCGACCAGCCCGCGGTGACTGCCATGGTCTGGATAGGCTGCTGGAAGTCGGAAAGCGACTGCGAGCGTGCGATATGTTGGGATCCGAATACTTCCTGGCGAAGCTTTGTGCCCTCTTCGTATAGAACTTGTTGGGCCGCCTCGATGGCGGCGCGGTCTGCCTTTTGCGTCATGGTTGGGGAGCGATAGGATGATTGAGACGTGGGAATCGTATGTCACTCTGTTGAGCGTTGTCGTATTCGTGTAGGATACTCCTATGGGTTGAACATGATTAAAGTCTTCTGTTATTTGTTGGATGAGGTTTGGCCGTTTGCCCCTTCTGCTTCGGCTATGGTGATAGCCGAAGCTCGGCGATGTGACAACCGACTCGAAAGACATATAAGCACTGCGATAACGCTTTGATTATATGCAACTTTCCTCTTCTGTTCGGGAATAGTAAATACACGCCCAGTCATGCTATCTCAATTCTCTGTCACCAGCTATCAGCCGGATCGATCCGCAGCATCCGGAGGGAGAAGCAACAAACGCGCTCGGCTGGTCTGCTTTAGATGCCACGAGAAAAAGGTAAGACAAGGGATACAGGAACGAAGTCTATTGAGTAATGACTAATATGCTTGTTCTAGATCAAGTGTGATTTGTCGAGCCAGGTCCGAGACGGTGAAGATGCGCGGCGGTGTTCGAACTGTGTCGATGCAGGGAGTCAGTGTCGGTATGGCCTCGACAATTACAAGAAGTGATGGAATGCTGATGAGGGTCTTAGATTACGTTCTTCTAGAAGAGGCACAGTTAGGCGTCCTACTGGGACTTCTGATCGTGTTCCCGACCGTGTTTCTGACCGTAGATTATGCGACAACGAGATTGTCAATGAGACCTCAGGGACGGCTATTCCGCTGGCTCCATTGCAACCGGAGTCGAACAATGCAGTCTCAGATGAAATCCAGATCACACAACTAGGGAACGAGCCTGAACTGGAAATTCCCCAAGTGATTGTATCCCCAGGACCAGCCATCGTGGGGGTAGCAGTGGCCGATGCAGCAACCTCAGTTAGCCCTCGGGATTCACGTCCTCGCCCCAGCTACATCGGAGACACAGGATATATGCAGATATTCAGCGATGAAGGGGCGATTGCAACACAACAGCACGCGGTACAGCAACAACCCGTAGACTGCATCGCGCCAGGGCTACAGGAGAGCCATCTCGATGTGTACTTTGAGTCTGCACGAGTGTGGTGTCCTATTCTCGACCAAGAAACCTTCAACAGCGACCCGGAGCTGCACGACTCACCCCTCTTACGGCACGCGTTGGCGCTGTGTGGAAATGAAATCAAACCACCCCTGCTCCAACACACCTCTTCGCTTGCTCATTACACCCGGGCCAAGGAGCTCTTCTATGGAAACCACGAGCCAAACCCCCTTGTGCGCATCCTGGCCCTCATGCTTTTCTACTGGTGGAGCGCGGAGCCGCCGAACGTCGTTAGTCTCGACACAACGTGGTGGTGGACTGGGACGGCGATTCGGCTGGCCCAGCAGATTGGACTCCACCAAGAACCATTACCGGGGAGCCAGCTACAGGCCAGCGAGTCGATCGGATTAAGACGTCGGATCTGGTGGACGCTCGTGGTAAGCAAGCCATCCCTCTCTCCACGTACCAGGATGTCAACGAGCTCACCAACAACAGGCCCGCGAAAGGATCACCGCACTCTCCCAGGGCCGCCCCTGTTTAATAGACCTAGATGACTGCGACGTGCCCATGCCCACCATCCACGATTTCCCCGCTAGCCAGAACGACATCCGCGCACAGCTCTTCGTCCACTGGGTACCCCTCTGTGAGCTCATTGGCCGCATAGGCAAAATGCTCCGACGACGGCGCCCATCCCCCGTAGACACAAACCCATGTGCAATCCAGCTAGCGCGCGAGCTCATGGCCTGGGTGCAATCCCTCCCCTCCTCCCTCCAGCCAGGTATAAAGGGAGAACGCACAATAGGCTTCCATCGCGATGTACACGGATTACACCTCACCTACCTCTCAAGTATCACCCTGCTGCATCTTAACCGAGAAGCGCAACCCCTTCCCAAAGCTTCTATTGCAGCCATCGTCGCAGCATCCTGCACAGCCCGGATCTTCCACGACTACCTACTCCGGGGATCTGTGTCTTTCCTAGCCGGCCAGGCAGGATGGTATATTACCATCGCGGTGCTTGCTCTCCTCCACGCACGCCGCCTAGACGGCCTCGCTAGCGCCGCAGACGCCGATATCGAGATCCTCCGTGCCGCACTAGCAGCAATGGCACCGAGATGGCACTCAGCGCGGATGTTCCAGATGGGCATCGACAAGCTGATGGATTCGCAGAGTTTAGAAATAACGCAGCAGGCCGTTGTGGCTGTCGAGATGCCCGTTTCGCCGTCTATGGATGAGCTGTCAGCGTTGGAGGGTATCAAGTGGCAGGACTATTTCCCGTATATCAGCGAGGAGACGAGTCCGTTACTGGGCAGTCTGTTGAGTAATAGTGAGCAAGCGTTAAGGTTTCCAGAGCTGGGATGGACGTGTGATTTTCCGAGTCAGCTAGGGCTGTTCTTTTCGCAGCCGGAGGACTTTGATGCGAGTTTTTTTACGCTGTAATACATAGTTTAGAGGTAGAGAGCAGTGCACAAAGTGGAGTTGATGAAAACGGTCGGGCCGGGATTACCGGCCGGCGAAGACGGCCATCTCTATATATATCCCTGGGTCCTACCCTAGCCATTATTCCCTATTGCTGTCGCTAGATAACTCAACATGGCCGACCTCCAGATCCCCTCATCCGATACAACCGTCCGGGTCCGGATGGTCGACACGACAGGTGTCATGGTCGTCAACGCAGAGTCCTTCATCGAGCCCGTCCAGAAAGGCCACGAGTTTCTCAACATCTACGTAGCCGCATTCCTCCTCGATCATGCCCCCTCCGGCAAAAAAGTCATGTTCGACCTGGGCATCCGCAAAGACTACTGGAAGCTCCCTGCCTCGCTCCAGAAGCGGCTGGGGTTTGTCATTCCGGCTTTGAGAGTAGACAAGGATACGACGGAGATTCTGCCAGAGAAGGGAATTGAGCTGCAAGAAATATGTCAGTTTTGAGGCTAAATTACCGGAATTGGTACTGATACCTGGCAGCCACCGTGATCTGGTCGCATTATCACTGGGACCACACGGGCAGCATGGAGCGTTTTCCCAAGTCCACCGGGCTGGTCGTTGGACCGGGATTTAAGCAATCTCCACGTCTTCTCCCGGGATTTCCTCAAAGCCCCGATTCGCCTATTGATTCTGCAGCTATCGAGGGTCGGGTCTTGACACAGGTTGATTTTGACAACTCGCTTGAGATAGGCGGTTTTCGAGCGCATGACTTTTTCGGGGACGGATCTTTCTATCTACTTGGTATGTCTTTTGATTCTCGTTGCGATGCGAACGCTAATATCTTTTAGACACACCGGGTCACTGTTTGGGTCATATATGTGGTCTTGCGCGGACGACTGGAGGCCCGAATAGTACGTTTATCCTCCTAGGAGGCGATATCTGCCATTTCCCAGGCGACTTTCGACCCAGTCCACAGAAGCCATTACCAGACCCGATACCCGAGGGTGTTTTGGATCGCGATGCATGTTCTCTAGTGCCATGTCCTTGTTCTCTATTTGAAGACTGTCATCCCCGTGGCACAGAGGCCAGTGTTGATACGAAAACCACACCGTTCTACCGGGTTTCAACCCACGAAACAGCTGCATACGTGGATCCAGCAGAGAGTCAAAGATCGGTAGACAAGCTCGTTGCTTTTGACGGTAGTCCGTCCGTGATGACCTGTCTAGCACACGATGAGACGATGCTGCGCAGTCTCCCAACGCTGAATAATGATCCCGGGGATGACTTGAATGAATGGCAGAAAAAAGGTTATAAGGAGAGAGTGCACTGGGGGTGGCTGAATGACCTCCCTCGTAATGGACGCCCTGGGAGGGAGAGGGCTGTGGAGGGGTTCTGGCGAGAGGGTAAGCCGTGGCCTGAAGCAAAGGAGGAACTACGCAGGAATGGAGAGATTGCATCGGGGGTGTCACTATAGGCATTGTAAATCTTCTATCACACTCGAAGGAGAAATAAGTACGTGCACATAGATCAAATTTGTTTGATGTATTGACAATCAAGGACGTAAGACCACCTTCCGTGCCTTTTGAGAGTCAAACAATTCATATCCCTGGGCAGCTTCAGACAATGGCAGTCGGTGCGTAACAAAATCAGCAAAAGTTGACTTGTGCTGGACGAATACCTGCAGAGCCTCCTCGAACACCGCGCGGACCGGGGCACGACCCATATTCAAACTGCATCATTAGCATATCATATCCATACAGGCAAGAGAAAAGAAACATACTTGATATTCCGTTGATACCCCTGCAGTGCAGTAAATGGCATATCACTCTGGTGGAATCCGACGGAGCTCAGTACTCCGCACGGCCTCAACAGCTCAACCGCCGACCGCAAGGCCGCTTCGTTGCCGACACTCTCGATGACAGCATCCGCACCTCGCCCACCGGTGGCCTCCATGACAACCGCCTTGATATCATCTTTCCCAAGTCGAAGCGGGGTGGCTCCCAGGGATCGGGCCTGCTCCAACCGGTCCTCCACACTATCGACACAGAACACAGTCCCAGCGCCTTTGGTCACCGCCGTCATGATAGCACAGAGTCCCACGATGCCACAGCCCAAACACACCACGACTGCGGATTTCAACGCCTGCTGCACAATCTGCCCGGTACCTTCCGCAGGCTCACTGGAGGAAAAGTACGACAGTGCGCGCATGGCGCCGTAGTATCCCGTTGGAAAGATATCAGACATCATCACCAGGAGCTCATCCTCGACATCAGCCGGCGCGAGCATAAGTGTTCCGTCGGCGTCTGGGACCCGGACGTACTCAGCCTGCGCACCGTCGATTTGGGCGGTCCCGAGGGCAAGTGACTGACTGCACCGGTTGGTATGGCCGTATTTGCAGAACCAGCATTTGAGGCTGTTTTGTCAGTGACGTCCTTACAACAAGGGTTGAGGATAATTCTTACCAAGATGAGGAAAAAAGACCGATAACGCGATCTCCCTTCTTGACTGATGTTACGTGGCTTCCGACTTCTTCGACTGTGCCGGTGAACTCGTGGCCCTGTGCCTTTGGTGAGTTTGATAGTTGGGAAGGGGAGATAGTGTTGTTCGCACCATGATATGGCCATAAGTGGTTTTTTGGTGACCGCGATACAGATGGAGTTCACTGCCACATATTCCTGCTACGATGACCCGTACAATGGCATCGTCACCATCCTTGAGGGAGGGCCGAGGCTTTCTCTCAACGCGAATATCACGGGGACCGTGGATGACGACGGCGTTCATTTCCATACTGAATTCAGATCGCTAATATTTCCTTTGCCAAACTAGAGAATGGGAAACATTGCGTGTATGTATAGGCCTGGTATTTTGTTGGGCGCGGATTAACCGGAGGGAAGAAGCCGGCTGCCTATTCCGTCCGGCACTGAAGATATTTAAAAGCCCAATCATATAATTCGACTACAGTCCCCTATCACTTGGTGACGTATATATTTACCCCAGAGCAAAGGTATGAATCTGCCTTGACTAAACAGCATCAACTGACTTTCTAGATATGCCCTCGATCATCATCCCCAACGGCAAGGCAGAGGATGCCACCGCCGTCCAGCGCACCGAGACCTTCACCGGTACCGTCTGGAGCCAGATGACTCTCTCTTCGGGCAACGTGGCAATGGGGACGAATACCTTCCTGCCCTGTTCGCGCACCCACTGGCACACCCACGAAAGCGGCCAGATGCTCTATGTCACGGTTGGGTCGGGCTGGATTTGCGATAGAGGCGGAGAACCACGACGTATCAAAGCCGGGGACGTGATTTGGGCCGAGCCAGGAACCACACACTGGCATGGAGCCGACGAGCATAGCTTTATGGCGCATATGGCGTTGGGAATCGGGAAGACAACGTGGCATGAAGAGGTGGTGGATAACCTATACCAGTCTCCGCAGAGTCAACCCTAGTGAAATTCTCTACTCCACCACGAAATGAAATGCCTTTTTCGCTCCACACAGACCAGATTTTGTTTGAAATGAAAATAAATTAAATCGGAATGGAGAATCAATGCACCGTAGCTGAAGCTTAAACCCCGCATCCCCGGATCGTGAATCCCCGCTTTTTCTCGGCGACTCGCTCATAAATAGAGCCGCCTTTGCCGAAGCTGCGCCGGCAATCCAATCCACCCCGCCTAATTACTTGCACCCCTGTTGCTCTCCATGCCTGGCATGCATTCCGGTGATGCTGTAGCTAGAAGAGCGCGTCTGGTGTGCACGCGCTGTCATGGAAAGAAGGTATTTCAACACCAGCCAGCGTTGTAAAATTGACTGACCTCCGTAGATTAAATGCGACCTCGTCCAGCAGCCAGATTTCCAGCCGTGCCGCAATTGTACGGTCGCAGGGACCAACTGCCAGTAAGTTTGTACTTTGCCTATCGCGTGCTATCAACTGATTGCTGTAGGATACGCCCGTCGCGACGAGGCCTAGGCAAGCGACGAGTGCATCTGGACACCTCAAATGTGAACTCGCCAGCACCACAATCACCTGCACGAGCTGCTGAATCTCCTCAAAACCGCTCAGGATGTTATGGCTCTCCCCGGGTGGAGCCGTCCATTTCTGCGGCTCAGATCCCATCGCCGCATTCCGTGGCCTCCCATCCAACACCCAGCGGGCAGAGTTCCAGCTCGCATCCACCGTCTCTACCAGGGGCAGGGAGCTGCTTTGGTGACTCGGGCTATATGCAACTACTCAGTCGCGACTTGAGTGGAGAAAATAACCTCCAACTTACCCCCATTAGCCAGCAACCTGCGGTAGAGAGAACCGATTGTGCAATTTCCCCGGCTCTCCAGTCCAGCTTCGTAGAGACATACTTCGAGCACTGCTACACCTGGTGTCCGGTCATCGACTGCGAGCTTTTAGAACGCCCAGTCGGCGGATGGGGAGGGTCGCCCCTTCTACAGCAGGCGCTGGCCCTGTGTGGGAACCGTATCAACCCGCCTCTTATCCGGCAAAGGGACTCGTCGGTCTACTACAATCGGGCTAAAGAGCTATTCTACAGCGGGTGTGAGACAGGTCCGCTGATTCGTATAGCATCAATTATGCTTTTTTTCTGGTGGAGCACTGGTGCACCGACATCGCTGAATATGGACAACGCGTGGTGGTGGACGGGCATCGCCATCCGCATTGCGCAGGAAAGCGGACTGCATCGCGAACCCAAAGACCCCGAGACCGCTGGACTGACGCGGAGGATCTGGTGGACACTCTTTGTATGTTTCCATAACGCCTAACCTTTCGACGGCCAACTGACAGGAATAGGCCCGAGATCGTATCCTCTCCATCTCCCAGGGACGGCCCGCGGTAATCGACCTAGACTACTGCGACATCCAGATGGTCAGCGCACAGGACTTTCCCAATCCTTCTCACCCGAAAACAGAGCTCTTCGTCCATTGGGTCCGTCTGCTTGAGATCAGCGGTCGTAACACCAAACAACTCGGAAAGAGCACCCAAGACCGCGCCGACGCTGTGCTGCGCTTCTCGTACGAGCTCATCGGCTGGATCCAGGCTCTCCCTAGTACTCTCGCACTAAATATTCGCACACGACGTACTGTCGGCTTTGACCGGGACACGCACCGGCTTCACATCACATACCTGACTAGTATCGTGCTGCTGCATCTAAGCCATTCCTCTCAGCGGCTGCCTCGCGCGTCCGACGCAGCTATCATCGCCGCATCCTGTATAGCCCGACTGTTCGAAGACCTGTTATCGCGTGGTACACTGCGATTCCTATCCGGGGATGCGGGCTGGGAAATCGCGGTTGCCCTATTGGCACTACTATATGCCCGTCGGGCTACAGATCTCCGTCCATCAGCAGAGACAGATATCCACACCTTACGAACAGCGCTGAGGGAGATGTGCCGGATGTGGCCATCATCTCGCATGTTCGACGCGGCATTCGACAAGCTGCTCGCCCCAAACCCGTCCTTTTCAGCGGACACAACTCAAAAAACAATAGACGAACCCACAGAGACAGAAATAGTTGATACCAGCGAGCCTAGACCGGACTGGATGGAATATTTCCCTTTTATAACGGGTCAGACGAGTCCGTTGGTTGACGCCGTGCTGACCCGCAATATGAGCATGCCGCTATCTGGGTTATTGTGGCCGATGGATATCAACGCTGCATTACAGGAGTTCCTAGATTTACCGGATGATCAGGCGTTTGGCATGTTTAATATATAGAATAGTAATGTAAATATAAATGCCATGAACTAACGCCGCCTATAATCAGCTGGCTATATCCACACTACAGGCTGCTTCCTCCATCTCATCTACGTCGTGCGCAACCCGCGCAAGCTTTCCCCGTATCGCCTTCACAGCATCCGAGCCTATCGGTAATCTCAGCGTCTGCTTCCCCTTCGCTAAGCCCTCGTCTATCACAACTTCAAAGATCCTCTCTGCAGCCTTTCCCGGATCCCCTGCCTGCTTCCCATTCATTACCTCAAACGACGCCATCATATCCTCCACGCATGTTCTCTTGTAGGGTTCACTGACGGGCAAATAAGAGGCAGACGAAGACTCCAGGAAATTCGTCCTCAGTGCCCCGGGTTCGACGAGCAGGACCCGCACATTATGTGCCTCCACCTCCTTGGACAGTCCCTCGCTTAATGCCTCGAGCGCGAACTTGGAACTTGCATACACACTGAAACTGGGGAGGACCCTGATTCCAGCCGTAGAGGATATATTCACAATAGTTCCCGATTTGCGTTCCCTCATGGTGGGGAGGAGACACTGTATGATTTTATATGGGCCGAAGAAGTTGGTTTCCATGAGGTTGTGGGCTGCGTTTAGGCTATAGAATGTTAATACCCCGGCGAATAGAGATGGAGGGGGGCACTCACGTAATGTCTTCAAAGGCGCCCATGGTGGAATACCCTGCATTGTTTATGATGACGTCGATGCGTCCGTGGAGTTGGACAGCATCGTGTAGGGTGATCTCTAGCTCTTGATTGGGAGCTGTCACGTCCAGTGCGATCCAGTGGCCTCCGGCTTGTTCGACTTCGCGTACTAGATCCGGGTGCTTGGAGGGGTTTCGTGAGGATGCGATGAGGGTATGGCCGTGTGCGAGGACTGTTCGTGCCAGGGCCAGGCCGAGTCCGGTTGAGCAGCCTGTGACTAGCCAGACTAAGGGAGGAGACATTTTGTTGATGAAACGAGGTTAGATGGTGTTGAAAGGTGGTCTTGTCATACTTTTGTTAGTTGATATGCGTTTTAGTTTGATAGGATGATTGCCGTCCGTATCTTGTCGGCACTCGACAGCCGAGGAGAAAGTACATATCGAACCCTCTCTAGTCACGAAGTTGGGGCTGGTATGGCTGAAGAATGTCGCCCTCACTATCGATCCCCAGCGGTTTCGCGGCCACGTTCGACCACCAGAGCGTAGAGGACGACCCGATGAGCGTTCTCTGCGCAATGGTAGTCGAAACCGAATACCACCATTTACCCAGCTCCGTCATCCGGCAAGCCCGATACAGCTTCCTCGACACGATGGGCGCCCTGATTGCCGGCACCGGAATGGACAGTATCCCTGCTCTCGTCGACCTCGTCAAAGACAAAGGCGGCCGGCCACAGACTGTGTTGCCATTCTACGATGGCCGTGTCCCAGCCAGCGAGGCCGCTTTAGTTCTCGGAGCGATGGCACGCGCCCTCGACTTTGGCGATGTCCACCACGAAGCCGGCCCCGTCAGCGAATACATCGTCCCCAGTCTCCTGGCAGCAACAGGGCTTGCTAGCTCCCGAGTCACAGGAAAGGACTTCCTCACAGCGCTGGTCGTCGGACAGGAGGTCCTCATCCGCATCGGATGCGCATATCGCGCGGTGCACTCCGCCCTCCGTGCCGACGACACAGGCGGACACTACATCTTCGGCGCCGTCGCAGCCATCGGAAAGCTACTGGGCTTCACACAGAGCCAGCTCGAGCAGGCCCAGGCCATCGCACGAACAATGATTCCCCCGCATACAAACGGAATTCACAGCCCGGGCACCCCCATGACAACCATATCCAGTGGCCTCGCCTGCCAATCAGCAATAACAGCCTGCCTATTCGCCCAGCGCGGCTTCACAGCCCGGACACAGGACACCCTCACCGGTAAGGGAGGGTACCTCTCCCTCGCAAGCTGGGAAACAAACCCCGACGCTCTCCTGCGCAACCTAACCACACACTGGGAAATGACCCAGCTCACGCGGAAAACCCACGCCGTGAATGCATTCGCTCTTGCACCCGTATCCGCCCTCCTGGACCAAATGGCCACCTATCATTTCGGCGCACACGATATCGGCCACATCCACATCTCGCTTTCCCCTTCCGCGTGGAGGGTAGTCTGCCACCCTACGGAAACGGCCTGGACCCCGCGCTCTATCCTAGAATCCCAATCTAGTCTCCCTTATGCAATCGCAACAGCCGCAGTGGGGGGTGGTGTATTTGCACACTCGTACTCTAGCCAGGCGAGACAGTGTCCAGCGGTCCGGGCACTAATGCGACGAGTCCGGGCCATTCAGGATCCGTTCGTAAGTGATTTCGGGGCTAGGGTTATGACGGCGCTACGAGACGGGCGAACGATCACGACTAGTCGGGGCTATGGATGTGGTAATGGGACTGCGGAGGGGCCGGGGCCGGTGAGTAGCGGGTTGAGTGAAGCGGGGCTGGTGGCGAAGTTCCGGGCTTGTGTGGCGATTTGCGTTATGCCTTTGCAACGGACGATGGTGGATGAGCTGGTTGAGAATATTCTGGCGTTGGAGCGGGTGGAGGATGTTGAAGCTGTGTTGTTGTTGGCTCTTACTGGAGGACCGAGGGGTAGTTTAACAAACTTATAGTATTGGATATAGAGTATAATAATGGCTATATCACAACATAGAGGGGACGCTATCCCACCTCACCCATGCTATTAATTGTGATGTTGACGAGAAGGACATGTTTGGTTCCTTAGATACTTGGAGTTGAATAGACATATCGAATTCTGGAATTCAAACTATAGCACATTTCGCGAGGAGCTTAATAACAGTATCATAGCACATTACTATTCACATGAGAGAATCAAAACCGAGAACCGCATTGTGGGCAGTAGTTCGCTGCAGTGGTGGAGGAAGTGCCACAGAACCCGCAAAACATTTGTGCCATGGGAGCCGGATATGCTTGCGGTGCGCTTTGCTGGACTGGTGTCTGGTATGATGCCTGGGCTGGCTGTACCGGTACCTGGTATGCTGGTTGGACTGGCTGGACAGGATGGGCTGGCTGCACCGGTACCCGGTAGGTTGGTTGGGCTGCAGGAAAAGCAGTCGGGGATGGAAGCTGTGCTCTCTGCTCCTGAGGAGGAGGAGGAGGTCTGGCCGCCAGTGCCGGTGGAACCTTACCCTTGCTCGGGTGCAACCAGAACGGCAACAAGATCTTCAACTTGGTAGTACTACCCAAACAAGCCACATGGGCATGGATCTGGAAGAAGTATCTTCTTTCGATAAACGCTGTCTTGAAGGAAGGGCATGAATCAAACGCCGACGGAAGCGTTTCCTGCAATTGCAGTGGTTCATTAAGCCGCAGGGGCGTATTCACGGTCTTCTTACTGGGAAAGATCTCGAATCCACCCTGGGCGCTAGCCCCGATGAACATCTTCTGGTAGGGGACGGTGACGCCCGTCGAGGCGCCGAGATTGATAGTGTAATCTGTTAGCTGGAAGTCGGGGACAGGCAGCCGATACTCAGACGGTGGGGTATCTGTTTGCAGCGTGAAAGATAGCGTGAAGGGCTCGTCGATGATGATTGCCGTGGTGGGCTGGGCTAGCAGAGAGAGGTTGAGTTTGTAGGTGCCCGCATTCTGCGCGACGACCCCCTTCAGGCTTTCCGATTTTGTCAGGGCGCGTGGAATGCCGTTTGCGTGGGCGTAACTCTGCTTAAAGCCGTCGCGGGCGTCGTTCCTTAGCGGTCCGGGAAGGGGGTTCGGGGTCGATGGATGAGTGATAATGATGGGGAGTTCGTCAGATAGATTCAGAAAGGTCTTTTTTCCCTGGGCAGCGAGTGAATACGTGATTTTCCAGTCCGTGTATGTGTCGTGCAGTTTACCGGCGTCCACACAGGTAGGCGGGGTTACCCATGTCGTTCCTCCGATTGATGGGTACAGGTCGGGAGGGAGGTCGTAGCCCTTCCATGCCACCGGACTGGTAAATTTGTGGGGGATTTGAAGGGAGAAAGGGTACTCCTGGGTGGAGGCTTTCAGACTGGTAGCGCCCTGCAATACTTTGCTGATCTTGAAGATATCGAAGGAGTAGGTCACTCTCGTACTGGTATTGGAGGATACTGCAAAGAGCCACCCCTTGAGCTTTACAGATATCTCTTTGATCTTCTCGCCATCCTTTGCTGTCAAGACGATTTTTCCCGATACGAAGTCACCTGGGAGGAAACGGTGCGCCTTCTGATCCGTCATCGAGTATGGCGGATCCAGCACGATTCGAAAACGGGAACCCATCACGGCGGCCACTTTTGTCCCCTTGCTGGGCTTTCGGTCAGGAAGCTGAAGTCTGGGAGATGAAGCTTGGTTAGAGACCAAAGGAGGGCGGAGAATCTACCCCACCTTGAAGAAAAAAAGAAAGACGGAGCAGGTGGCATTGCTTGCGCAATCGTCTAACTTACTCGGGAAGTGTTCACAGCCTCGTGGCGAAGATCCTGGACATAACCTTTCTGGATACGAGGTGAAGGATTCATCCAATGGGAAGTGTCCAATAAGCCACGCCATTATAAGAGAGATGGACGAGACATCCATGGAGGAAAGGCATGTGATATCTAAGCCACAAATATATTGGTCGATCATTCCCAAACTGAGAGTGTGTGAGGCTTGTCATAATATATGGTGCAGCATCCCGATATCAACCTCTTGCAACGTGGAAGCGGAGTCTGGCATTCACGTTCATGAGCTTCGCCACTGTACTTCAAACTTCATTTATGCTCGACAAACGGCGGAACCAAGCCAAGACTGGCAGCGGTGATACTGACAATGAGTACTTGAAGAAGCTACAAAGGCCCATCCATCTAAGTCTTTGAACTCTGTTGTCGTCTGCGCAAATGCTTCATGCACGGATTTAGGATCACTGACACCCGCCTGGATATATGAAGTCTTCACCCTGAACTCTTCTGCCGGGTTGGCAAAATCAGCCCCTGGCTCTGGTGTGATATCCTCGAGGCAAACGTGGCCGCGCATTTCTGCTATAGCACGGACGGTCGAATACCTGATTCCGCGGGATCCCCCAGTGATGAGGAAGTTCTTCTGAACACTGTCGAATCACCGATTGACAGAACGGATGTCACCATCGTGTAGGGGGGTGTTCTCCTCGTTGTGGAGCGGCGTAGGGGAGAGTGGCTAAAGACCCTGCGGGATGTTGTTGCGATGCCGCACAGGATCGTCCGGGCAAGGACAGGCTCCTACTAAGTCGCGGAATTGGAGAAAATCTGATGAAAGACGCTATGCCTGCTTGTTGGAAGTGATGCTGGTCTCGGCGCATTGATATCTTACTTATTATTTTCCGACGGAGTCGCCGAGACGGATAGCCGACCAGTTTAAGAATAGGAGCACGCCGGCCCTAGTATAAATTGACACCAAGCTTCAAGACCAAGAACCATGATAACTCGCCTCCATTGAAGATCCCCCGCATTTACAATCCAAAATGGGTAAATCTATCGTTATTCCCCGGTGCAACCCCACCGATACACCCACCGCAAAGGCCACCATGACCTTCACCGGCGACGTCTGGGTGCAGCCCATTATCTCCGATAACAACGTGCGGATGGCCAGCGTCACGTTCACCCCCTGCGCAAGGTCCCACTGGCACACACACGAAGGAGGCCAGGTTCTATACGTCACCGTTGGATCCGGTTGGATTTGTGACCGCGGAGATGCGCCACAGCGGATCCAGGTCGGGGATATTATTCGCATCCAACCCGGTACGACGCACTGGCACGGCGCCGACGAGGGCAGTCTGGTGACCCATTTGACGGTCGGGATGGGGGAGACGGTGTGGCATGAGGCGGTTCCGGAGGCGGATTATCCACAGGGAGCATAGAATATAAGATGTGACCGTTTGTGTATTTGTGTGTGTATTTTCAAAGGCGGAAATAGTTTCAGTTTGGGTTGCCGGAGCCGAGATGATGCCGTGAAGCTAGCGAGTCCACCCAAACTTAGCTATTTATTTAACCCGCTTCTCCACACTCTTGTATTTCCTTCGGACCCCATGAAGAATAGAGAGTAGAAACATGGTTCACTTTGATGTCCCTCCAGGCGACGTTGCGCAGGTGCGTCTGATTGACACGACCTCGCGTCTAAAGTTTCTACCCACAAAGTACCTGATCCGCCCCGCAATGCCCGGATTCGATGACCTGCCAGACATGCCATCGTGGGCCTTCTTAGTCGAGTCAGACACGGGAAAAAAGGCCCTCTTTGATCTGGGGGTGCCCATTGACTTCCGGGAGATCGCTCCTATTGCTGCTAGTCCCCCGCTGATGGAGGCGTTTTGGGACATTCGAGTCCAGTCGACGACGGCGGACATTATCCGACAGCACGGTGTTCTACCAGAGGAGGTTAGTAGTATTATCTGGAGGTAAGTCGTTTCTATAATGTGGAGTGTTCGCAGCTTAGAACTGACTGCGATAGTCACTGGCATTGGGATCACATTGGCAATCCCTCTACATTCCCCGGGTCGACAGAGCTGGTCGTTGGTCCAGGTTTCAAAGAGGCCTTTCTCCCTGGATACCCGACCAAGAAGGACTCTCCAGTGCGAGACATTGACTTTGAGTATGCATCTCCCACCTATCCTTCCTCTACAATTCTAACACTAATACGCCACAGGGGTCGAACACTACGGGAAATCGACTTCACCACAGAAAACACCATCACAATCGGCAAATTTACAGCACTAGACTTCTTCGGTGACGGCAGTTTCTACCTCCTCGACTCGCCAGGCCATGCAATCGGCCATCTCTGCGGACTCGCACGCACAACGACAAACCCCGACACATTCGTCCTAATGGGCGGCGATCTCTGCCACCACGGCGGGGAAATGCGGCCATCCAAGGACCTACCCTTACCACCAGATATTTCACCAACGCTTTTTCCCTCGGGGAGACTACGTGGCTGTCCAGGGTCCATACTGGCCTCCATGCAGGGGAAGCGTGGCCGGGGCGTAGATGAACCGTTTTTCGATCCTGCTGTCGGACCAGACCTCGAGGAGGCGATTCGCTCTATTCGTAAGGCGCAGGAGGCGGATGCGGACGAGAATGTATTCTTCATTTTTGCTCACGATGATATGATTGAGGGGATTGTGGATTTGTTCCCGAAGACGTTGAATGATTGGAAGAGTCGGGGGTGGGCGGAGACTACGCGCTGGACGTTTCTACGGGATTTTGAGAAAGCAATGATTGCACATGAGGGTCAAATAGCAAAGCAAGCATAACGGGTTAGACAGCGAGCCTATGGGAAATGGAAAGTTCACTATCTTCAAATTTTAATATATTCCGCTTCATTTTTGATGGGTTGGGGTATTCTTCGAATGGATGCCTTCACTTCTTGATCAACCCCTTGAAGCCATGTTCGACAGCGCACTGGACACGGGAAAGGTGATCGTCACCCCATTTCAGTCGGGATTCCATGTTGCGTATAAAGACGACTTCGATGCCAAATATTACGCCCGGTCATTCCCCGAGCCGCCATCAATGTTTGATCTCGACCCAGGATACACGCTCCACGACGAGGGGGAGGATGAAAACGATGGGTTTGTTATTCGGTGTGCCAAGTGTGGATTTGACGTCAATTTCGACATCGATGGTTCATTTGCCTTTTCAACGACAGATGGAATGCAAGACGGACACTTGCAGATTATCAACCACGAGCCAATGGTCTTCGATGTGCAGATTGGCCTGACCCGAGTGGCAAAAATTGCTACAGATTAGAAGAAGATGAAGAAGTTTGGGCCCTTGAAAAAAGAGGTGGCGGCGAGGCCTCTTCAGGCGTTTGGAATTCCAGATATCTTCACTATGGGCCCACAGCTCTCAATCAGTGCAGCAATCGAGGCGAGCCTCGAAACTCGGATTGACCTTTTAGTACGCGGGACCATGATCCTTGCCCCGGGTAGAGTAGATATGGACTGCAAGGGTATAGATAACTCTTGGGATGGGCTCGAGGCGACATTCGACCCAGTATTCAAGGTAAATGGTATTCCCAAGAGCTGTGACACGGTAACTAACAGTGAAAGGCATCGTTTCAAGCAACAGCCAGATTGGAGTTCGGGTTGCCTATTGCGCTCGAAGTAGGCGTTGATGTCTTCACCGGAAAATTCAAACAAACGCTGGGTTTTGTTGAGAAGCCCGCGGCGTACATCACGGCAACAGCGCTTATTTCTACTGAGGATGGTGGTACCTGTGCCGATGGGATCCAATGTCGGGCCGGTGTTGACAATACGATTAGTGTCCAGGCGGTTGATCTATGGGAGTGGGACCTGTTCAGCACGACCATATATGATCATGGCATTGGTTGTGTGACGTACGTCGATCCATCCAAGTCTTCCAAATCTCTCCTTGGTGGTGAATTGGGTATATGGAACGGGCTAACCACATTCTCACAGGGCGGATGGATTCGATCTGGATGATGTTGATCCGCCCAGTGGGGTCATCAAAGACACCATCGACTATTTCGAGGAACGTAACATAGCCAATTCTTCAATAAAGATTCACGACATTGCCCACGCTTTGACATCCGCCAGTGGGGAGAGCCCGGTGAAGTATGTGATCATTCAGGATGCCCATGAGGACAGCATCCTGATGTCCGACACTGATGGTGGGGTATATCTGGTCAAGCCGACAGAATCAAACGACTCTAGCGCAGCCTGGGGAACTTTGGACAACGACTACCATCTAGTGAGCTTGGATACCTTTGGCCGCCTCTTATCCCTTCGCCGGGTTGAGTGGGAAGGGAGCGGTCTGCAGGTGGTTGAGCTCAGTTGGGCATGATGCGGAGAAGATGCCTCAAGACCACCACGTCGCGTACGTTCACTGAAACTGGTTTATGTTGGAGTATGCTCTACTTATCAAAGCGTAACTAGAAGAATTAAACCCTACTTTTCACAGGTAGACTGGTTTTTTTTCCCTCGCTGCTTCAAATATAAAAATACATCCTGGACCAGACAGGCACTGGGCGAATTAAAGGGGTAGAATTACCAGGACCGAAGAGTTCGGCAGTTGAAAATGCCAATTGGTTCGGCTTCATTTTTGCGGTTTAGTGTCGGAGAGTCTCCTTCCGCCTCCTCTGCCCATTCGGAGGGAGAGTGTCCGCTTCCACCTCGGTTGCTCCTCTCTATTTAATCTCGCAAATACGCAACGTTCCCTCTTTTTTCCTTCTAAATTCAGTTAAGATAACTAAAGGAATTGAAAATGCCGCCTCAAAAAGTCCCTGTCTTAGTCGTTGGCGGCGGCAACGCAGGCTTCTGCGCAGCCATCTCGGCCGTTGAGTCCGGCGCAAGCAAAGTCGTCATCATCGACAGCTGCCCCGAAGAATGGGCCGGCGGCAACAGCTATTTCACAGCAGGTGCCTTTCGCACTGCCCATAGTGGTCTTCAAGACCTCCTCCCAATCGTGAACAATGTCGACGCCGCCACAGCCGCCAAAATCGACATGGCCCCATACACCACCGATGATTTCGGGGGCGACCTGCGCCGCGTAACGGAAGGACGAACAGACCCCCAGCTCTCAGAGGCTCTTGTTCGGGACTCAAACGCTGCCGTAAAATGGCTCGCAGGGCATGGCGTGCGCTTCCAACTCTCCTTCAACCGGCAAGCCTACGAAGTCAACGGACGTTTCCAATTCTGGGGCGGAATGGCCCTCAAAACCCAGGACGGTGGGAAAGGTCTGATCGAGGACCATCGCAGAGCCGCCCGCAGATTGGGCATAGAAGTTATTTTCTCTACCACAGCGACTCGACTGGTTCTCGACCCTACTTCCAAGGTTGAGCGCGTCAAGGGTGTCGAGGTCGTCCTACCCACGGGCCAGAAGGACGTTATCTACGCCGACGCTGTCATTCTCGCCGCGGGCGGGTTCGAAGCAAACCCACGCATGCGAGCACAGTACCTCGGTCCCAGCTGGGATGTGGCCAAAGTGCGCGGAACCCCGTATAACCAGGGTGGGTGTTTGGAGATGGCGATGCGTGATGTTGGTGCAAAGCAGGCAGGTAACTGGTCAGGTTGTCACTCTGTTGCCTGGGACGCCAATGCACCTGCGCACGGTGGAGATCGGGCGATTTCGAATGAGTTCACTAAATCCGGGTATCCGCTTGGTATTATGGTGAATAAGGACGGGGAGAGATTCGTCGATGAGGGAGTCGATATGCGGAATTACACATATGCTATTTTTGGGAAGGCGATTCTGCAGCAGCCGGGGCACTTTGCTTTTCAAGTCTGGGATTCACAGGCTATCCCCTGGCTTCGTGACGAGGAGTATCGGGATGGAGTGGTTGAGAAGATTACGGCAGCGACATTGGAGGAGCTGGCGGATAAGTGCGCGGAGCATGGTCTCGCAAACAGAGAGAAGTTCCTTGATACACTTCAAACATTCAATAAAGCCGTTACAAAAAGTCGACGGGAGGAGCCGACAAAGGTCTGGAACCCTGCAGTCAAAGATGGTCTCTCAACACAGTCAAGCACTATGAAGCTACCCCTGGCCAAATCGAATTGGGCATTACCCGTCAACCAAGGACCTTTCCTCGCCATCAAAGTCACTTGCGGTGTGACCTTTACCTTTGGTGGTCTGGCCGTTGATCCTGACACGGCGGCGGTGATCTCAGCCACCAACAAACCAGTTCCGGGTCTCTACGCTGTGGGCGAGATGCTGGGAGGACTCTTCTACGGTAACTATCCAGGGGGTAGCGGTCTTACATCGGGTGCGGTGTTCGGCCGGAGGGCAGGCGCAGCGGCAGCAAGGGCTTCTGATCCTGTGGCCCGGTTGTAATTATATCATTTTCATAAATTGTTTAAATAAACTTGTAACCTTCCACTTTCAACTTATATTGACCCTGCGTTAAGATTCTTTGTTCTGTTTACAACGCGTACCTGAAAGTCCTATCCTCGATGTCGGTGAGCTCCCTCCGTTGCATTCCAGCCTGAGAGTCATCTTCAGTAAGAGGTTCCTCGTCTCTCTTCTTGTTCTCATATGAGTATAAGAACCTGTAGCGTATTAGAGCCTAACATGGAATATATGTAAGGGGCAAACCAACCTTAGGGCCAAAGGCGCAATCAGAAGAAACACGAAAGCGGTCATCATAGCAGTGACCGCACTTGGATATCCGTTTTCCTCCTCACTCTCTTTGAAGAATTGAGGAGCAATGATATTACCAGTACAGTACCTATAAAACAAAATTAATGCCTCTGTTAGGGAAGAATTGGACTCAGTATATCTCACCCAATGAACAGAATGAAAGTAACGGTGGTTTTCTTGGTGAAACCGGCAACATTTCCTCCGATAACTGAGAAGGAAACCGCCAGGCTGGCTGAGTTTGTATAGATTATCCAGACTCCTGCAACCCTACCCCATTTATGGGCATGGGGAAGCGTATAAACAACAATAGTACCGATAATCGAAGGTACGACGGACAGGGACATCACAATGAGGCGGAGATTTCGAGTATGTGATGCCACGAAGCCACTAATTGTGACGGGGTCAGACATATTAATTCCAAAAATAGGTGTGCCGTTTCCATACCTGAGCAGAAGTGATGTTACCTGGATCACATGCGATGGGATACCGAGAAGCTGGGTCTGGATTGCGGTAAAGCCAAATCCTTTGATCAGTAGACTGCTGAACTATATAGAGAGGTTGCTCAATTAGCTAAAGAACGATCAGGATGATGGTGAATAATCAGCTTACACTAGACAGTGAGCCAGAAGGAATAGTATTGGCAATGCCAATGGCGAGGAACAGCCACGTCTTGACATCCAAAAACGCTTCCTTGACCTGGGCCCAATTCCATTTGGAGTGGAATTCATTATGCTCCTGAGTCTGTAAACAGGTATGTTAGAATATCCCTTTCAAAACACAGTGAAATCTATCCGTCACATACCACTGTGATCAGATACTTACGCTCCTCCTCTGATAGAAACCTTGCCTCTTCGGGAGCACTAGGGAAGAAAAACAGGAAAAATACACCCCATAAGACAGTCACGCCACCAAATATAATATACAACAACCGCCATGAAGCAACAGAGGTATGACTATGGCCCACGGCGTAGCTCAGTAAGCCACCGAAAATCCCGAATATGGGCGTGCCCGCAAACCAGATCACCTGTCGCAGAGGTTGCTGTTGTCGGGTATACCATTGTGCTGTGATGGATTAACTTTCTGGCATGGGAATATTTGATGGAGACCACTTACATGTGATTACCACGAAGCATGGTGCCATGACAGACTCCAATGCTCCGAGAATGAAGCGGTTTACCATTACGCCCGGGAAGTTGACACAGAAATTGGTCATGACCACGCACAGACCCCAGGAAATGATGAAAAAGCTGAGAAATCGAGTGACGGAAAATGAATGTAGTAGACTCGCCAATGGGTATTCAAACACCAGATATCCGAAGTAGAAAATGGAGGAGACCCAGCTATATTGTGCGCCATTGATGTGCTGTAAAGCAATCAGGATATTTAATAGGCAGACTCGGGGAGGGAGGTCTTACAGTGTCTTCTTTGAAGGTGTACACAGCGGCATATCCAAGGAGAGCCTTGTCGAGGAATTGGAGGCCGTACGTGATCAGCATCTAAAACACCGCAGTCAATATGTCGCCTCGTTCTAACTGTAGCGGAGCATCTAGAATACCAGTGGTAGGATCCGGGAATCGAGTTTTCTGACGAGCCGGGACTTTTCCGCAGCAGATATTTCTACCATGGAGGAAGATCTCTTGTTTTCGAGACCTCCCTTGTCCTCGTGCTCAACCATCACTTTCAAGTCGTCTTGTTTGCTGGTCATGGTGTTGGAATAGCAGGGGCAGACAACTGTGGATAATGAAAATCAGGTTCTGCATTCCCGGGGTTTATAAACGCCCGCCAAGGCAGCTCAATGGCCTGATCTACACCCCATACATATCTCAACAGGGATCACGCGTGGGAAAATGAGATAGCAAGATAGCCAGCCTTGAAGATATTGGGGAAAATCTGGGGCAAAGTTCGCCGCCCGGGATACCGAATTGGGACGAGTTGGCGAAGGGAAGCTAACCGAAAGCGGATGGATTAGCGATATCGCCGGATTGGCCTAATTAGGCAATGAGTGCCCAGAGCTATATGATAATGGATAGTCCAAACACAAGCAGCGGTCAGGATGTCTTCTTTCCGCTATTCCAATGACATTATTTACAGAAAATGGCGCCCCATTTTGCCCAGGATTCCAAGCCCTTGAACAGCGGAGCTGGTGGAGCAACGCGGTTGGAGTCGACAGACCACGAAATATCCACGAACACAGTCCCAACCATTAAATCATTATCCCAGGAACAGTTTCCTGTCGACCAGGTGAGCAAGGGGTTCCTGGCTGTGGCTGCAAATGCATTGGGACATGTCAGTCTTCCTGTGTATGTGTACAGATCATCAACTCCCGGACCGGTGGTTGGTATCACCTGCGCCATTCACGGGAACGAGGTGAACGGTGTTGCTGTGATTCAGAAGCTTTTCGATACCATTGCCAAGGGATTAGAGAATGGAAACCCTCCCATGATCGAAGGAACTATAATTGGCATCCCAGTTATGAACATACCGGGTTTCCTAAACTCAGTCCGCTCGTTTGATGGCCAAGATCTCAACCGCCTGATGCCAGGGTAGGTATTAGCCAACTCATTTATACGCATACACAAGCGTACTGACTGTCTTGGCTAGGAAAGAAGACGGAGCAGCTCCTCAACAGTATGCCTTCAGGATATTCAATGATGTTATCCTCAACTTCGACTATCTATTCGATCTTCACACCGCGTCGGCAGGTCGCCTAAACTCTCTATACGTGCGGGCGGACATGTCGCACCCAGAAATCAACCACATGGCACACGCACTCCGGCCTCAGATTATTGTCCATAATGATAGCTTATCGGGATCAATGCGAGGTTGCGCACAATCCAAGGGTATTAAAGCCATCACGATAGAGGTATGCTGGTTCCTGAATATCCAATCTCCTCCCTCTTTTAGTTAACGGGCGCCCCAGATTGGAAATCCCAGTGTTTTCCAAGAGAGCTTCATAGCAATGGCTGCCCATGGAATATCGAACGCCTTAACACCGATACTTGGGTCCCAGCTTCTTCAGAAAAGTAGTCCTCTTTCATCACAAACAACCACTGCAGTATGCTGTCGAAGTGTAAGCACCCAGCTCCAGTGTTTCTATAGCCATAGATTCCCTGATCACTAAACCTATCTATAGTACTGGATATTTTCACGTACTGCGGGTATTCTTCGAGGTATCTGAACATACTCCTTCTTAATTTATGCGTTACGTTGCTAATAGGATCAGTGTACAAAACTGTCGCCGATATCGTCAAAGCTGGGGAATTAATAGCCGACATTCGTTCAATTTTCGGTGACGTCCTGGAGCAGATATATGGGCCCAGCGAGCACGACACTGTTATAGTCGGCATAGAAGCCAATCCTGTGGCTAAAACAGGGAACCGCATTGTGAGGATCCCACGAACCCTTGCAGCCCTACCTAACGCTAACATATCCTCACTTTGGTTAGGCCCATCTAGGTGTACTGGGAACCGATTTCAAGGCTGGTGTATGCGACGGGCACCTATAACTCCAGGGAGATATTTTTAAATAATACAATAGTAAAGTTTTTATTCTCCATTTGCTGCGTAGAGTGTCTAAATGACCAATCCATCCTTTACCTCACTCATAATGACCTCCCAGTCCAGACGCCGGCCTTCCTTATCCTCCGCCTCGCAAACCCTCTCTGTAAACTTACGAGACCATGTATAATGCTCACCAGCGACCTGCTCATGCTTTTTCAAGAGATCCACAGCCCACTCCCGATAGATGATATCTTCCACCTCAATAGCAGCCATCACCAGTGGCAAAGGCCATATCTTAGTCGGTGGAGGTAAATCCTTCGAGGCGGCCGGTTGCATAGTCTTGAGCTTCTGAGCAATGAGGATCATACTCACTGCGTGCGCATTAGCGGAATGTCTCACATCATCCGGCTTTAAAGCACGTGAGAATGAGATCTCAACAGCGTGATATAAGGTGCGAACAACTTGGAAGGTGAATTGACTGCGACCGGGATATGGGATTTGGGAAAGAGAGTTCAGTGTTTGGAGGTGGCTATCTAGCTTTGTGCGTATCTGTGCGGCCTGTGACGGATCAGGACCAGAGTGCTTTGCTTCAGTGATGTAGTGAAGCATCGCGACTAGGCGAAGCATAAGTTCTAGTAGTGGGAGTTGAATTTCATCTGATGATAGCTCCTCCTCGGGGTACGTGATGCTGTAGGCTTGGTGGAGGGTGCTGCATGAAAGACGAAGGACTGAAATAAGGGATTCCTCATCACCCATAGCCTTCAGAACTGCACCTCCTCCATGTTGGAAGGTGGATGCCTTACCATCTAGGGTGCAGAACTAGGCATTATTAGTAACGACGGGGCTTTCCAAGGTAAGTGGTTTCGAGGGGGATATAATAGTCTCTCACCCATGAAATAACTCGCGCTCGAATGCCGGTCATCTCCGACTTGACGTTTGGAATATGCAGAAATTGTGAGACAAAGGTAAGAATGTCGCGTAAGGGCCCGGTGCGCGCGGTCATCAGATTCACAAGAGCAAGAAAAAAGTAGGCCACGAAAGTGGCATCAATATCATCTTGTGAGAATCCAACAAGTGTGTTCGTCACTTGATCTTGTTCTTGGAGGTTATCCACACTCATAGAATCAACTCCTACTCCCAGCTTTTCTGACATTCGAGATAAGCAATCTGAATAATGCCGTGAAGCATCGCCCAGGGAACTGACTTTCCCCGAGTAATAGAGATTTGTCGACGTCCAGGCAAAAATGGAAGATAGCACCCAGCGATGTGTGTCGGCAAAACGATGAAAAAAATACGTATAGAAAGTCCAATCAGGCTTTTTAGATGAGAATCGGCCAGCGACAGCCCGGGAATAGTGTTGCGCGAGAAGGGGTATGGGCAGTGTATCAACAAGCGGTCTGTCGTTTAGTGACGAGTTTGGCTGCTGCGCACTCTCAAGAGGGGATATGGGCAATTGATTATGCATATCCAACCCGACGTCTGCCACCGGAAATAAAACACTCTCATCGGGCTCTTCCAATGAAGACCGGAGCTTGTTTTGAGCGGGAAAATCGAACCGCAGCCCGGGAAGCATCAAGTCTTCCAAGGGCGCGGAATGCGTGAAACTCTGATCCCAGAAGGAGATAACATCACGAAATATCGCTTCATCGGACGGATCTTGGAAATTTAATGGAGACTCTTCATGAGGGGTAGTAAACACTGATGGTGAAGGCCCAGTTAACGACGGTTGATCCGTCGTTTGAAAGCCTGACGGGCTTGGTGAGGCTCCAGGCTGCTCATAATGGAATTGAATTTTGTCGGGGGGGCCATCGTATTTGCATCGGAGGTGGGATGCTTTACAGGTCGAACACCGCGGCCGGTGATCATCACATTGTTTTTTGCGCCTTTGACAGGTCAGACAGGTCATGCTGGGAGGGGTGAGGCAGAATTGCAGACGGACAGTTGACGATGAAACGAAACCCAAGTTTGCAGTGGCATTGGAATCGCTTTCTAACCAATGAGGTCACTACTCACGGACCACCGGGCCCACCCGCATCCTCCGCACGCAATGACAAGTTGAGGCATAATATAGTGTGTTTCTATAGTCTAGTGCTATAATTCAGGGCATGAAAACTAGTCTAGGGGTGTATTTATGTTGCTGCCTTGTGCAGGTATTTAGGGGGTGGGGGAAGTTCCGGGATATATATTTGCGGCTTGCCCCCTCTTGATCAGAAGCTACGTCAAGAGTGAGACCTACAAAAATTAGGCAGAATTATATGCCTCGCACATCTAATTTAAATCTTCTCATATTTTCTAATATTTTTTATTTTTCAAGGTGAAATACCCCCTTCAAGCTGAAGAGAGTCAGGGATGGCGCCAAAAAGCCCTCTGCAAACCGCGGGTACGAGAGCCAATCAACGTCGATCTCTTTTTACTAGCGTTGATAATGTCGGGATCTCGGGCCATTATCACCAATCAGAGGCCTGCTGGCCCAATGGCAAGGCGCTTGACTACGAATCAAGAGATTGCAGGTTCGATCCCTGCGTAGGTCAATCTTTTTGTTTTTTTTCTTCCTTTTGACACTGACACTCCCCTTACTCCAACAACCTCAATCATCACAATCCCTAATACTTCCTTCCATCTCGCTCAAAGGTCAGAATGGCTCCGACCGGACTGGAGAACCTTCCCCCCGAGATTCTGCAAATGATCCTGGGCTATATGGGGGTGCCTTGTCAAAGGACACCTGTGCCACCCTGGTCTGCAGCTTGCTGGAACTCCATAAAGTCTGGAAATACCGACTGAACCTGTAATTATAATGATGCTTTGCCGCATATTTTCTCGAGACTTTGTATACCAGTATACCGTGCTCATATACATTCCTGGGAGTGTCTTTGAGCAAATGTGATGATGAATTGGCCGATGCATGGTCCTGGTTAATGGAGAATGATATCTTTCAACCTTCTTTTTGTTATGACCTGACAAGCTAGCTATATTTAGTATAGCCTACTAATGCGCACGCACTTAACAGCCAACTATTTATAAGCTAATCAAACTAATAATTAATAATTAGTTATTATTAGAAAACATTACTATATCACGTGATAGATAGCTATTTAGAGAAATAGTAGCTAGCCTACTATAAAATAGCTATATTTATTAATAATAGCTATTTAAAATAAAAATAGCTAATCTACTACTAGCTACTAGTAGCTATATAAAAAATATAAGAATACTTATTTTTATATATATATCTAGTTTATTTTTTAGTTCTTTATATTTAATCTAAGTTATTTATTTAAGTACCAACTACTATCTCTAAGTTATTTATTTAAATATTAACTACTATCTCTAAGTTATCTACTTAAAATTAAATCTTGGCTATAATTTAATCTAAACATATTCTTAATTATTATATTTAAGTAACAGCTTTATTATATACAATAAAAGTAACTCTTAATCAAGCTATAAGTTATATTATATATACCAGAATCTAGGATTATATATTAAAACTAGATAAAAAGTTAATTAATTTAAATAACTTATAATAAGATTACAAAGTTAAACATCTTAAATAACCAAAATATTATAATATTTTAAATATTAATTAGTTTAGTTAAGGAACTTGATTAACTTAGTTAATATTATAAAATAATTATATAATAATAATACTATAAATATTAAATTAATTAAGCTAGGGCTTGCACCTGCAGCAGTAAATAATTATTAAAAACTTAATAATAATAATTAATTAATTATAAAAATAAATTACTATGCTAGAATAGTAACTAGTAATAAAAATTTCTAGAAAAAATCTTAAAAAACTAAAAATCTAATTATTAAAGCTATTTAATAATATTAAATTAAAATTATAATATCTTATTACCTAGATAAATATATATATTTATATAAATAATACTAAATTTTAAAGTAATATTAAAAAAATTATATTTATATTAATTTATTTAATAGAAATAGTATACAAATAATTTAAATTCTTTATTAAAAAATATTTAGATATTTAATAAACAGGAGATAGTAATAATATAGTAAATAATATTAAAAAAATTTATTAATATATTTAAAAATATTAATGCTACTTGGCAAGCTAAAAAAAAAATTTATATTTTATATAATTATAGAGACATTGCAAGATATATATTAAAATTATAATAAAATAATAATATATTTATCTTATAATTTAAATAGAAAATAAATATAAAGATTAAAGAAAAATTACTCTTTAGAAAATATTTTATAAAGATTAAGAAATTTATATTATTATATAAAAAAATTAATAAATAACTTAAAAAATTTAAAATTTAAAAAAATAAAGGCCAACACCATGCATAATTTTAAAATAAAAACTAGTTTAGTAGTAAACAGCCAAAGCTGTAAGCGTGCTTTCGGGACGCCGGCGTGTAGGCGGCGTAGAGCGATCAACACTTAGGGGTGTTTTGACTAGCGGCTACAGAATACTAAGATGAATATTAGTAGGGGTCAACAGGATAAGAAAAATCAGAAATAAATTGCTTAGCTTCCTTAGGTGATTATAATAATTATATTCTTTTTATAGCTATCTAGCGGGGGATTAGTAGATTATTATTACCTGACTGAGTACTGTGCCCAACGCGGGGTTAAGTATTAATATTAGTTTATTTATTAATAGTAACACTGGTCTCTTTACTGTTAATACTGTGAATAAAAATAATAAAAGTAAAGTAGATAGAATGCCCCTAAAATATAGCTTTATTTATAAATTTAGATAGATTTTTATTTAACTTTATAAAATCTTATATTTATATATCTCCAGAACTTCTTTTTTATTCTTTTATTAATAAGTAAGCGTTGCAGTATTATTAATATATTATTATAAAGAGTTAAATAGTAACTAATATAATATTATAAATTAATAAGTTTTTTTATTCTTTGCAGTAAGCTACTTAAATAATTAAAAAAAGTATTAATCTATATTTATTAAACTAGCTAATTATTTATTAAATAAAAAAAAAAAGAGCTTTCTTTAGTGCGGCTCTTGCTACTTAGTAATATAAAAAAATTTATTTTATAATTAAAACTATTATTATTTTAATAGCTTTTTCTTCTATGAGTTACTTTATTATTATTAAATAGCCATGGATTGTGGAAATAGCAGCTAATTATTATTTTTTAAATAATTATTTTTATTTTCTCTGCTATTTTTATTCTAGAATCTTCTCTAGTTGCTGGATACACCTGGTAATTATAAGCTTAGATTAGCTTTTTAAATCTTTCTTAGGGGCTCAACATCTTGTTTATTTTTAGATAATTTATTTAGTTTCAGCTTTCCCCTTCTCTTAGCTTTTTATTATGCTTTGGTACTAAATTTAAGTATATTTCTTAGAGATTTTATATCTACTAGTATCCCGGCCGCCCCTTTTTCTATTAATTAGATAGCAGTGTGTCTCCAGTGTGCTAAGAATATTTAAATAAAGTTAGAGAATAATATTATTATTTATACTCTGGCCTGTGTTATTCTCTACCCTAACTAGAACTATATTAAGTGCGCCTGTAAAAATAAGATTTATATTTTTATTTTTTCCCCCCTGCGTGCTGCTATTAGAGTTTTTTAGAAGTTACTAAAAGAAAGTAATACTTTCTTATATATAAAGATATTCTCTAAGAATACAGAGGTCTATTTAAATTAATATAATAAAATAAACCCCTCTGAGTACTACCTGTGTTTATTAAATAAAAATAGTTTTTATATAGTAAATCTCCTGTGCGTGGCCCTCAGGCAGCCAGAGCTTAGCTTTAAAAAGAAGATTTAAATAAATAATTTATAAAAAAATAATAGTAATAATGATAACTAGAAGTTATAAATTAGGCTTGGTGCTTTAATATTATAATAAAATAATTCTTTTTATATATAAAAAATAAAGTCAGTTCTGCCTGTGCATAGTATCTTATAGAATCTTATATAATATATTTTTATTAAATCTTAAAATTTAGTAAGAAAAAGAAAGAATAATACTATTATAGTATTAATAATAGCTAAAAATTTTATAAAAAAAAGACTAAAGTCTACTTCTCTACTTATAACAGGGCTTAAGAGTTATTTTATTTTTATAATAATAGTTCTTTAGAGCCTGCTTTATATTTAATAAATTCTTTTTTATCTATTAAAAGTTTTTATAATTAAAAAAATTTTTTTATTTAATAAGATACTGCTTCTTTTATTAAATTATATATTTTCCAAGTATTACTTTGACTTCTTACTTTTTTATATTATTAATAATAATTGGCTGGTGATTACCTGGTGTTTTATTTTTTTAATTAATTTATTTCTTTAGGAGTAACACATAGAAAATAGAATAGATTTAATTATATATTTTTAAAAAATAAAGGCGGTACACTTGCTTATTAATAACTTTTTTAATTAAAAAAGAGTTTTTAAACTTGGTATTTAACTTCTTACTAGAATACCAGGTTTTTAGATTTCTAATTAATAATTATATCTTTTTATTAATATAAAAATCTATTTTTTTATATTATTAATTATATATCTTTGCATGCCTAGCTTGTATTTTTTTTATATACTTTATTATCTAGGCACACACTTCTCTTAATTATTAAAGTCTTTCTTTAACTAAGAGAATAGTAGTACTTTTTTATATATTAGCTAGCTTAGAAAGTAATAGCTTCATGCCATGTACTAAATAATAAAATAAATATCCTATTAATATATTTTTAGTATTATTATAAATAAATTCTGCTATTTTTAATAGCCCTGTCTAATCTGTTTATTAATAATTACAAAAGATTTTTAAATATATCTTTAGTATTTAGTTCTGCTATTTTATTTACCTGTTAGTTTACAGGTGATATACTGTGCTTATCTAATATTTAATTTAAAATATTTAGTAAAATTCTTGCTAAAATTTACTAGTAAATAATATTTTATAATTAATTACTAGGCTTCTTGGCGCCCTATTTCTTAAGATAATTTTTATTATAAATAAATTAGCTAGTTTTTCTGCATTAAGGGTGCCGCATGTAGAAATATATTATATAAACTTAGAGAACTAATTAATAATAATTATTATTATATTATAGACGTGCCCTTGGTATATTAATAGCAGTAGATCTATAATAAAATCCATGATTTAGTTTTTCTAGAAATTTTTGGGCATAGATAATAATGCCAGGTTTTTCTAAGATTATTATTATAATGCTTTATTTTTTTAATATACTATATAATTATTCATGTACTCTATAATATTAATATATAAATAATCTTAGTAGAACTTTCTTTGTACTAGATTAAGTATTTTATCCTGGCTGAAATAGCCTGTGTATAGGTTATTATAATAAATTTATAAAATTTTCTACTACAGAGCAGTAGTAGAAAAAATATAAATAGTTTTTTTATATTATACTAGCTTATTACTATCTACATGCTATTTTATTTTATAATTCTGGGTTAAAGCATGTATTGCTTGATTTTTAACTACTTTATCTATTTTAGAGTTATTTTAAATAAGCTTAGTCTAGGTGTTCTCTTGCTGAGCCTCTAGAATTAAATTAAAAAAAAAAGTTATTAATATTTTAATAATATCTTTGCTTTGAGCCGCTTTCCTAGCTTATATTCTTAGAATTAAGAGTTCTGAATTTCTTATATTTATAAAAAAAATATTAGAAAATATAAGTCTACTTTTATCTTGTCCATCTTATAAACTTTCTAATTTCTTTTAAAGTATAGGTAACAGGCCTATAAAGAATTTTTTCTTAATTAATTTATAATCTAGTTACTAAGACAGTATATTAGCAGGATTAAGATATTCTAGCTAATATTTAATTTTAAAATTATAAGATATTAGCAGCTCTGCCCAACAAGCCTGTTAAAAATTTAATATTTTAATAATATAGAAATATTTTAAATTTTTATAATTTATTTATATATAGATTGCCTGTGGACTGCCTTTAAAATAGTATTATTATATTTTAAAATATTTAATAATAATTAATAGCTCTTGATTATGCATCTTATAGCATAGCTTTATATTTTTTAATTTTTAAAAATAAAAAGTAATAAATTATCATGCATGCTTTTTTTTAATTAATAAATCTTTTCTGCATGATTGTAATAAGATACCTGCAATAGTATATTTAAAAATATTTATAATAAGCAAAATCTTCTCTACAGGGTTAAAGTATCTAAGTATAGAAAACTTAAACAATATCTTTTTAAGCGCTTCAAAGGCTCTATATTCTTAATTTAATAAATAAAAAGAATCAGTCTTTCTCCCCTTCTTCATGCCTTTAAGTAGGTTTGTCAGGGGAGTAGTTATTCTAGTATAATTTAAAATAAATTAGTAAAAATAATCTATAAAATCTAGAAATATTTAAATATTATAAAAAAAATAAAGAGCAGGCTACTTACTTATAGTTTACATATGCTTTAAATTTATATAAATACTATTTTTTTTAATTATAAAGCCTAGAAATTAGATCTTTATTTAGTAAAAGCTATATTCAAATAGCTTAGTATATAAATTAAATTTCTAGAAATATAATAGTATCTTGCTAACATGTTACTTATATTTCTTCTTTATAATAAAATAGACAAGGATATTATCAAGATAAATAATAATTAAGTTATCTAAAATTTCTATTATTATTTTATTAATATATATCTAAAAGGTTGCAGGTGTATTATATAAACTAAATAATATAATTATATATTTAAAATAGCTATATTATATTTAAAATGCTGTCTTCCACTTGTTGCCTTGCCAGATATGGATATAATAATAAGCCTTATATAAATCTAGCTTAATAAAGTATTAAATACTTACTAAATAATTTATTAGCTTATTAATATAAGAGAGCAGATAATAATTTTTAAATATTATTATATTTAGCTCTTAATAATTAATACATAGCCTTAATATTTTATTAGTCTTTTTTATAAAAAGCACTGGTGCCCTGGTAGAGCTAGTTAAAAGTTAGATCTAGCTCTATTTTACTATTTTCTTAATATATTTTTTTAAAATCTTAAGCTCAAGCTGTAATATATTATAAAATTAGTTAAATAATAGTAATGCGCTGTTTTTTAATAAAATATTATAAATTATATATTTCCCAGGCAGGATAGCAGCTTTTTCTTTTAAAAAAATATATTTTTATTTCTAGTAGGTTTTAGAGAGGACTTCTATTATATTATTATTATTATTTTTATAGTATATCAGCATCATGGTTAACTCCTTTTTTATTTCTTTAGTAAAATACTGGAAGTTAATAATTTAGATTTTTAGTAGCCTTATATAATATCATCAGGTGCCTGTTCTTAGTAAAATATTAGAATTAATAGAGTATATCTAACTTTATTCTAGAATAATATTATATTTTCTTCTATCTAGATTAATAACATGGTATTTTATCCCATAAGATTTAGATTTACCATCCAAGTCTTTAATTAGGGTGAGGCTTAAATATTTAGTATAATAAAATATTATTAGCTCTTATATTTAAAAGAGCTATAGTAATTACGTGCTTATTACTAATTTTTATATAAATATTTATATAAAGGGGCGGCTTTGCAGCATCTTTAATTTTTTTAAAAATTAATAATTTAAAAATTATAAATTTTTATTAATTTTTATTATTATTTTTTACTGGTACTTTATTAGTGCTTTTCTTAAGATACTTCTAATTAAAGTATTTTTTTTTATTATAGTAATAGTAAAGGTTTTTTTTTTTATTATTTTTTTTATTTTTTCTCTTACTCCTGGAACTTCGTGTTCTTATTATACTTATTAAATTAGTTTTTATTTTTTTTATTACTAATATTTTTATTATTATTACACAGGTATTTATTGCTCTTCTTGCCAGCAGTATATTAAAGATTTTGCAATAAGTTTTTATTATTTTTTTATTAGCTAGCTGCTACATAGCTTGCTTCTTACTTTTCTTACTTTTATAATTACTTAAAGCAGGCTGCTTGTATTTTAACTTCTTAAAGTTTATTATATGCCTTGGTATTCTAGCAAAGCAGCTCTTAATATAAAATTAAATATAATTTTTAGATTACTACCTGATAAATAAATTAATCAAGGTTTTTCTTAATTTTAGAAAGGGTTTCTTGGAATCTTGCAAAGAATTTCTAAATATTTTTTTTATTTTATTAAATAATATTTAGAAAGATAAATATTATTATACATCCACAGTTTATTTCTAGTTTTATATAATTTTTAAGAAACTAGATAAATTTCTTATAGATAATATTCTTGGGCATAGACTTATAGATTAATCTTTATAATTATTTTATAATATTACCCAGATGGCCCACAGTATATTAAACTTTTCTTTTATTTAAATTATATACATGAGGCTTTGCATGGAAGAAATTAATAAAATTTACTAAAAAATAGCAGAGCTGGTCTACTAACTTATTATTAAAAAACTTAGAATTAGTTATTTTAGAGTTTTTTATATTAAGATAATTACTAAATATATTTAAAATTTTGGCCATGTAGTCCCCCACTGGATCACTAATATAGTAATAATATTTTATTTATTTATAATAAATAGTTTCTTAGATCTTAAAAATCTTTATTATTTTATTAGTGTCTTGCTGGCTAGCGGCGCCTTCGGCGGGTTTAAATAAATTAAAATTAATCTTAGTTATCCTGTAGAATTGCTAGAGGCAAAGTAATTTAAACTATAAGCATGCTTTTAAAATACTAGTATATAAATAGCATAGAGTAATTAATACTTAGAGATGTTTTAATTAGCAGCTATAAAATATTAAGATAAATACTAGTAGAGATTAATAAAATAAAAAAAATTAGAAATAAATTACTTAGCTTTCTTAGATAATTATAATAATTATATATTTTTTATGGCTATCTAGTAGGGGGTTGGTAGGTTACTATTACCTGGCTGGGTGCTGTGTCCAACGTGGGGTTGGGTATTAATATGACCTCGGAAGGCAAAACATTGACCCAGGGTCAGGTTTGCCTCGCGGTGTTACTGGGTCAGGTGACCGCTGTGACAAAAGCTATTATAATTAAATAAAAAAAATATATTTAATTATAAAATCTAGAGTACAGCAACTTTTATAAATATTAATTAATAAAATTTAATATAATACTTTTAAAAGAAAAAAAAATAATATTAATAAAATAGATTATACTTTATTTATAATAAATTAAATTATTAATTAAAAGAATATTAATAAAAAAAATAGATTAGAAACTAAAGAAAGCTAAAGAAAAATAGTTAAAAATAATATAAAAATATAAGCATGAAATTTATACTATTTATAAAAAAAAATAAAAACTAATGTTTATAAAAAATAAGAAAACTAGGGCTACTAATCTTAAATAAATTATTAATAAAATATATAAGAAACTTCTAGAGGCAGGTAAATAAAAGATTAAAGTTAAAATTTTAAAAATATAATTTTAAAAAATTATTAATATAATTAAAAAAGATTGCCTATAATTAAATATAAAATTATTTATTAAGAAAGTATAAAAAATAGCTAATAAATAATATAAAAAAATATATAAAAGATTATTTATAAAGATAAAAGTACTAGAAAATAATGTAGAAATTAATAAAATTTAAAAAAAAATATATAGCAAAGCTAAAGTATTAAATATAAAATTAAAAATATTTAAAATATATAGTAGTATTAATAAATTTTTTAAATTTAATTTATTTAATAATAAATTTAAAATTTAAATTAAAAATAAGTAATCTAAGAGCACTACTAAATTTAATTTAAAATTTATAATAATATAATTAAAAACTAAAAAAAAAAATTTAATTTTTTAGAATAATAAAAAAGCCTAAGAAATCCATAGATATCTATATTAAAATTTAAAATATTAAAAAAAAAATATAAAAATATAAAATTTATATTTAAAAAAATATAATAAATATCTAATTAAATATTAATTATATTATAAAAATAATAATAACTACTATAAAACTTTTTAAATTATATTAAAGAAATAATAGCAGGGATGGTATTATAAAATATATATAAAAAAATAAAATATATATATATTATTTAAAATATAAAAAGTATAAAAAATTTTTATAACTAATATATTACTTAGTATTATATAATAATAAAATATATATTAAAATAAAATATAAAATAGAAGATATGCCCATATAATTATAAATAATTTAAATAAATTAAATATACTTATATAAAGAAATAAAATATATATATATAAAATATTTATTATATAATAAATATAAAAAAATATACTAGATATAATATTTTAAAAATAATTATATTATATACTATAATAATAAAATAAAAAAAAAGTAATTTTTTATTAAATTTAAAAATTTTAAAAATTAAACTAAAAATATAGATTTTTAGATAATAAATATTAAGAAAATTTTTTTAATATATATTTTATATTAGCAGCTATATAGTTAGAACTATATTTAAAATTAAAGCTTTTAATAAAAGATAAAGAAGTATATATTATAATTAATTTAAATATAATAAAAAACTTTATATATCTAGAATATATAAGAGCTATAAAAATAATAATAAAAAAAAAAGTTCTAGTACTAGTTCTAGAACTGAGTAAAAAAAAATTAAAAAAAAAACTAAATTTATATTAATTAATATAAACAGGAATTATAATAAAATATACAAAAAATATATTAATTTTAATATTTTTTTAATAAAGAAGTATAATATTATACTTAAAATTTTATAATTTAAAAATACTAATTTATTTATTAATTAAAAAATATAAGATACTATAGAAGTTAATAAGCTATTAAAAAATTAATATATAAAATTTAATAAAAAAAAATAAAAATATAAAAATAACACTTAGAAAAACTAGTAAAGTAAATACTTGTTATAATAAAATTTTTATTAAAAATATATTTAGCTAACAAGCTTAGATAGATAAACTATTTATATAAAAAAAAAATAAAAATTTATAATTATATATAAATTACAGGCTATTAAATAAAATTATTATTAAAAACTAATATTTATTATCTTTAATCTAGAAGATCTAGAACTAGATATAAAAAGTAAAGTAGTTTATAAAATTAAATATTATTAATATTTATTATTAAATCTAGATTATAAATAAAGAAAAATAGAAAATAATATTTTAAATAAAATTTAGATATTATAAATATTTAATTATATTATTTAGACTAATTAACACATCAGCATTATTTTAATAATTTATTAATAAAATTATAAAAAAACTTAGAGAAGTATATATATTTATATATTTAAATAATATTTTTATTTACTTCAAAGACTTTAATAAATATATATAATATATAAAAAACATGCTCTAAAAACTTAAAATTATTAAATTATAATATAAACTTAAGAAATGTAAATTTTATATTTAAAAAATAAAATTTCTAGAATACTAAATATTTATAAAAGAAATTTAAATAAAGAAATTAAAGATTTAAGTAATCAGGGATTAACTATAATTAAAAAAAATTCTTAAATCTACTATCTTACAGAAAGAAGTAAATAAATTTATTTAATATAATAATTAAGTACTAGCAGGAACTATTAAAATTAAAAAAAAATATTAAATTAAATAAAAAAAATAATAAAAGTTAATACTATAATATAAAAAATACTAGAAAATATTAAATTAGAAATAATTAATAATAAAAATAAAATAATTTTTATTAAAGAACTACTTTATATATTAAAGAATATAATTAAAGAAATTATTTAAATATATTATAATAAACTAGTTAGAGAATATCTAGAAATTAAGAAAATTTATAAACTTATTAAAAGAAACTATTATATTTAAAAAGTTTAGAAAAAGATTAAATATTATATTAATAATTATAAAATTTATTAAAAAAATAAAGTATTATAGCATGCATCTTATAAATAGCTATAATTAATAAAAATATTAAAAAAATCTTAAAAGTAAATTATAATAAATTATATTATTAAGCTATTATATTTAAAAAAATATAATTTTATATTAATAATTATTAATAAACTTATTAAATACACACACATGATACCTGTAATAAAGAAAATAAATATAAAAAAGTTAGTAATTATATTACTTAAAAATATATTTATATATTATAAATTTTTAAATAAAATTATTATAAATTAAGAAATATTATTTATTTTAAATTTATAAAAGTTATTTATAAATTAAATTAATATATAGTAAAAACTGTCTACTATATATTATTTATAAATAAATAAATAAAAATAAATAAATTAGATACTAGAGTAATATCTTAGATTTTATATTAATTATTAATAAAATAACTAGATAAAATTATTATTTATAACATAATTTATATATAATAATATTATTAGCTTTATTATATAAATATTATTATTTTATATAAACTATAAATACTATATATAAATACTAGAAGAATTACTATAATAAATATCTATTATAAAAAATACAAAAGAAATAGCAGTAAATTTAAAATAAATTTAATAAAAATTTATATAAAATATTAAGTTTATATAATTTAAAATAATTTAATATTATAATTAAAGATATTAAAAGAAATCTAATTTTAAAAAGAAAGAAAAAATTTAATTATAATAATATAATATTTAAACTAAATAACTAAGCTATAAACTTAATTATATTAAGTTAAGATTATTTAAAATTAAAAAATAAATAAAATTAGTAAATTTTAAATTAAAATTATTTATAAATATAAAAATATATTTTATATTTTATATATTATTATTAAAACTAGTATTAGAAACTACTATAATATTAACTAACTTAGAAATTATAAATACTAAAAAAGAATATGAAATTAAAAAAATTCTAAATTAAAAATAAATTAATAATAAGATACTTTATTTTATTAAATAAAAAAAATATAATATCTTAAAAAATACTTAAAAGTTAAGTAATAATATTAAAAATTATTAAAAAAAATTTATATATTTTTATTAAAAAAAGTAAACTATTTTAAAAAATTAAAAAATAATTAATTAATTAGCTTCTTTATAAAGCTAGTAGTTTTTATTATTCTAATAAAATTCTAAGAATTAATACTAAATTACTTATTATTAATTTTTTTATTTATATAGTCCAATATTATATTATTATAATTTAATATTTTTAAACTCTTTTATTTTAATAAATATTATTATTTAAATAAATAATTTATTTTTATAAAAAAATAAGCCTGCTTAGTTAAAGCTCTTTTAAAAATTTTTAATATCTTATTTTTAGCATGCTTTAATTATTTTTACTTATTATTATTATAAAATTACTTTTTATATAAATAATTATAATAAATATATTTAATATACTTTTTATTATAAGTTAATATAATGCAAGGCTAAGATTTTTTTTAATAATACTTATAAAAAAAATTAGTTAGAAAACTATTATAAAAAATTTATTAAAAAAGATTATTATACCTAGCTTTTTATTTCTTATTATTAATAAATATAATAAAAATAGAGATAGCATTACTTATAAAAAAACTTTAAAATTTATAAAATACTAATAGAGATTATATATTTTTAAAAAATAAAAATCTTAAAAAAAGAAAGTAATATTATAATCTAATAAGCTAACTATATTTAATATAATTTATTAATGCACATGTACTTAACAGCCAATTATTTATAAGCTAATCAAACTAATAACTAATAGTTAGTTATCATTAAAAAACACTGCTGCATCACGTGATAGATAGCTATTTGGAGAAACAGTAGCTATTCAGGATAAAGGTAGCTGACCTACTGCTGGCTACCAGTAGCTATATGAAGGATATAAGGACACTTATTCTCACACATGTATCTAGTTTATCTTTTAGTTCTTTGTATTTAATCTAAGTTATTTACTTAAGTACTAACTATTATTTCTAAGTTATCTATTTATGTACTAACTACTATTTCTAAGTTATTTACTTAAGTACTAACTACTATTTTTAAATTATTTACTTAAGTACTAATTATTATTTCTAAATTATTTACTTAAGATTAGGTCTTAATTATAATTTAATCTAAATATATTCTTAACTACCATACTTAAGTAATAGCTTTATTATATATAATAAAAATAGCTTTTAATTAAGCTATAAATTATATTACATGTACCAGAATCTGGGATTATATGTTAAGATCAGGTAAGAAGTTAATTAACCTAGATAGCTTATAGTGAGATTACAGAGTTAGACACCTCAGGCAACTGGAGTGTTGTAACACCCAAGTATGACAGATTATTAGTTATTAGTTTAATTGACTCTGGGAATGGTTGGCTGTAAGTGCGTGCGCATCAGTAGGCTATACTAAATATAGCTAGTCTGTCAGGTCATAACAGAGTGTCGTAACAGTTTCATGGTCCCGGGCGTCACGTGGGGACGGACCGTATGTCGCAAGGGCGAGAAATAGCGATGGTGGACAATGAGGAGCGCTGTTAAAAGTAAGAGTACGCCCACAGCAGACAGCCGCCAGTCGCTGGAATGAATTACACCAGCCATGACTACATTGATGACCCCATTTCCTGCTCAGCGCTGGCTGAGAGAGTCGCTTTATCCTTGCAAGAAGACGCTCCATGGAACAGCAGCCTCTTTGTATCATAGAAACAAGCACTGCATCCCTGGAACCGTGGATTGCGACCCCGCATTATCGCCCCAGCTTCCAGTGGCCAACGCCAACCCCACTGCTGCCCCTCAACCCATCCTCGGCCTCCCGGGAGCGAGCGCTGGAAAGCAAAACATCCGAGAACCAGCAAGGGAGACGGAACGAGCAGCTTCCGATGGATGATGATAGTGACGGCAGCTGGACCCGGCATGTTTTGTCCCAAGGTTGGGTGTATTTATAGTGCAGTCGATGTGCCGGTTCAGTCTCCAACTCACCCCAACCGTACTGGACACACTGTTCCCGACTCTCTTTACAGTTACTCCCCTCCAACATTACCATGGCTCCCTTCAAGGTCGGTCAAACTAACGTTCCGATGCGCGACTCCCCGCGGCCTCAGGGACCGCCCGCCACGCCTAAGACGGTCGAGCTTCCGGCTGGCCACAAGAGAAGGCCAGACTGCCGTGCCTTGCCGTCGCCCGTTGTTCTCGACCAGGACCAAATCCTGACCCTCCGTGATGGAACCAAGATCCGAGCGGACATCTACCGTCCCAAGACGACCAGCAAAGTGCCTGCCATTCTCATGTGGGGCCCGTATGGCAAGAGCGGGTCGGGTCCGCTGAATATCAATGTCATGCCGCTACGTGCTGGTATACCCGCCGAGGATCTGTCCGGCTACGAGGACTTTGAGGGGTACGATCGCCCGTTCCAATCACTCAAACACAGCTTCAGACAATGGCTAATGCTTCATGAACCAGGCTTGATCCTGCAGAATGGGTCCCCAGGGGTTATGCGATCGTAAACGCCGACCCTCGCGGGGTGGGTGACTCTGAAGGGGACATCCGCTGGTGGGGGTCTGCCGAAGCCCAGGATGGGTATGACGCCATTGAGGAAATCGCACTGCTTCCCTGGTGCACTGGTAAGGTCGCCTTGGCTGGCAACTCGTGGTTGGCCATGATTCAATACGCCATCGCTGCAGCACAGCCCCCGCACCTGGCCGCCATTGCCCCGTTTGAAGGGACCAGCGATGTGTTCCGTGAGCAATCAAACCGCGGAGGGATTCCCTACACCATATTCGGAGAGATGATTGCGAATACACTTGTTGGTATGGCTGCTCTGCTAGAGCTGTCGGTCATTTTGCTAACAGTCCGGCAGGGCGAGGGCAGCAGGAGGACATCGCCGCCGTCGCCAGGTCCACGACGACGTTCACTAACTACCACGAGGACAAGCGCGCAGACTTTTCCAAGATCCAAGTCCCAGCCTATGTTGTGGCGAGCTACTCCAACGAGCTGCATGTTGTTGGGACCTTCCGTGCCTTTGAGGAGATTCCGCACAAGAATAAGTGGTAGGTTGCCCAGCAATCCAGCTCAACCAGTTTGGATTACAGGCTCATCCTCATATAGGCTCTCGGTTCACGCAACCCATGAGTGGTTTGACCTGTATACCAAAGAGCGCACCGAGGAACTCGTCAAATTCTATGACTATTATCTCAAGGATGTGAAGAATGACTGGCCACAGACGCCGCCAGTACGGCTGCCAATCTTCAGCTTCACGGGCTCACCCACCTTCAAGACGTTCTCCGACCTCCCATGGCACCGGGAGTCTGCTGCAAAGAGGCAGTTGTATTTGACCCCGGACCACAAGCTGTCCGTTCAGCCACCTTCCCAGGCTGGAAACATTGAATACGAGGCGACCACTGATGAAAAGGTTTCTTTCACATACACCTTCCCCTCCAAGACCACTATCACAGGACCAAGCACCGTGGTTGTCGACATCTCTGCCCCCGACCACATCGATCTCGACGTGTACACCCATCTCTTCAAGGCCGATAAGGACGGCAAAGTTCTCAACCACCTGAACATACCGGGTATTACACATGGCCTCTCTCCGGAGCAAATTGAGCAGTTCACCACGAATGCATTCATCCGGTACTGGGGGCCCCATGGGCAGATGCGTGCGTCGCAACGGGACGTCTCACAGGAGTTGTCTGGAAAGACATGGAAGACTCTTTCACATACCAAGGTTCAGCCTGTCAAGGCAGGTGAGGTCGTGAGACTAGAAATCCAGCTGTGGCCAACTGGTCTCCAGTTTGAGGCAGGAGAGCAGCTGATTTTGAAGGTTAGTGGAGAAAAAGTCGGACTTGACACTCTTCCAAACCTGGTGAAGGAAGCGAATCCAAACAAGGGTAAACATGTCCTGCATCTTGGTGGAAAGTACGAAGGTCGATTGGAGTACTTTGCCATTGATGCTTAGTTGCGCATTGTCCTTAGAATAATACATCCGGCTTTGCTTGATCGCGTGTCGCGACGGACGTTTTCATGTATAACCTCGAAACCCATAAGCACGCGTCTTCACACCGGATAGTCGGGCTCTGAGCTTGAATGGCCTGTTGACGCCTGATACTCGTATGTCTGGCAGATTGTCTTGGTGGTTCATAACTCCTCAAATTGCAGGTACAGGAGTTTCTCAGATTAGTAGAATCATCAATTTTCAGCCTTGTAACCAGTACTCGCTGCAGCGATATGTATATATGCTTTATTTTTGTCTTACTAAAAGCCTCACCAGGACCCCATGGGTAACCTGGTTCGAGTGCAACTCCTCCGAGGTGTTTTAAAGGGCTACTGGCCGGAGCCTTCCGTCCATCGTATTCTTATTAACGGAATATCTGTTAACGTGGGCCAGCAAACTACACCATGCCGACTACACTGCACGGGATGGGTCCTGTGAAGTGGAGAATGATAAAATATCACAACGCTCCCTGGAAGTGCCACTCTACCGCCTGGCAAGCAAGCTTTGAGAACTCGCCAAGGCAGTTTCAACACAGACACTGCATTGTTCTTATTGTTGGTGATCGAGGCACAGGACATATCTCATGACCTCAAGGAGCTTTGCCTGACAGTACGGCAGCAATGCCTTGGACCGCCACGCAACAAAGCGATCAGGCCGCACCAGAACGCACACCAACGTCATAATCCAACGATGGTCGTCACAATCGGAAAGATTCCACAGAAGCGTTTAGTTTAGAGAATTCCAACTGGCATTCAAGTACTTAATTCCATATAAGACTCCTGATACAAAGTATTTGTGCCCATGGGGGATCTCGCTATCGAAAGGTATGGAGGGAACCCCTCTGCGGAAATATATCTTTGCCCACAGGCTTGACACCCGACCCTCGACCAAGGGGTCGCTTGAGAGCTGTATCCTCAAATCCCAAAGACCAAGTCAAAACCCATAATGGAGGCTTTTCAAGCAAGCGCAGGAACATATACTCGTGGCAGGTGGACGAAAGAGCGATGCAAAAGAAGCAGGCCCTGTCGACACTCTGGTCGTATTGTTCTGGCATCTCAAGCTGCTGCGGAGGATTAGGTATGGTGTACATTGCGCGCGGTGCCGTGTCCTAAGTTGGCCAAGTAGGAAGTTGGTCGATCTAGATTATGGTGGGTGCGGGTTCGATTTCTCTCGTTATTTTTCAAAGTCAGTACATAGTCACGTGCACTACCTCGCACAAAACACGCATGCACTAATGTATATGATTTGATGCTTCAACTCCTGTTCCTATAGATTTCGGCTCTACTGCAACACCGAGCACACACTGCAATATAGAGGATCAATATTGGGCAGCGGATGCACCTCCTGCAGGCTGCGCAGCAATGCCACACACACCATGTATTCTGACAGGACCTCCGCCGCGTCCTCTTGGCGACGACTCCCAAGCTGCCTGGAACACACTCTGGCCGCCATCATGATTGCAGGCATACAGCTGGCTGGAATGAAGCAGTTCCCCTGATGCGAGTGCAGGCTGCGGAGGATGGAAATAATCTGCGCGGTCGCTTCCAGAGTCGTGCGATCCGGCTGCGTCGCCTCCCAGAGACCTCATGAGGGGCTGAACGCGCAGTTTGCAACAAGGCTTTCGAGCTTGAGATTCGCGTGATGCAACATCTCGTCTTCCGTCTCGGCTACCTCGTCAGGATCGGCCAGAATCCACTCGCCTCCCGTTGAGCCATGCTCTAGACTTGCGTCTGGCCTGGGGGAGAGCACGGTGCATGGGTCGCCGGCGTGATTGACTGTCCACGTCGAATGGTACAGACGGCGGGTCAAGCGCTGCATTTGGGTATAATACTCGACGCGCCGCATGAACAACGTCGCAAGGCGTCTCTGGGTTGGATCAGCAGCTTCACCTGGCTGGCATAGCTCATAGAGAAAGTCGTCGTCGCTGACCAACTGCTCAACTACAGACGGACTGCTATCCTGAATCTGATATGCATGATGGTGCAAGAGCGCAAGCTGCATGTCACGTATGTAGATGCAGGCCCAGAGTTGTCTCTTCAGAGGATCAGCATACCCCCGGTTGTAGCCGTACTGCTCACCCAACGAGGCCGCCAGACCGAGCCAATGGCATGGGCTTTTGTTTGTACTGTGCCACAGTGAGATCAAGAGCAGTGACTGAATCTCTACAAGGGTATCCTTCTCCGCACCCGTCTTGTAGACAAACTATACAAGTCATGTAAGTACCAGGCGATGGGCAAGAAAGAGAGCCACACCTTTGCTTTATGTACCATCGTTTCTTGCGCTTCCTGGCGCGACTTGAATCCCATGGCCTGAATAACCTCTACCTCGACAAAGGGGCAGCTGGCCGAGAGCGTCGCCCACTGTAAGAGAGAGCATGGGGTGGAGTCATCGCTCTGCTGGTACAGTGTGCAGAGATGGGCAATGCCAATGCAGGGCAGGGCAGGATACACGTATCGAACAAATGCGGAGAGGAAGGCTTCGCGCAACTCCAAAAGGGGCAGATCGAAGATTCCCTGCTGCCGGAGTAGTTCGTTCAACTGCCATCCGGGTGCCACGACTGAGGTCTCCCCGGCGGCCACCGGCTCCGGCTGGTCAGGGGTATGCATGTCTTCTGTCGCGCTCAAGACCTTGTGAGCCACAAGTTGCATGTGATCTATCAGTCCGGTGCTAGCCACTCCCGGAACCTCCCTCATATGGGAACTCGACTGGGCGAACCGATCGCTGGCATGTCTGGTGTATGTGTGTGAGGACGTCCCATGGTCTCAGAGATGATCGCGCAACTTATACTGCGAGATCCATGTTAGCGGTTGGCGTTATCACCGCGCTATGGGGTGTGTGTGTTCCTGGAAGTTGTCGAGCCTGTGAACGCAAGAGCATAAGCAGCTCTTGGCAGAGAAGTCGCTAACATTGCGATCAAAGGAAGTGTATGGTGGTTGGTGGCGTTTGGCCATATATTCCGGGGAAGACTCCCCTGCTCAAATTCCCCGGAACGAACGCCCGGCGCAGTTCCCTCATCACGACGCCGGCAGAATGACTTTCTAAAGAGCGAGCACATGCAACCATAACGATGGAGCCGAAACCGAGAGAGCAGCAGGGCTTAATTCTCTGTTCACGACAACCAGAGAAGCCTGCCACCCGCACCAAAGGCGCTCGCAGGGTCATAACGAGACGATCCACCCACACACGGAATAGCTATGCCTGTAGGTCTTGTCGAATGGGAAAAGTCCGCTGCGACGGCATAGGGACTGGAAATGTGTGCAGCAACTGCAGAAGAAGAAACACCGAGGGCCTTCCACCGACACCCACAAACGCGACAGCGTATTTGCAACGTGGGCTGTCCCCTCCTGGTACAGAGGTTGAAACAAGCGGAGACAAAATCTGCAGGGGGGTCTGCAAACCAGGGAATCTCCTAACTGAGCAGTTTCCCCCATATCGCTGTGTCGACTCTATGCCTTCTAGTGGCTCCGAATGTCTTCCTACCATTCATTTGCACTCGCGCGGGTCATTCGGCTCCGCTACTCGCCTCGAAAGCTGCCATCGCCTGGAAGCCTGTATGGCAGCGTTGTATCAATTGCGCGACAGACTTGTAATAGCCGATGCTCTGTACCGGGAGCTCCGTGGTATACTTAGGCAGGGCTCCATCGGAGCATTGCCGTTGAATATATGATACAAAGAGAATGAACTGGCTGGTGGCTGGGGCCGCATTAGCTGGCCTATCTGTTTCAACGCAGCAGACGAGGACAGTTTGCGCGGCCTTGATCGGAATAGTGGGATCCAGCACATCTCTCGCGGCTCTTATGGCCGTGCCACCAGTGGCATTTATACTTCGAGGTGCACAACAGGGTACGGCGTAGATAGCCTACTCGCCTTTGTATACTAGTCAGCAGCCATATCATATATCAAGACTCTTATTTTGTAATGGCTAAATATTTATCGTGGCTGCCTACAACGCGAGGGAAAACGCTCAAAACTTTCATTGTAGCCGTCGCTAGTAGATTATTAACATCTCGAGCGAGCTACAAGGTGGCGGGTTCATGCTCTCTAAGGAGGAAACCTGATGGCTAGCATTTGAACTCGCGAATCTATGAGCGAGAAAGAGGCGGCTACGCGTGTTGACTCAACTATAGCACTAAACTCTTCTGGAAAAATGTTTTGTAGGCTATGTGGTTGCAGCAGAAGTGCAAGTTTGCTGTCAGACATGCTCTTTGCGGCAGGCTCTAGAAATGAGAACCTCCCCAAGACAACAACCTGGCGGCCTCCGTGGCCACGGAGTGAGACGAGAACTGCACCTCCAGGGCCGCCAGCATTTCTCTCGGCTACTCTCGCCAGGGTAGCTATTCCCTTGATGGCCGCAGTCACTGTGTGTCTGTTGGCGAAATGCACATCGGGGAACGTGTTAAGTGTTGCTCCTGAGGATTAGTAAATGAGAATTCCATATATAGATATAGTCTGGATTAGCTGAGATTCCAGCTAGGCATTTTCCGTGGGCTTATAATCTATCACCGTGTCTGCGCCCTTGCCTGAAACTCCCTCAACAACAACTCTCGACCGTAATCGTTGCCATTTGGAGTCCTGATCACAGTGTGAATGTGGAACTTTGCTGGTTCCTTATTCAGAAAGAACACGCCCCGGTGGTGATCAAATTCCACCAGAATGACTGGGCTCTGTATGCGATAAGAAAACGGGTCTTCATTGCTTAAACCCTCCAATCCAGCAGAAAAAGGCTTCGTCTAACTTTTGCCTGATTTGTCTCAGGCGGGCCCCATAGGGTCGAAGTGGTAGAAGGACCAGGAAGGCTCCAAGCGCCTGCAGAAGAAGATCTTGCTGATCCAGTGGCATACTTGTGGCCTGGAACCCCTCATAGGGCACCACTCGATTGTCTTGGAATGCGCCGCACATGTGTCTCTGCTCCGACATTAGTCCATGCTTGCAGTGGAGTCTGGTCTGGAAGCATACCTCATCCGCGGGGTGCCATCTTCCGGGAGGCATCTTCTCGTCCTCCATCTTCGCGAAGACCCGCGCTCGCTCCTGGAGCTCTGAAGAGAGCGTCTGCATGAGCTTCAGGCCCAGAGTTTCCTCCGCCTCACAGATTGCCACTCCAGATAAAGGCCCATCATCGATGGTATTTGGCTCAGCCCCGATGAAGACCGGGCTGATGACCACTTGCTTCCCGACAACGAAGACGTTGAGGCAGAGATGATGGCCGTAGAGGGCAAACCCCCACGGCTCCTGGCTCGACGGAACTCCAAAGAACACGAGCCTGTGAATCAGTTCCGTACAACGTATTGATTGGGCAGCTGCACCTACTGATAGCTGTGCCGGTTGAGGATGTGTCTTGAATTTGTGAGTTAACCAAGGAAGTGGTTGACCTCCATCGCCCCCGCTACCTTGGTGAACCCTTCGGCGCCGAGGCTTGCGCGCAGTAGCTCGGTCGTGAGCTCGATTTGATCCGGCTGCAAGGTCTCCAATCTCACCCCGGTCGTGCAGATCAGCAACTCGGGGTTGGACCATTTTCGCCTTTGTGGTGCCCAGTTAGTGCGTAACGAATGAATGGGGGCCAATCATACCATGCATCAGAGTCGATCTCATGGCTGCAGGATGCCAACTGCTCGGGCGAGAGGGCCTCGCGAACTCGGATGGCCGCGTGAAGCCAGAGACGCTAATCAGCAACAAATCGTTACGGACTGCACCGAGGCGGACCATCTCCTCCACTGGCGCGTCTTCGTCAGCAAGCTCGAATAAGCCTTGTTCCTTTCTGCCGTTGTTGGTGACCCCAAGAAACGGCGTCTTGAGCCTGTCCAGCCATGCTTTGAAAAAAGGTCCGACCTCAGGACCGTTGACAATGGGATCGGAGTACGAGGCCACCTCAGCCTTGTCAAGACCCTTGACCCGAGGATAATCTATTTACCGAGGCAGTCAGATTGAGTACTGAGGGTTGGACCCGGTGAGAGGTGCGTAGGACCAGGAGGAGGGACAAAACGACGGAAACCTTTTCCCGGATTGTCCAGAGAGGGGGAGACATTTTCTGATCTGAACGTGATTTCTCGAGCCATGAAGCGCATGAATTCCGTCACTTGAAACTATATACCAAAGATCTCGTTTTATCTGCCGCACTAATGATGCGGAAACGATCCCACAGGGGCTGATTCAACATGGGGTGACGCGGTCTTCCGCGGAACCGCGAGTGCTGAATGGATCCACGCCCCATTGTCGGCTTTACGGTGCTTGCTCTATATTTCCGTAGCGTGATGATGGGAAAGTCATGAAATCGGACGCTGTTTCAGATAATTGAAGAACCCTTTTCGCTACGTCTGCCGCTGTCTCTTCCTAAACACCGTCTGCACTCCCATCCGTCGACTCGACCCCCAATGCAACCCGCGAGTCCACGCGAAACGTCCGCGTGATGTGAATCTTGCTATTCTCCGACCGCAGCGAGCTGAGTTCGTAATGAGCATCTAGCTCATAAGTCCCGGATTCCCCCGGCACCCGGTTGGAGACCACGGCATGGGTATGCTGCTCTGCCCCGCGCGTGTAAGATCGCCCCGTTGAAACCCGACGGACCCTCGCGAAAACCGGCCGGAGCGTCGCGGCGGCAGAGGTGATAATGCACGCACACATTTCGGCAAGGGTAAACGTCGCAAAGAGCTTGAGACGATGCAGTGGTGCTGTAAAGTCATAGAGGCTGGATGTGTAAACGATTCGAAGGATGGTTGCGATGAAGGGGCTGGTAGGATTCGGGTTAGTGACCGTAACACAGGAGGGATACCAAATTCTGTACCTTGATCCCACGAGCAAAAGGAGCAGAACAGAAACTTTTTGCGTACATTTCATCTGGAGCTTTGAGACGATCGTGATGGATAAAGCGGCCAGCGAAAGGTCGGTTGCAATGAGGACTCCCGCGTGGAGGTACGTGGCGATCACAAGAGCCGGATCCCAGCCCGTCTCCCCGACGCCCCGAGCAGCCTGTACTGCACTCCAAATGAAAAGCGCGGCGGAAAAGATGGTGGGCAATGCCGCGGTGGCCATCAGGACTCGCCGGTACTGGGTAGACCGCAAAAGGGGCAGGAGTGTCAGACAGAAGGAGAGCTTGATGAGCAAGGTGGATACGATGTAGAGAAGCTCAAAGATGTAAAGTAGCTGTAGTGGCTTATTAGAAAAGGGGTATTTCAAAGTATATCTGTGCTCATTGATGCTCTGCCCGTCGCACTGACCTTGTTACCGTCAATGAGGCCGTAGACGAGGAATCCGAGGATGGCACACACAATAGACCCTGTTCCAACAATCTACCTGCTCCGTTAGCAATACACTGTAAGTCGCGGTGAGCAGCACATACCAGAGCAACGGTGGCCAAGGCATCGTCTAATCTGAGTGTTTTCAAAATCAGCCCTCTTGCCACGTACCGCAGCAGCATTGAGGCCCAGGCCAGAGCCAGCACGGCCACCCAGGTGCCCAGAAACACAGCATCGGACCCCATCATACTGGCATCAGGCGCTGGGGAGGGCTTTTACGGATCTGAGAGGGAAGGGCGCTGGCGGGGTTCAGGGGTGGGATATAATGGGGTCTGGGTTCGTATTTGGTAGGTTCCCCGGAACACCGGCAGCAGCAGCCTGACTCTACGAGCCTCACAAAGATTGGGGAGAACTGCAGATAACCACGAACCATGTGGGGAAGTAGTTGCGGAGGCGGGGTTGCCTATTACGGCGGGCTCGAATCGGCCAAATCCATCCGATGCCTTGTGAACGATGTCAATTACTAGATTATGCACAGGTGTTCTGCAATTTAGATTGCAAGAAAAGAATACACCAGTACTTCGGAGCACAAGAGACGTAATCACGAGCCAGCAGTGCCGGTGCAATTTTCTATCACACGCTCAGCCAGCCTCTGCAGCTCCTCAAACAGGGCACGGAAGTGATCCAACGGGATCCTAGCAGCTAGGGTCCTGGTAATGTGCATTGTTCCTGCTCATAGATACTCAAGATTTGCGCGCGAGGCTACGGCCAGGGGCTCCTTCATGATTCTCACAAAAATCACGGCGACAGCCGCCATGCAGTGAAAGACAGGGATCCCCATAAGATGGACTTGTTCCCAGCCACCGGTGGCACTGAAATTCATAGCATTAATAAGAAATCAGACGAAGGCAACGCATATTGTCTTGTTTGAGCAAATACAGGCCCCATACTGGTGAATGGAAGCTACCTGCACTTCACACTCAATGGAGATAACCAGTAAGACCCAGTAAACTAAACGGATGTGGTTAAAGTATTGAAGGTGGAGCCAGGACATGACTGAGTGGAACTACCCCTTAGCCAAGTTCTCTTGCTCTGGCTGAAATTCCAGGGAGATACTATCACGCTATTTCAGCAATCCCTGATCAAGCATTACTAGATCCTCCAGGATCCAAGAGCCTAGCCCCGTCCTCAGAATGGTGGACAGCCAATTCACTATGAATGCCAGTTGGATATGCCACTTGTGCAACTTAGACACAATATCATCAGTGCAGTACGGGTCATATCCTCTTATAAACAGATTGGGAAACACGCTGTTATGCGGGTGGTCGGTCTTTGCGGGTGGGCAGCCCTCAGAGAGGGAGAGGAAGGCATCTAGGGCATATGCAACCTCCCAAAGTCATATCCATCACCAGGCCTGCTCCTTGCTCAACTCCAATTGCACCGGGGATAAGTGGTGCAAACCGAGCGACTGTGCAACGCGGATCACAAAGCCACAGGTGACCCATGCAATGCCAAACTTTCCGCTATAGAGCAAGAAAATAGTGTGCAGCAGGAGAATCTCGACGGCATCAGTGTAGGGAGATGCGAGGAGTTTGGAGAGCAAAGTCCATGTCTGGGACTGCAGAGTGTGTATTAGCGGCCCAACGTCAAAGGCAGGGCCCTGATGAGCGGGCAAGCTTAGAGATCCGATAGCGACCAGAAGGCACAGACGGGAGAATCTAATGGGATTTGCGTGGTCACCACTCGGCAATATGCCATTCAGGTCGTCAGAGTCGACAATCGGGTATCGAAGATGAACATTCCTGATGTAGGCGGCGATGCAGAGCTCGATAAACCCTTGGTCGGGCAAGATTCCCTGTGGTAGAGGAGCACTCACAGGGTCGGACAGCTCATCCATGTGGCGGATGCCCTGGGCGAGGTGGTTGATGCTCGTCCCGGCTAGCTCCAGTGTATGAAGGTCGGCCGAGTATTTGAGGCAGGTCGATATGGTGGCGCCGATGGAGGTCCCTCCTCTTTTTGCCGTTTGGTTGATCTGACTAGACTCGCGCGGGTGGGACTTTTGTTAGCTCCCAGATTCTACTGCTAGGTAAGAAAGCTGCTTGAAGATACTCTTTAAGGCTGCTCTGGACGGACTAAATAGAAAGATGTCCAAAGCGTCGCGCCCATTCACTACGGATGCAACAGCGGTCCGTATCTTCTTGCAGGGGAGTGCTGGATAATGCACCTTTTCGGGCAGATTTAGGCCCGTGTCCCGATGGCAACAGTAGCGCCACACAAGCTCCTCTTCCCCGGGCTATGTCGCGGAGAAAGCATGCACATTCCCCGGGGCTCCAACCATGCGGTGGCCGGCTTAAATGAGATACCACTCAGTCCGCATTCATCCAAACAGACCAAAATGGCTCTTCGTGTTGCAGTGCTCGGCCCCAGGGGCCAGTGCGGCTCATGCGCTGTGGATGAGCTGCTTTCTCGCGGTGAACGGATGCGTCGCTTTGATTTTCTCTGCACAGGGAGCTGACTTTCTTCAATGCAGGGCATACTGTCATTGGACTGTCGCGCAACCCCCCAGCAAAATGGCACGATAATAACCCCCGGTACTCTTCGCAGGCAGTGGACGTGTATGACCACGATGCGCTGGTCGGGGCATTTTCAGACAACTTCGACGCTATTGTTAATGCGTTTGCGCTGCCAATCACCAGCATCAAAACAATTTATCGAGCAGTTATTGAGGGCCAGCTGAGGATCAAATCGGCACGCCTTGCTTCCACCCACAGCGGGCCGTTCATTATCATTGGTATCCTAATATTCCCCCTTGCCTTCGTCCAATCTCGTGCTGGCCCAATGAACAGGGGGTGCAGGTTCGCTTTATAACAAGCAACAGGTTCAACTGGTGGATGAAAAGGACTTTGCCTACCACCACTGGTAAATCAGGCCAGGAAAATCAGCTTTCTCGGCTGACTGAGGACAGGTATGAGTGACCCGACATGCATATCGATTACATGACCAGCCGATCCAAAGACCATGGCAACATTGGGTTGCACTACTTCTGTATGCTCTTCAAGTGGGCGCGAAATACCAACGAGAGCAATACCTGTCAGTCATAAGCTACCGTAGTACAAAGCTACTGAGGAGCTAATATCTCTACAGGGCTATCTGTTCCTTTCAAACCGCTCGCCAGCTTGTTGCTGTGGAGAATGAAAGCCTTCATGACATCCGCCAATGGCCGCAGCCTGATTGAAGGCTGCAGGGTCGCATTCTCGCTCTGGGAGGGAGTCACAGTCAAGCCATGGAGCTTCCTTTCTCCTCCCTGGCAACTTCGTGACAAAGGCATGTGATGTCTGCGTCCATTGTGGCACGTATGAGGGCTGACACATTGCAGGCATAAAGACGGGCAAATACTCAATTACTATTGATCAATGACCGATCGATGACAACGGGCTCCATCTTAGAATCTACAACGAAGACATGGCAGTGGCAATTGTGGATGAGGTCGAGCAGAACAAGCTCAACCATAAGCACTGGTGTCCGACAGGGGAGATTGGGCTTGGGCAGTGGTAGCGTCGTAGTTATTATCCTAGTTGAACCTTCAGCTTGGGTATACTTCATGCATATATAAATCATCTCTCGACATGCGTGGCCTTTTTTTCCTGTCTGTCCGTGTTGCTCAAGGAGAAGCCGCAGTGCATATATTTCCAACTTACTCAGCACAGGTATAAAAGAGATTCCCTAGAAGTCGTGCACAAGCATGAGAGATCCTCTCATGTAGACGTTGCTGGAGGGCTGCACCTCGAGAATATTTTTGTGAATTCCCCTGGAATTCAAGGCCACTTTCAGGTTACCTCGACTCGCCCCGATCTACAGGTCTCATATTGGCCCCATCAAAAGACTTCAAATTACTCCGGCATTTAGCACTTGCGCCTAGACTGGGACGGAGGCCTTGTTACCCGGGCTCTCCAGCTAGCATGCCGTCATAGATACACACCAAAGATCCAGGTTCTCAGCAGCCAGATGCAGCTCCCATTCAGGCGCAGCCCAATAATCACAGCCTTACACGTCCACAGTCTCGATATGTCCGGTATGGAGCTGCGCGGCCGCATCCTTTGTCTCAAACTGCGCTTGTTCTTCTTCCGACCGCGCTTGTCCAACAGGTTCGGCTAACGAGGGACGGGGATCTCGGAAGAATAGCGCTGCTGCGCAGATTATCAGCTGGGACTCTCCTATATGTGTAGAGCAGAGGACAACAGAGACTTACCAACCAAGCCTGCAGCGCTGAAGCAAGAGCTCGCGATCCAGACCCTGTAAAATGCCAAATGGTATACCCGTTGAAAAGCAGCAAAAGCGGCCCCAAACATTTGCATGTCCCCACGTAGCACGGTGGCGACAATTTGCGGATCGCCCGAGCTGAGCGCCTGGATCAAGCTTCCGATCATTGCAGGCGGAAAGCCCAAGGGTACAACGGCAGCAGCAAGCTTCTCACCCAGGTTGCCACTAATGGTCTTGGTCAGAATGGAGTTGTAGATAGCGGACAAAAGGCCAGTTCCGAATCCCTTGGCGGCCAGAATTGTGGCAGTCGTGATCGCAAGCGCGCTCGAGGGGAGACTAATTTGGGCAATTGTGAGCGTGCTTGGGATAACCAAGCCCGTTCCAATGCCACCTAGTACTGGAAAGCCCCAGAGAGCCTTGGTTGACGTGTCAGACTTGATGGTGGCCATTAAAATATTCCAGATCAGGAATACAAGAGATCCGAGAATGACAGGCAGACGGATGGAGTCCTGCCAGTACGCAACTAGACCGACCACGAGTCCAGCAAATGTGGCGGCAAGGTAAATGATCATACCACGCAGGCTGGATTGGAGGAAATCAAGACCATAGACCACAGTTGCCTCGTACGTAAAGTACGCATTTGCAGGGTAGAACGCGGCGCCGTGGGCCACGATGCAGGCAACAGCAAGCACGAAATTGCGATCCCGCATCGCGGCCCAGGGAAAAATGCCACGGTGCCAAGGAGAGAATCTTTCTATGCCAAGCAGGGTGGTAACTAGGGCGAGTCCAAAAATGAAAAGCGACAGCACCAGCGCGGCGGCCCAGTTATAGCCATTCTCAGTCCAGGCCACGCTGACAACAACCATGGTAAGGCCCCCAGCAAGAAGAGCATAGTTGGGCCAGGGTAGCCTCTGGAGCGTGGAAACCGATGAAAGCTGAGGCTCGTGATGCGGAGATGTAGGGTGATAAACAAGCACCACAGCCAGAAGGCTCACCGCTTGTAGGGCAATCATGATATACCAGAAAATTCGGTATTTGGTTGCGTCACCATCTCGCAGCAGGTGACCTGCGATTATCAATGCCAGCATGCCACCAAGGCCATATGCTACCACCATGGTGGATTGAGCCACCGCTCGAAGTCTGAGGGGCAAAGCTTCTGACACCACAGTATATAGCAGTGGCTGACTTGAAAATGCAATGCCTGCAATGCAGAATCCCGCAACTAGGGTAGAAGTGTTTTTGGCGCGCGAGATCATAATCAGCCCCGCTACCCCAATGGTGGAGGGGGCAACAATGAACCATTTTCGGCTCCAGTAGTCGGAAGCATGGCTTAGTGGGATGCCGATGGAGACCGAGAAGATGGCGAATGTAAGAGGGAGCCACGCCGCGATGGTTAAATCGTCAAGCAGCGCAGTTGTTGGCTGCGCTGTCGCGCCAACCCCAACCATCGCCAGTGTCTGGACAAACAGAGCGAAGTTCATTACCTAGTCAATGTGTATATGAGTTAGCATATACTGCAATGGGATCTGGGAGCTGGATACTGTACCAGGACAACAGGAACACTCTTGGTCCAAGAATTTGCCGGTACCCCGGCGTAATCACTATTTATTGGGCCCATGGTTTGTCCGCCTGGCCTGAGACGTCGTCGAAAGAAATTATGAACAGCAGACCAAGATGTAAAGGGGGTGCTTCGTACTTATAGCCTCTGGTTCTGGAAAAGAAAGTTTCATCATACCAATCCTTTTTCGACCCATAACACATGTAGGGTGTGGGGTCTATAGTGCGTTCCCCGGAATGAGTAGGGATAAGTGATCAACGTCTCGGCTTTGAGGACCGGGACTGAGCAAGGGAGTGAAATAGGATAAGCGCTGACGCTATGCATTCCGGGGTAGGCGACCTACCCCAGATTGGCCCCTCCCCCCACTGGATGACAGTACTCCGCAGCCCGAGAAGGTGGCTGGCCAAAGCCCGGTCTGAATTGCCTGCCAGCTCCTTTGATTCCTTCTTTGATGCAGTCCCATGTTGATCCTGCTGGAAACATCCCGAACGCATCTGCCGTGGCTCTTGAAAATCCAGCCTCCTCACCAGTATCGTTACTTGTGTCTTTTAGCGTGCTGTTGCACGTTTTGACAAGGGTGGGAACTTACCTGGAATTCAAATTCTGCGGCTCTCATCCAAATCAGGCTCCCCTGGTGTGATGGCTTCACACGCAGCAAGCTGGTCTGGCAGGCCTGTCCATGCCACGTGGGTGCCTCCGCGACAGAGCTTAGGGCCCTGAAGGAGTGACAGTATCCGCCGTCTTGAGACACGCAAGACCATTTGTCGGTAGCCCACAAACTCGAAGGATTTCCAGGAAGCTACCGCAGACAGTACCTAGAAACTTAGTGGCCTCGGCGTCCGGGGAACATTAGCCACATCGCCTTCCGGGGTTCAAAGCATTATTATGCTAACTGGAAGCTGCGGGCCTAGTTTTGGAAGACCTGACACGGGAAGAGGCCCCTGAAAAGGCGTTCTTATTCGTAAGAGTATACCAAACCGCTGGCCGGCGCCAAGAGTAGGCATACCTGGTATAGCCTGCAGTTCAAGGACATTCCTACTATCGCAGCGATGGTGGTCTCCCAGCTGACATGCTCTGGAGCCAGAACACTGAGCCCAATAAAGTCGGTGGCTCAGCAACCACCAGCACGGCTGGTCGCACTTTTGAGTAGCAGTGTCCCACTGGCCCACACTACCGCATTAATTTCAGCAAAGAATAGTCTACCTTACAATCCCCGAGCAGCCGGGCGGAACCGAGCTTGTCGCTGTCCCCTACCGGCGGCGAGAGCTTTGTCGCGGGCAGTATCTTGTGGATTAGATAGCGCCCGGAAGGACAGCCCATGTTGCTCCTGTCTTCGACTTGCAGCAAGGGCATGTGGATTTATGTCAGCTGGATTATTTGAGTCGTTTGAGCGGGCGACGATCAACGAAGCGTATGAGAATGGGGAGGCACCTTTGTATGCAGAGTATGAAGGATTATAGTTGTTCTCTCTACCCATCTCGTTGTTCTAATTGGCTGCCAGTCGTACATTGTTGGGATGGAACCGTGAACATAGGACGTAAGTACTCTACTCAAATAACTATACCAAGCTAGGGAGGGATCTAGGTGCGTAGATACAAAGCCATACGGAGCACCAGCCATTGGAGGACATCAGAGACCCCCTGGCTTCCCTCTATGACGGGGCTCAAAGCGAATGGGGACACTGGGCTTCCCATGATGCACCGTGAAGCGATCCACTCTCCTAGCCTCTTTGAGGCCTGGTGGCAGACTCAGCGTAAAGTTGCGGAAGAGCCAGGACAGCACAATCATAATCTCGGCCGCTGCAAGACTAAACTAAAAGCGAATGAGTTGTCATATTCGGACTGCAGAGATGGAGGGCAACTGACTTTTGTCCAATACAGCTTCGTGCGCCCTTTGAGAAAGTTAAGAAATAGTGTTCGAGATCCTTTATATCAAGCCCCAGCCAGCGATTAGGGGAGAATGATAGAGCATTGGGTCCCCACATCTCGGTGCTACTGTGCATCGTGTATGCTGATATGGACACCACGGTCTGAATGGGTGGTCGTCATTAGCCTGGGTATGGTATCAAGAAAGCGGAACCCGTAGCTTACTCCTGGAGGCACGACTTTGCCATCAACCACGAGCGGCTTACCACCTGTTGGAACTACTCGTGGCAGCCGGCCAGGCACTGCCATGCCGATTCGAAGTGCCTCTTTCACACAAGCATTCTTCAACAAGTCAGTGCAGAGTAGAGCGACTGCCCATGGTAACTGACCAAGTACTCGCACTTTTCCAGTTCGCCCAGTGGTATAAACTGCCGCTCATCCGGAAACATTTCGTCGAGGGACTTGACAAGCTCTGATTGGATTTGACGGTCTCTCAGTATGTGTTTAATTGCCGTGGTAAGCGAAGACGCCGTGGTATCAGCCCCGGCGATCAGGATATCGACTGCCTCCGACACCTTTTCTTCGTCTTTGACAGACGTTAGGGAGTGGAAAAATAACCGGATGGCCAGGTTTGGCCGAGCCACGCTGCCAGAAACGCATAGACTGTTCTGCGAACTGAAGGATGTGAATTCGTTCGTTAGATCCGGCCAAACTTTAATTCTAACTAGGGTTGGCTTCATACGTCAACTATGTTGAGAAAGTTGGACACGTCTGGCAACAAGACCTTGACCAGCCTTTGCGGAATGAGTTGGGCTATCCTGTGTACCCAGGGCTTTCCGACCATGAGAGCGAATGAATCCCCCACAATATCGAGACCATCAAGAAACCATGATCGAAACAGTGGGTTGTTCTTCCAACAATCCACCCGGTTGCCCAAACGCAAACTCGAGAATGAACTCGGTCGTAAACGCTCTAGACACTAGTTTATGATCGCTCAATCCTGCGCATCAGGAGAGAAAAACAGGTTTGGTAAGCCATACCTAAAAGCATCATAGACATTTATATTGTGCGCACTTCACAATCGCCGAATCTTACTGTCAAGAATCCGAGTCTTTTCGGTGATTATAGGCTCCAATTGAAGGACACCGGATCTAGAGAAAAATGGGTTGAGCATGCGGCGGCGCTGTTTATGCAAACGGGCATTGTCTTTTGCGAACACGGGTCATGAAGCCGTTGTAAAATTCCTCAACTTTGGAAAGGGCGACGTCTGACTATAAATTACGTGGTACAAACTGACATCTGTGAGATAAAGCTCATTTGGGGCAATGCGGAGCGCTTTCGTGTCTGTGCAACACTATTGGTGAGGTCATGCGGTGAGCAAAAGGGCGATTCTATACGTACTATAATACTCATGCAGCTTGGTAAAAGTTTCCTCGGGCGAATCTTGCGTGAGAATGCGGTACAGCCAATCACCAGAGACAGAGGCCGGAAATGGGCCTGCGAACCTGCGCAGCGGGTGCAGCAATCTATAATAGATGCTGCTTGCTACCCAATACAATAAGATAATGGTTGCAGCGCCCATCGCGAAAGCCAAATACTGGTTTGATGCGATGTCTGGGAGGGGGGAATGGTGGATTTTAAATAGTAGGTATTCCATATTGAGAGTTAAATGTGCAAGTTGCGAGCAAGACGTGATTCACGAACAGGGTCTAGATAGGGTCCCAGCCCAATATGCAGTCGGGGCTTGTGTTCGCATATCACCCCCCAATTTCCCCGCCTCTGCTCCCGGGACTCAAAACGTCCACCAGCTGTCACCTTAATCTCCTGGATTTATCTGCCGAGTCTGACCTGGTTACCTTCCCCGGACCAGAGATCCAGCAGACTTCAGAGTAATAGTCTTCGATTGTAGGTTGTAGTCCAGGTCTGCGGGATATTGTCATATTACCCAATTGGGTTCAATGAAGACCCAAGAAGGACCGTTAATGAAGACGTTATTTTAATTAGTAGGAAGAATCCAGATGACAGGCCGGCTGCCTAGTCTTTAGCCATATACTGGGCTCACTTCATCTGCTAGGGACTCAATTCCAAGTGCCTTCACCTCGGTCTTTGACCAATTTGGATGTGCAGTATTTGGGGGCAAGGTAGCAGAGTACACCACATCAGATTAAAAGAACATATAGGGCTACAAATGCCCCAAGGGACTCAACAATGAACCTAACTAGACGTAACGAGAGTTCATACTGTCTCTTCACTTCCTGGTTAGATGCGACCTAGCCTAGCGATGTGGTCGTGTACAATTGCGTAACTGAGGCAATACGCGATACAGAGGCACTCTATCCAACTACCAGAGTACTCAGTTGCAGAGACTGAAATAAGTGCCGCTGCAATTCTGGTAGGAGAGGCTATCTACGAATCAAGGTGGCAATGACATGGTAGAAGAAGTTAGATCCTCCGGGGTACTATACCTATGCATATCAATCTAAACAATCGAACCCAGTTTGAACCTTTCCCAGCTATCGCGTCTGGTTATTCTGCGCAACAAGCTCCTCGGCGTCTTTCAGCATGTTCTCGAATAAATGGGTCAGAGAAGGTGCCAGAAGGTGCTCGCTGGCCATCCGGCGCAGGTGCAGCCATATGACCCTGAGGTACTCTAGATTTGTGCGGGCTGACAGCTTCTCGGGGCAGCATGAGATATTGCGGTAGATGATGCCGATCGCTGAAAGAAAGTGGTCCGAGCGCGACCTGCAAGCCTGTTAGCAAGGCAGAACGGCGTATGGGAGGAGGAAAACCAACATATCTAAAGGACCTCGCGCGTGTGTCGGCATCTGTCATACTGCATGTCCGTACTTGTCAATGCACTTTCATTCCAGAGCGCGTTGGAGACGGTTGACTAACACATTCAGGGTGCGTACTAGTGTCAGGCTTGCGCCGAGGCAAACGGATTCGCTGGCACGCAGGTGAGGAGCAGAATACTCTCCATAGCTAGGCCCCGGCCGGTGGTTGACCAGGGTCCAGTGCACGGTCTGCAAGAGGTTGAAGTAGTTAAGGTGTAAAATATAAATATTAATATGTTTGTTCCTCTTCAGAATGGTCTGCTGCTCTGGTCGGAATTCCAGTGGCAGCAAGTCTTTTTATTAAATAAGTTCCCGGTCCGCTTCCTTTAGGCAGCTTAGTCATGCCTTGGTGGTGGTTAGCAAGGAGAAGACTCTGTTTATCTTTTGCTGGATGCATGCCAGGGACACCCTTTAAGAGAGCATCTTGAAGAGCGGCCACTGTAGCTTGGAGACGTGGAGCAGGCCATCTTTTTCTGACACAACCTCAGAATCATACTATAATGGCTGGCAGGCTGGAGGCCTCCCCTGACTCATGGAAAGATGGCTGGCAGTGTTAGAGCGTGATTAATGCCATCAAGAGTTTATTAATACTTACATATCTAGGCTGAGGGCCACTGCTCACAGACGTGCGCGCAATCTTATCTAATCTTAGTTAAGGTCAAAGTCCTTTAGGGATGCCAGGTGCAGTCCCAGAGCCTGTGCAACTCATATAGTAATGTTATAGAGGACCCAGGTGATGCTTTATTTACTCCAGTAAATATTATACAGAACCTGCCGGGCAGTTAACACGCGACATGAATGGTGAGAAGCAGGAATGGACTTACATGCAATAAAAAAATCTGCAAGGAAAGCATGCTGGGAGCCATAATAGCATGCAAAAAGAGGCTCCAGGCGAGGGCGTACAGATTGGGTGAGTTAATGCACTTGCTACTACTAATGCTGGGCCTGGAGCAAGCACCAAGCGCTGTGACTAGATAAACAACTGACTAATTAAGTAGGTCAAGACCTCTATGGCCCTTGCACACCTAGCACTGAAGGACTAGGTTAACATGGGCCCAATCTAATATTAGGTAAGCAGTATAATAGTCCTCAAAGAAAACTTAAAAGACCCAGATTAGTAAATATTACCACAATAGCCCCGGGGGCCATCTACCATTGGCACACTGCATGGCCAGTATAGAAGACAGAATCTGCCGGGGTGGCATCTTATTAAGTTGGGCGCAGAAAATTTCGTCGTATATTAGGACGGAGTTAGTAATAAAGCTAAGCAAGTCTGAGTTCTCAAGGCAATAGTGGGTATCATGTAAGGAGTCGCGGATACAGAGAACAAGAATGGCGGCGGTGGAGGTGAAGCCTGCGAGCAAAAGTTAGAAGGCGTGAAGGCGCAGTCGGCCAAGCTTATCTAGAAAGAGACTATTTGCCTTGTTCTTGTGTTGGAACAGACCAGATGGTATCACCCTGGTTAGTTGTGAGGCCATTTTGTTGACGCCATGGACATTGCTAACCCTCTCGCTCGGCACAAACAGTGGGCACAACCAGGTGCCAGCAGGGGGCATCGCAAGTTCCGTGTTAGAGGGTGATTGAAACGCGAGCAGCTGCTCGGTGGCGGCTTGCTTGTCGGGGATGTTGCCATTTGCCAGGAGGTTATCTAGCCCCCAAAACTTGTGAGAAAGATTGATCCCAACATCGCCCATTGCGTTGCCAAAGAAGGAGATGCCGCCCCTTGCCGATGGAGGGAAATTATCCGGCAGAGGGCTTGGGAAGAGGCAATTCATGGCGGATCCCGAGGGCTCCTCGGGCTGTGTCCTTGCACGATCACTCCTCTCGGGTGAGGACTCGGTAACCATGGGCTGTGTCCCTGGGGTGGGTTCGCTGTATGTCTCGTCGTTTCTGGAAGGGAGGCTGGCAGAGGGAGTGGAAACTCGGGCGGCATTGGGTCGTCTGCGTCGTCGCGTCCCGGACGGCTCTGGCACAGCGACACAGTCGGCGCTGTAGAGCTGGCAGTTGAGGCAGGGGCGTTGGTCGGCGGTGCATCTGAGCTGCGAGGACACGATCTGGTCAGCTTAGATCATTTAAGCTCGGGAAACTCCTCAAAAATAAGGGAGCCATATTACGCGTTTCATGCGGCAATACTCGCAGGCCTGACGCACGCGTTTGACGCGACTGGGCTCCCGCCGTGTCGTCGGCGAGTTGGCAGGGTGTCAGCTCGCAGGGCTGTTCATGATTGTGCTCATATACACGGTGCAGCGTGGGGAGAAGAAATGAGGGCGGGATTGCGGCCTTACGTACTGATCGGCGCCTGGATCGTCCAAGAAACAGATGCGGTGATTTCAAGCTCTTATGACGTGAGGGCCAAAGGATATATACTCTGTACATTGGCAAATCCAACGCTTCAAGGTCAGGGGCATTGTAGTCCCGACACTTTGCATGTAAACTCCAGGACAATTCATAGCCTAGATCAAGACTGTGGCCGGAGAATGGCCCTGAAGACACGCTCCAGCTCCTCGCGGGGGTTATTGCTGCCCTCGACGCTGCGCCAGGCAACAAACTTGTCCGGGCGTACCAGCATAACACCGGCATCGCCAACTTCGGAGATCTTTGCCCACTCCCCATACGCGTCGGTGACTCCCTCTCCACCGAGTCCAATTACGACGCTCGCAATGGGGAATCCAAGCTCCGCCGACAGCTCCTTTGCAGCAGTAGCCCACAGAGCTGCCCCTTCGATCCCCGTGAGTAAGGTCTACGTGTCCGCTGGCACTAGATCCAGAGAGCTAAGCCGGAGACCACGATGATCACACAGCCCCACGTGTGGCAGATATGCACCCGGGTGGGTTGTGGGATGGTAGTACAGTTCTGGGTCGAGGGTATATTCTGGAAACGCGGTGCCATCGCTGATGACGGCGCCTTTTTCGTATCGCTGGCCCATTTCCACCCCGTGGTAGTTGATGCCATAGCCGTATTTGTTGAGAATATCCCGTAGGTCCGCCCGCCGCTTGCGCCCCTCGAGAGTTGAGGCGAAGAACTCATCAATGGCAGCCCAGCCTTCCTCTTCCGACTGGCCATAGCGGATCCCTAGAGTGGAGCGAACGTCCTTGACAAGGCCAATGGACTTGGTAGCGCGAGAAACAATCTGGCGACCCACGGGAAGTCGCTCTGCCTCGTAGGAGTCAAGCAATCCATCGTCAGCAAGCCCCTTGACCACCAGGGAAATCCTCCATGCCAGGTTGTACGTGTCCTGAATGGACGTGTTGGATCCAAGGCCGTTGGCTGGCGTATGCCGGTGTGCTGCGTCGCCCGCGATAAAGACGCGACCCTTGCGATATTGACGAGCAACCAGGCTGTTGAGCTCCCACTTACCTAGTCCAAGGACCTCAACATCGACGTTAGGATCACCAATTGCCGCCTGGATCCTTGGTAGTAGTGCTTCGGGGGTATCGGCGAGATGGTCGGACTTGGGATCGTAGGTAAACTACACCATCCACTCGTCCCATTTACGGACCGTTGCGAAGGCGCCCGAGCCTAAAAAGTACTCGCGCCCGGGGTGGTTCGTCCAGCAGAGGACACCTGGCCGGTAGCCAAGGAGATGCCGGAGATCCACCTTGATATAGGCGTTGACTGCGTGTCCCAGCCCCCTCTGACCATCGTACTCGATTCCCAGCTCATCGGCGACTGTTGAGCGACCACCATCTGCGCCAATGACATACCGGGCACGGATATCGTAGGTGGCCCCCGTAGGACGGAAGACAACAGTGGCGGTTACCCCGTCGGCATCCTGCTTCAGTTTGACAAGTTCTGTACTGAAGCGGATGTCGCTGCCTCGGCTTATCGCCGCGCGCAGGATGATCGGTTCAAAGAGATTCTGCGCAATGTTGGCCATTTGGCAGGGGCTTGAAGCCTCGTAGTCGCCCTTGCGATCGCTGCGGGTGCCCCAGGAGCGACGCTGGGTAATCTCCCGGTCGGCTAGCGAGGTGACCTAGACTAGGTCGGGGACATCCTGTGACTTGTCCCCAACGTAATACACTTCCTCCTCAACACCAAGGTTGCGCATCACCTCCATGGTGCGCTGGTTGGTAATATGAGCACGGGGTCCGTTGGCGGTGCTGCGATACTTTGTGACGGCGATGGTAGAGGTCCCCTGTCTGGCCAACAACAAGAACGTCGGTGGTAAAGTCGCTCATGGTGCAGTTGTAGCGTTGCCAAAAAGGGACAGTTGCTGGGAGAGTACGGGTTTGATGGTCGTCGATCGTTGCTTTTGAGGCTCAACCACTTGGCAGATGAATGCGGAGAAGACCCATCCTGGGAGCTTTGACAGTGTGGGTAGAGCACTCGACCCAGGGGACACATTCGGTGCACTTTCGTGTCGTGCAACGCGAGTGATTGCACGACTCCCCTCGAACCCAAAGCTTCTTATACACAGTACAGGACAGTCATCCTCGGACCGATGAGTTGAAGAGAGAATCCACCACCCACCTGGGCGCGCGATCCGGGGTCCTGACGCTACTCGACAACCACTTCAATATCTCCAATTCATGTCGCCAAAGATGAGAACAAGATAATCAACAAGCATCATGACTTCTGCGACAGAGCACAACTCCAGCGGACTCCGCTAGTACCTCCCCGAGCCAGGTGAGCAATGCCCCGCGGCAGCCACCACCACGACTGACACAACTCTGCAAAGACAAATACCCGCTGGCCGGGATTGACAAAAGCAACATCTATGAGTTCTCCAAGGCGGCTGTTTCGGATCCGCGAGTGAGGGCGCTCTTTACAGAGTGGGAGAAGAGCCTGGATGAGCTGTTTGTTGGGGTGACAACCGATGGCGCCTAGAGAGAAGAGCTGTGGGTGCTGGAGGATTAAGGTGCACCAACCACCATAGTAACTGTTGCCGCTAATTAGCTCATTAATGCTCTAATTACTGATAAGAAGCTGCGCGCCCTTCATTTCCTGAACTCTGAAGACTGGTACATGGCCATGACTTCCCTGCCACTAGCTTGATCGTGCCGCTGATTCCAGGTCCAGGAGAAAGTGGTCCAATATAGAGATCATTGCCTATAACATTGGCCTATGTCTTGAACTCTTAGAGCAGGACAAGATTAACTATGTCTGGGCCCTGGTCAAGGCCTTGTTAAGTAACAAGGGGTATGTTAAGGTTCACAGTATAGTCAAGATAAATTATTTTCTGGGCCTTCTAGCAGGCAACCACATTATACTTAATAAGAATAGCTATTTGTACGTGCTGCTTCCAGTGCTTGACTGGAAGCTTGCTAAAACTATTATATTTAAATAGTTTTATACTATTTGGACGGTTCTTAAAGACCTAGCTGTGGGGTTTCTCCCTGTTCAGCCATTATTTTTATCTTTATATCTTCTTTGTTAGAAACCAAATGGCCATTAGACTAGTCTTTATTAGTAGTGAGCCAGACATGAGTTTAAATCTCTAGACTATATAGGCCGTGCTAATACTATATAGTAAATTAATTAAAGCCTGAAGAAGCTGGCTTTACTATTCAGTAACAAGGCTACTCTGGTACTTTAATTAATACAGAGCCTGATCCCCAAGTAACAGTACAAAGCGCAGAAAATAAGTAAAATTTATGAACTAGAAGTACCGGGCTGGAATATTATAAACCAGTATTATCTTATAAAAAAAGAATAGGATAATTATATTATCCCCTACAAAGATATTATAGCAGGCAAGCTTGCACTAAATTTATAAAATTTTTTTATCTCTCTTATTAAAGTATTTTAAAAATTACTTCCTGTTAATCTTCTTGCCTATTTCCTCTATCTTACTTGCGAGCACCTGTGTGAGATGTACTTTACCTGGATAGATAAGTTTAATAATAACAATTCTTTTTACTTTTATATTTAAAGTCTAGTTGCTCTTGTAAAATTAGATTATTATTCTAGGATTTATCTTATAAATACTATGCTGCATAGATATTATATTTATATTATATTCTAGCTGCCTAACAGGGGAGACTATGGGCAGCAGCTTATTAAAATATAAAAGAAGAAGACTCAGCAATGTGGCATGCTATTAATATAATAAATAAAGTATCTTCTTTCTTTTAATAAGAATATAATTATAAATACTGGCTTCCCAGAATACCATGCATAGATTCTATCTAGCCTTGAAAGTAGTATTATTCTTGCTAGTTATATTAGTAAGAGAGATTGTAGGCCAGGGCTGCACTAATGCATAGTATTGTAACCAAATCTGTTGATTGGCTGCCGCTTTTTCGGGAAAGCGCCCATTTCTTGACAAGGGTCTCTATAGTTTGGTTGTCATACTCCTTGTAGTGCACCATAGTTGACACGAAGTAAAAATTTAAAAATTAGTACCAGGCTGCGCCATGTACTTTAGAATCTTGTATAGCAAAGAGGTTGGTACTTAATACTGCAGGCCCCAAGAATGCAGAGTACCAATCTGCTTAAGAAATTTAGTTCCCTGGCCATAGATGCTCTTTGCGGCGTATATATCGTCAATACTGTACATATTCAGCGTAATTTGGACAATCTTTCCTGCAATTTAAGTAAGCCTGTGGGTTTGCAAAGCGGCCAAAACACGGGGTCTGGCGGGTCATATAGAGGCCCGGGAGGCAGACCACGTTTTTTATGCAGTGCAATGCTGTCATAATAAAAATTTCGTTGATAGATCTTGCGGAAATACCAAAGCAAAGTGTATCACGCTGTAGTGTGACCAGGAACATCCCATACAGAATCCCAAATAAAGCTAAAGACACAGGACAGAATATAAGTTGTGATGGCCAGTAGCACTAGGATAATAATCATGGTCGGCTATATAACAGGGACGAGAAGTACTTCAACTAGAGCTATCTTGCTCTCTAGAAGGTTGAAGGAGCACTTCACTATGTGTAATTCAAGGCTCGACTACGGCAAACTAACAATGAAAGCTATGTATACCACGGGGAGCAGAATATCCACTCCAGGGGTTAAAAAGCATGCTTTGAGAGCAATCAGCCAGATGAATTCCAAAAACCATGTAGTACTGAACTCAAGATACCATTGAGCGGTAAAGCACTTGCTATCCCACACATTTCTACGGTTGGGGGGCTTCCATGGATAAAAATAGTCAGTCCCCGGGAAGAAAGTAGATCCTGGCTCATCTCCGCCAGCGGATATCAAGTAGCTACGCAAATAAAGGTGCGTTTAATATATATAAAGACTCTTTATCATTAATTTCTAATGAAACCTGAAAATTGTCTCTCAGCCCTCCTACTTTCAGTTTAGCTTTTAATCATCATCCCGCATCATGGCCCCCGACCAACCAGAGTATTGGACAGTCACCTCCAACATCGCAGGATATACCCGCATAAAGCACGTGTATATTACTGCGCGGGATGGCATCCAGCTCTGCACTGACCCTTTCCTACCCTTCCCAGCCTCAAAGAAGGGCAAAAAGGTTCCAGTGATCTGCAGTTACGGCCCATATGGCAAGAATATACATGCTGCTACTTTCAGGCTACCCCAAACCCCTATATGCGCAGAGATGTACACGCAGATCAAGCCTCTTGGCCCAGATGCTGCGTTTGAGCTGTGTGAGCCGCTTCTGTGGCTACGTGTAAACTCCGTCAATCTTGTACCAAAGCTAATATCCTCAAGTGCAGGGATTTTGGTTTGCACTTCTGCGTGTTGACTCTCGTGGAATTGGAGGCAGTCAAGGAAAGCTTGATCCCTTTGGTCTAGAACGCTCAAAACGCATTCAAGACGATGCCGAGGGACAAGGTAACCATTGCTCAACCAAGCCAAAATAAGAGGCTATGAGGCAGGATCGGTGGCTCTCAGGAGGCTAAACCACTCCTCTAGATCTATACGACGTGATTGAATGGGCCGCGGTGCAACCATGGTGTTCTGGGAGAGTCGCAATGGCTGGCATCAGTTATTATGGCATGGCCAGATATTGGGCAGCTATGCAGCAGCCTCCCCATCTTACATGCATCTTATCATATGAGGCACCGGCCAATATATATCAAGCCACGTGGCAAGACAGGGTGTACAGCAACAACTTCCAGAGTCACTAATATAATAACATTATAATTCCATTCCAAAGCCACCTAACGCAAGATAATGACTCAATCTCCAATGAGCAACTAGCCACCAACCATGTTGACTATCCCAGGCTGCTCACCACGACGGAGTACCCTATAGATGGGGACAGGGTGGCCAAGCAATTTATAGACAAGAACACACTTTTCTCTTATGAAAGGCTTGTTTTTCCTTGTGTTTATCATTGAGTCTGATCCCTTTATATAGCACCTGGCTATGACGGACAGTAGTGGACCTTTGTTGTAGAATTTTCCAGGCATAGAGAAGTAGTCATGCTTTTTTATAAATAATACAAAGACAGTTACCCTGCTCAGCTATAGATATCTTATAGTTTCATCTTATAAACACAAGCAAGACTCTATCGCCCCTATAATTATCAAGGACACTCCAGCAGTAGCTGGCCTTTCAGAAAACCATCTATAAAAATAATTAGTTAGAGTTCGGCATGTAACATTAAGCAAGAGCACATTCCATATGCGCCGTGTTGGGTCTGAGTAGCTAGATATAGCTAATCAGCCTATCCCTGTTAAGCTGTGCTATTTTCAGACTTTTCAACAAGGTCTGATACCATTCTATAGGGGCCTAGGGGCGAGGACGGCCATAATGCATGGCTAACTGAGAATCCAGCTAAAAAAACTGCAATTAAAAATATACAATAAAACATTGGGTACCGTTAAAGTGCACCCTCTAGTCAGTGTTAAGAGGAGTTTAATTTAGTATCTTAATAACACATGCTATAGCAGCTAGGCAGGCGGTTTTACCACAGCAGTATCAGAATGCAAACAGCACAAAAAGCACTAAATCCATACTTAACAGTAAACTAGTCTATAAAGATTAATATACTGTCTGTACAAGGATATATTATTATAGATGCAGAATGCCACTGTAAAATAAACATATCTAGCAGCCAGGATCTGCTGGTTCAGTCTACTATACTTTCTGGAGTGGGTCAGTTCCTTCTTAAGAAGATTTTTATCCAAGGCTGTAGACACGACAGCTACCTAGCAACCCCCATGAGTTTATCACAACTCTTTCTAACTTTGATAAACATACCTCTCCTGTTTTAAAAGGGGGTGCATAAACAAAATTTATAAAGTATCCCCTCAAGAGTCTGAGTTTATCAAGGTCAACCACAAACATCTCACGCCCGCGTGCCAACAATGTGAGCCGACTAGAGGTGACTGTTAAAGGGCAGCTAAGTAATCAATATAAGGCATGTTGGCGGCTGTTACTCACGGTATTTCTCAGATAGCTTAAACAATTCGTCGGCTTAAGAGGGTTGCAAGCCGATCACAAGAAATTACAGGGGCGACAAGGATGTCGTGGGGGTTAAGGACACTCCAGCCGAATTTCTTGTAATGGAAGGAGACTGTTACACGATAATAGGATAAAGCTGGCAGATGGCCACTCGGTATGGATAGCCCACCCTGGGGCAGGATCCCCAGTCTCCCACCAACGTCGAATTGGTCACATCCACAAGCAGAAAAAAGGAGCGCACATTGGCTGCGATGACCAGCTCTATTGGCCGGGACCATGGGGAAAGATCCATCCAGGGGACCTTTTCAGTTCCAGGGAGGCCCTATTATACTTCATCATTGTTCCCGGGTGCACTCCAGATCACTTCCAGGGATATTAAACACAGGATGTGTGGTAATCTAGTTTTCAGTACTAGATTTGCCCCGCGGCACACAGGTAAGCCTGAGGTGGGGTTAATACAAAGCAGTTCTAGAGCAAGACACTAAATATTTAACACATATAAGAAGGTGGACTACAATAATATCTTGCTTCTATCTTTCATTGCAACAAGCACAGTTATTAAATTACTCACAATGTCCTATCTTTTCTATGATATCTTCAAAGATAGTAAGATTATTAAGGAAGCCCCCTTAGAGTTGCTATAAGAAGAGGGCGCCTTCGCCTGGAACTCTACCCAGGTTAGCAAGACTGTTCACTTCTTCCCGCTCTCTACTGACCATGGTGACAAGATTCATAGGATGGTTGTCCACCTAGAGAAGGACTTTCACAGTCACAATAACATACTTGAATGGGTGGAAACGGTCCCCTGGATCAAGCATAACTTTTCAGACGGCCGGATTATTCCAATTGGAAACTTTGTAACAGTCTCCAAGTTGTTCAACTCCGGGGGCAAGTATATTAATATCCAGCCCATAAAATATCTTGCATTCTTTATCACTGATCCGCTTATTACTTGATATATTGTCTTAACAGCCAAGGAGCGTGAGACCTATGACGCGACCTATGGCCTCAATAATGTACTTTACTCTGTCCAACTATGAAAAGGTATGTTGTCTACCCTAGACATAGATCAAGATTGCTGAGCTTTCATGCAGGGGGCATTGCGGAGGAAATCTTCAATATTCTTGACCCAGAACAGGGCAAAGTAAGCGCAGTTGCGAGAAGAGAAGCAGATTTCTTTATATCTACAAGAGCTAACTAGATATACACAGGTTCTTTGCCTAAAAGCAAACCACAGGGCTGAGGTATAGTTATATATTAATAACTTTCTCTTAGTTCAGAAAGGCGCCGCGAAGGTCTAAATCCTCCGGACAAAGGCCCAGGTTGCTTGGAAGTTCTTCTTCTAAGGGTGTGTAGTAGACGGGCTATTAAGTGCTGCCTGTTATATATACAGGAGAGCTATACTTAAATATTTCCTTCTTTCTATTTTGTAGCACTCATAGTCTGAATTTGAGTTATTTACAATTAACTCTTCATGGAATTAGTCATCGATATATTATCATAGGGAACTATGATTGGGATAAAATAGAGAGTACTCTAGGGGGGAGTATGTAGTGTGACAGAAGATAGCTGATATACTTTATAAATCCTGGATCCACATTAACTTTATCCCTGTCCAATTTCTCAGCAACTCCTGGGGTATTCGCCATGGGGTTTCCCAAATACAGGATGTGCACACAGTTTTGCTAGATAATCATGCTTCTTAGACTAGAGCCACTGTCAGAGCCGGCGCAGGGGTTATATGTCTTATATTAGCCCAGACCCGCTTCTCATGGGCCGTCAAACTTTGTCTTGAGGGTTATGGGCTGTGCCGCAGAAGTAAGATTTAACTTTTCCACTGCTCCTCTCCTCCCCTGTGTACAACCGGTACAACCCTCAAATACAATTGATGAAAGTAGTCACCTACGTACAGAGCCACCAACGACTATGGGTATCGGTACCTACGCCCATTGGGCCAACTGGACTTGATCAGACTCCCCGGGCCTCTGATCCTCACACGAGGACCCCGTCGAATGACGAACACAACTGGAATCTCCACCATCACCCGCGCCGGACGCTCCAGCTCAAACTTACAGTTCAATAGCAGCATGGGGATGAGCCTGTTTATCTTGACAAGGGCGAGGCTGTGCCCGAGACAGAGGTGGCTTCCACCTCTAAACTTATCATGCAGTGGGTGGTCAGTCATTCAAATAATTACCATGTTCTCTTCACTAGCACTCCTTATTAACTATTAATAGCTCAGACGGCCCAAGGTGCAGTCCATACCTGGTACATATACCAGTTCATTAATCAGGCTCGTTCCTTGTCCTCCTGCCTGCGCTCCGGGCGGTAGATATCTGCATCTAGCCCAAAAATACCCTTATTTCGCTGCAGAACGGACGGCATTCAGGACAAGCCGGGTCCAACTGGGGAACTAGTAGCCGTGGACGCTGAAACCCTCCTTCAGCACAACGCGCCTGATATCTATGGGGAACGCGGGCTTGAGGCATATGGTCTCCTTCAGTGCAGCCTGGAAGTACTTGAAATGCCGCGTCTCAGCGTGCTGTGGCAAGCTCTGTCAAGAATGCTTGTATTATAGAGAATTTTAAGTCTAACTCCGCGAGACTATTCCAATACTTTTATTAGAAATGGGCTCTATAAAAGATTAAAAGATTTTGCGGATATCAAGTGGCTTACATGGCCCTGATTAATAATACTAACACTATGTCAGCGCCGAAGCGGCCTGGGTTCTTCAGATAGCCCTGGATAAGCTGGTGGAGGATATCTTGCGGCCCCTCCTACTGTTGATCCTGCTAGAATGGCATGCCCTTGTTAACCTCGGCCAACACTGGATCAGCGACCAGTAGGTCACTGCACGTTAAACTTTTCCTATCGCGCATTTGCCCAAATTATATAAATGAACATGGCCAGACTCCACTTAGATTGGCAGCACAAAATAGGAACAAAGCGATTTTCAAACTCATACTTGATTAAGAAGGAACAGACATTGACTTGAAGGACAAAGACAAGAAGACAGCGTGAATTTATGCTGCGGAATGTGGAAACCAGGAGTCTGCCACTCTCTTGGTTGACACGGGCAGGACTTACGTCAATGCTAGAGACAATAGTGGATCTACACTGTTAATATTTGCGGTTAGGAATCGGCATGAATCAGTTGCTTCCCTCTTACTGGACAATGGGGCCAGTCCAGGTACTTGGAACAATGACGGAAGAACTCCACTGTTATTTGCTGCTGAGCTTAGAGTTGTTAATTTCTCAAAACTATTACGGAGCTCAAAATTGGTGGACGTTAGCTAGAGAGAGATAAAGATTGTCACGGACTTTTTTTCTGGGCAGCTGAGAATAAACGTGAGAATAGAATGGAATTGTTATTGAGAGAACCCCATGAGCAGGGTGCAGCTAAAGGAAACAGTGACACTGAAAAAATTCATGCTTACACTGAGTAAATAAATGCTGCGATGGAATTGTTCCCTCTAGAAGGTGCAGGTCTGCAAAACTGTAATAGGACGCTTCTCTCATTCGCAGCTGGAAACAGAAAAACCACTGTGGTGAGTTTCTTGTTGCAGAATGGTTACAGTGCCTGGCGAGATGATGATGATAACCACCCACCATTTTCATACGCGGTTGAGAACGGACACGAGACTATAGTCCAGATGCTCCTCGATATTGGAAATTTTTATATTGACAAGCTGAGCAAATTTCTACGAACATCATTCTCATATGCTGCTGAAGGAGGGTATAAGGCTGTGGTGCATGAGAGTGAAATGTGGACTAAGACATCACCCTGATACATGTATCAGTCAGCATTGTGGGGGCCTGTAAAACATATCTTGGTATGATATCAGGCTCCTTTTCCCTTTAATAACTTAGCTGGCAGCCTTGCTAATGACATAGTTTTATCAGTTTTAAGTTGTCGGAAAACTAACTAGTTGGTTAACTAACGTAATCCACGGCCAAGCCGTCCGTTTTTGACCCCAACATGATCAAGCAACATTCAACACGTCTTTATTCCACTATTATCTTCTAAAATGCCTTTATCTCAGGAGAGCTGACTTCAGATGGCCATAAACACGTATTAAAGCAAGAAAATTCGATCAAAAATAAGAGCAGCTGATGTTTTTAAAGTTCCAAAGACTATTTTTCTTAAACAGTTTAATAAAGTCAAATCATGCTTAGAAACACGCTCAAATAGTCATAAATTAACAGTTACTAAAAAGGAAACACTTGTCAAGCAACTCTTAAATATAGATAAATAAGACTTTTTAATTTAATCTAAGTTCCTACATGGAATAATCTAAATTTTATTTTATATATATACTTAAGACCTAACTGTAGTTCTTAAAATTAACTAGGCTAGTTTCTTTATTAAATATTATTCTAAACTTTGTATATAATATAATTAAAGAATTATGTATTAGCAAGCTACGCAGGAAGATCTAGATATTATAAAATAATAATTTAAAACCATATATAAGGTTATTTAAAAACATGATATTTATAAAAATAATATCTAGAATTTTAATAAAACTAGCTTTGCAATGGGTCTCTATACTATTTATAAAATTATTATTATAGTAAATAAATATAAGAGATTTTATATAGTAATTTAAAATAATTATAAATAAATTATAATAATTAAATATATTAGTTCTAAAAAAGTCTTTTTATTATTAATAATTATTTTTAAGAGACAAGATTAATATACTACTTAATATTAAAAGCCTAACTTGCAAATTTATCTTAATTAAAAGCTTATATTAAGTAAGAATAAGTAAATAACTAATAAAATAAATCTTTACTAGCTTAAAAAATTATTTAAATTTTATTCTAAGCTTTATTAAACTAGTATATAGTAATTACTTAGTTTTAATAGCTACTCTAGTTATCAGACTATAAAGTTTAATATCTTTTATATAAAAATTAATATTATATATCTCTGTATGCCTCTATATATCTCTTATCTTTTTTAATTATTTAATATAGATGTTTTTAGGCCTCTTAATCATGCTTATAAAAAGCTAGTTAAAAGCATAATAATAGCTGGTAATAATTATATTAATAAGCAGAATTTTCTTCATCTATACCCACCTATATGTAAAAAAGTCTTTAATATAGTAAATATCTATAATAGCTTTGCAGTAGCAGGTCTTAAGCTATTAAATTAAGATTAAATTTCTAAAAAAATTATTTTTTAACTCTATACATCTATATTATCTCTTATTAATATTAAAGGATTAATTTCCTCTACTTTTTAGACTTTTTAGAACTCTTGCTAGCTTAATCACAAAGTCCAAAGTTTATAAAGAAGTTTCTAAAAGAAAAGAACTCTCTCTAGTAGCCCAGTCTCTTATATTTAATATCTTGAGAAGGCAGCCTAAATAGCAATAAATATAAACCTAGAGTTGCATAATCCTGTTATGACACTCCAGTTGCCTGAGGTGTCTAACTCTGTAATCTCACTGTAAGCTGCCTAGGTTGATTGACTTCTTACCTGGTCTTGACATGTAATCCCAGATCCTAGTACATATAATATAACTTATAGCTTGATTAAGAGCCATCTTTACCATGTATGGTAAAGCTATTACTTAAGTATAGTAGTTAAGAATGTATTTAGGTTAAATTATAGCTAAGACTAGGTTTTATATTCAAGGTAGAACTTAGAAATAATAGTTAATATTTAAATAAATAATTTAGATTAAACGCGAAGACTAAAAGATAAACTAAATACATGTATAAAAATAAATATTCTTATATTTTTTATATAGCTACTAATAGCTACTAGTAGATTAACTATCTCTATTTTAAATAACTATTATTAATAGACATGGCTATCTTATAATAGACTAGCTATTATTTCTCTAGATAGCTATCTATTACATGATACGGTGATGTTTTCTAATAATGACTAACTATTAATTATTAGTTTAATTAGTTTATAAATAGTTGGCTGTCAAGTGTGTGCGCATTAGTAGGCTATACTAAATATAGCTAGCTTGTCAGGTCATAACAAATCCGCTCCGCAGAATCCACTCTGCATCCGCCTCAACCCGCGCGGCGCGGGTTCAGGGGCAAGAGCTAAAAATCCACATGGATTTGGGGGGGTCTGTTACGAACCAGCCTAGCGTCAACAGAAGAAGGGAGCCTTGCTGCCTATTAATACCGCCTAGTATGACAACATTACCAAAGCAAAGTAATTGCAAGATTATAATAATTAAGAAACTACCTTTAATTAATAAAAATAATTAAAAAAAGTTTATAAATATAATATTACTAATTAAAATACCAAGATAAATACAAGACAAGGAATTATTAATTAGAAATATAAATATAGCAAGTATAATATTTATTATATATATTATTATAAATAATATAGTTAATATAATATCTACTATATTTAATATAACTAATAGTTAGTTATTATTAATAGAAAAAAGTATAAAAAATATAGTAAATACTATAAATATTATATTAAGTAAAAATTATAAAAAAATATTTATTTCCTTATTTATATTTAGTTTTATTTTTATTTTTTATATTTAATATTAATTATTATTTTAAATATATCTTACTAAATTAACTTATTTATATTATTCTTATAATAGTAATATATATACTTTTATTAATCTTATTTTTTAAGAGCTTTTCTTTAAATAATATATTCAAATATAAAGAGTCTTCTTGTTAGGATCAATACCGCAGATACGGGGTTGCGGGCGATCACGTGTAGAGACACGTGACTCATGACCCGCACAATTGTTATGATCTGACAATCTAACCTTATGTGGCATAGCTTATTAATGTGGACGTACTCAACAGCCAACTATTTTTAGATTAATTAAACTAATAATTAGTAGTTAGTTATTATTAATTATATTACATAATAAATAGCCTGCCAAGACTATAAATAGCTAAGCTATTTTATAAATAATTAATTTATTTAGTAAATAGCTAGCTACTTGTCTATTTAGGCTACTTAGTAGTTATATAAAGAATATAAAAATACTTATTTTTATATATATATCTAGTTTATCTTTTAGTTTTTTATATTTAATCTAAGTTATTTATTTAAGTATTAATTATTATTTCTAAGTTCTATCTTGGATATAGAATCCAGCCTTAGTTATAGTTTAACTAGAATATATTTTTAATTATTATACTTAAGTAATAGCTTTATTATATATAATAAAAATAGCTCTTAATTAAGCTATAAGTTATATTATATATACCAGGATCTGGGATTACATGTTAAAACTAGATAAAAAGTTAATTAATCAAGACAGCTTATAGTAAGATTATAGAGTTAAATATTTTAGATAATTAAAATATTATAATATTTTAAATACTAGTTAGTTCAATTAAAAATTTAATTAACTTAAGTTAAAACAATGGCCTCTACTTAGAAAAGTAGTAAAAATTTAAAGAAAATTATTAAACTAGTATTAGTAAATAGTAATAATAATAAAGAAATTAAAATATTTAAATAATAGCTTATAAAGCTTAAAACTAACTTTATATAGCTAGTTAATTAATTTAATACTAGAAATATAATAATATAAGATTATCTAAACTAGCTGCAAGCTTAAGTTATAGTAGTAGTACTAGTAAATAAAATTCTAGTAATTAAGCTAGCAAAGGCTAAACTATTTAATAAAAAATAATCTAAGTTAAAAAAATTTTTTATATAAATAAATATGCATATTAATATTAATATTAATTAAATAACTAGCAAAGCTTCTAAGATAATCTTTATATTTATTTATTTATAAGATAGGGCGTGGACTTAGTTTAAATCTTATATTTAAAAATATTATAAAAAAAATTATACTAGCTAATCAACCACCACTATTAGCATCTTTAATAATTATAGAATATTTAGAAAAAACCTTGAATAGATATTCAAAGATATTAATATAGAAATTATTATAAAATAATAATTTAAAAAATTAAGAATAACACACTTGGCCTCATTTTATTTAATAAAATTTTAATAAATAATTTTATATCTAGATTAGCTAGATTATATATACATTTCTTACTACATTAACAGACTCAACAAGCATGTTAAAGATAAATTAACATAAATTAATAAATTTAATACTCTAAGTAAGATAATTAAGATAGTAGTATAAGTTAATAATTAATATATAAAAAAAAAAAATAAGAAGCAACAGATTAAAAATTAATAATAAAAAAAATTAAAAAAATATTATTAAATAAATAATAAATAAAAAATTCAGAGCAATTCTTATGGATTATAACCTATAAAATTAAATATAATACTTTCTAAAGAAGAAAAAAAATAATATTAAAAGAAATAATTATGTTATAACTACAACAAACTAGAATATTAAAATAAAGATTATTAACAGAAGAAAACAGATTAATAATTAAAGAAAGCTAAAGAAAAATAGCTTAAAATAATAAAAAAATATAAGTATAAGATCTATGCTATCTAAGAAAAAAAAATAAGATTAATATTTATAAAAAATAAAAAAACTAGAACTGCTAATCTTAAATAAATTATTAATAAAGTATACAAGAAACTCCCAGAAGCAGGCAGGCAGGAAATTAAAATTAAAATTTTAAAAATATAATTTTAGAAAATTATTAATATAATTAAAAAGAATTATTTATGGCTAGACATGAAATTACTTATTAAAAAAGTATAAGAGATAGTTAATAAATAATATAAAATATATAAAACACCATTCATGGAGATAAAAGTATTAGAAAATAATCTAAAGATTAGTAAAGCCTGAAAAAAGATATATAATAAAGCTAAAATATTAAATATAAAATTAAAAATATTTAAAATATACAGTAGCATTGGCAAATTTTCTAAGTTTAACTTATTTAATAATAAATTTAAAATTTAAATTAAAAATAAATAATTTAAGAGTATTACTAAGCTTAATCTAGAATCTATAATAATATAATTAAAAACTAAAAAAAAAGTCTAATTTTTTTGAAATAATAAAAAAGTCTAAGAAACCTATAGATGCCCATATTAAAATTTAAAATATTAAGAAGAAAATATAAAAATATAAAATTTATATCTAAAAAAATATAATAAATATTTAATTAAATATTAATTATATTATAAAAATAATAGCAACTATCATAAAGCCCTTTAAATTATATTAAAAAAATAATAATAGAAATGACATTATAAAATATATATAAGAAAATAATATAAATATATATATTATTTAAAATATAAAAAATATAAAAAGCTTTTATACCTAGTATACTACTTAATATTATATAATAATAAAATATATATTAAAATAAAATATAATATAGAAAATATATCTATATAATTATAAATAAATTAAATATATTTATATAAAAAAATAAGATATACATGAATAAGCTATTTATTATATAATAAATATAAAAAAATATATTAAATTAGTTATTTTAAAAATAACTATATTATTTATTATAATAGCAAGATTATAGAAGGACAGTTTTTTATTAAATCTAAAAAATTTTAAGAACTAAACTAAAAATATAGATTCTTAAATAATAAGTATTAAAAAATTTTTTTAATATATATTTTATATTAGCAGCAATATAATTAAAACTATATTTAAAATTAAAGCTTCTAGTAAAAGATAAAGAAGCATATACTATAATTAATTTAAATATAATAAAAAACTTTATATATTTAAAATATATAGAAGCTACAAGAATAATAATAAAAAAAAATTCTAATATTAGTTCTAGAATTAAGCAGAGAAAAACTAGAAAAAATTTTTATTAAAAAAAAAACTAAGTCTATACTAGTTAGTATAAACAGAGATTATAATAAAATATATAAAAAATATATTAGCTTTAATATTTTTTTAGTAAATTTTAAACTAAAATTATTTATAAATATAAAAATATATTTTATATTTTATATATTATTATTAAAACCAGCATTAGAAACTACTATAATACTAACTTAAAAATTATAAATACTAAAGAAAAATATAAAGTTAAAAAAGTTCTAGATTAAAAATAAGTTAATAATAAAGTACTTTATTTTATTAAATAAAAAAAATATAATATCTTAGAAAATATTTAAAAATTAAATAATAATATTAAAAACTACTAGAAAAAACTTACATGTTTTTATTAAAAAAAGTAAACTATTTTAAGAAACTAGAAAATAATTAATTAATTAGCTTTTTATAAAGCTAGTAGCCTTTATTATTATAGTAAGACTTTAAAAATTAATATTAAATTATTTACTACTAGTCTTCTTATTTATATAATTTATTATAATTAAATTATAATTTAATATTCTTATACTATGCTTTTTTAATAAATATTATTATTTTTATAAACATCTTAATTTTATAAAAATTATTTTTAACTAATTCTTAGCTTTTTAAATATTATTATTTATTTTTTTTTCTTAACTTTTTAAATAATGCCACTTAATTTTAGTATAAAAATATTTTTTATAAAAATAATTATGTTTTATATACTTAGCATACTTCTTATTATTTATAATTATAAAATAATCTTGGTCAAGGCTTTTATAACAGGCACAAGAAACTATAATAAAGAAATTATTATAAATTATATAAATTAATTAAATATAGTAATTTTCTTTAATTTTTTTATTTTAAAAATAATAATGCTCTTTATTAATAATAAATATTAATATAATAAAAAAAATAGTATTATTTATAAAAAAAATAAAACTTTTAAAACTTCTAAGGCGCTACAAAGATTATATATTATTAAAAAATAAAAATCTTAAAAAGAGAGAGTAATATTATAATTTAATAATTTAATTTTATATAATATAACTTATTAATATAGATATACTTAATAACTAATTATTTTTAAATTAATTAAACTAATAATTAGTAGTTAATTATTATTAATTATATTATATAATAAATAGTCTGCTAAGATTATAAATAGCTAAGCTATTTTATAAATAATTAATTTATTTAATAAATAACTAGCTACTTGCCTACTTAGGCTACTTAGTAGATATATAAAAAATATAAAAATATTTATTTTTATATATATATCTAGTTTATCTTTTAGTTTTTTATATTTAATTTAAATTATTTATATAAGTATTAACTACTATCTCTAAGTTCTATCTTAGATATAGAATCTGGTCTTAATTATAATTTAATTAAAATATATTTTTAATTACTATATTTAAGTAACAGCTTTATTATATATAGTAAAAATAACTTTTAATTAAGCTATAAATTATATTACATGTACCAGGATCTGGGATTATATATTAAGACTAGATAAGAAGTTAATTAACCAAGATAGCTTACAGTAAGATTATAGAGTTAGATACCTTAGGCAACTGAAGTGTTGTAATAATAATGTATTTAGTCACTATAGAGTTGCTGAGTAGAGCAACTCAGTGGTTAGTTCTACCACTAGGACCCCCTATCAATACACACTGTGGTATCACGCTGTCTCCCACACCACGCTCACCTCGCGGTAATACACTACTGCGTAAGTAGGCTAACACTTCTAGAAATATTATTAAATTAAGATTTAACAAAATAAAAATAAATATAATAATTTAAATATTAAACTAGATATAAAGCTTTTTAAGAACCTAGAATAAATAAATATAATTTTTAGTAACTAGTACTTATATAATAAAGTAAATACTAGTTAAAATAAGTTAAATTTAAATTAACTTTAAAGTAATTATATTATAATTAAATAATTAATAATTTGTTATTAATAATACTGCTGTTCTTTAATAGCAAGTAAAATAATTATTCCTTTCGGAGCTCTACCCACAGATTCGGTGCATCGCCGTCTCTGGCACCTCCACATGCGACTGGTGTCAGCATCACCAACTTGTCTGCACCAACACGCGCCAGCCCTCTGCGCCCGAGTAGGTTCACTACTAGTAGTGCTCCTGTGCTGGACTGACTCGTAGCTAGGCTCCCCGTGTCTCCACGCCCGCCGCCCCCGGATTCAACCACATCCGGTGGTGAGCAGCAGCAGCAGCAATAGGAGCAGCAGGAGCTCGACTGGCCCCCACGTAAAGAAGTCAGCTCGAGTCGGATCATGGAGCTCCCGGTGCGCCAATGTTGTTTTTAGATTCTACGGCCTGGATTTCTTTTCCGTGGCCGACCAAGACTTGATCGCTGCCCACTGTGGCTCCTCGAACCTCCTCAATCAGATCGTGCCTCTGGGTTTCCCGTGGGAGAGCCTGACTGCTCACGACAATGTGGAGACGCAGACATTCGAGTTCCTGCAATCAGACCCCCCGGACCTTCACTCGCGCTTCGTCGTCCACTCATGCAAAGCGCTGTACCAGTGTTCCGAGGTGGGAATCCTCTACTCTCTAGTCAATATCGGCATGCTGGATGCGGCCATAGACATTGCCTATGGGTCTACCACTCCCGGGCTATTTGAGGATATTGTGGGAGCAAGAGCCCTCGTGTTTTCGTTTACGGCCTTTTATGCTGCTGCAGGCCACCGCGCAGATATGCCATATTCTGTTGATACAACGGCATCTGCTCTAGAAGTCAAGCGGTGCCTGCTGGTCATCAACAAAGGGCCACCCAGGGTGCAGATAATGCAAATCCTCCTCCTCTTAGTACGTGCTTACCAACTTGTGAACTGTTTTGATGCTGACTGGCACCCGCCAAGATAATATACTACTGCATTCAAGGCAGCATTGATAGTGCCCGGAGGTTGATAGGTGTCACGGCCCTAGCCCTACTAGGCATGTGACTCACGTGACGGACGTTGCCCTATCGTAGATAAAGACTGTTTGTGCTTTGCACAACAGTTCTTTCCCTTCTTCATGCGTTGTATTCTTAGTTTAATACTACTTCTTCTTCAGATTGCAGTTCCTTACAATAGGCAACATTATATACTTGAGTAAACACCTTGCTTCACCTGCAACTCCCCCAGGAAGCCCAATGCTACCTGGTACTATGACCCAGCAAAAAACAGTAGATTTCGCTGTCCTTTGCTGGGTCAGCTTTATGGTTAATAAAGCCCTATTTATGTGCACTGGCCTACCACCAGTGATATTCCTTAATAATCTTAGTTATGTACTTTTAGTAGAGGACTTTTACCATTATAAAAGAATCCTTAATATTATTTTGCTAGAGTTATTTTATAACTAAATTTATCTCTCTATTTACTTTATACATAGTATTTTTATTTTTAAAATATACATGGAGCTAGTTGCACTCGCTATATTAAAAAGATTAAAAATTAAGATTCTCTAGTTAGTTTATTTTCTTGACAATATAATTAAGTAATAGTAATAATTAATCTATCCTGGGTTCTATTCTATAATTATATAATATATCCTATTTTTAAATACTTTTAGATACATGTCACTGTTAATCCTAAGTCTTAAGTACTATTACTCCCTGGCCCTTATATACAAGTCTATTAGTTGGTATCAGAGCTAATTGCAAGGGAATAACTTCACTGTTAAGACCCTCCACTTGAGCCTTAATCTATCCACACAGGCAAGTTGAGCCACGCTTGACCTTTTTTGCTCCACGAGGCTCTTTCCCTCTTATGAAGCCTTCTGGTGAGCTACGTTTCAGACCACATATCCCCACCCTCCTAATTAAGGGCTAATGCGATCACAGGCTTCTCCTCCTATACCCCGTGTTTGCCATCCTCAACCTGTTCTGCAAAATCGTAATGCATCCCTCAGACCCCGATAACGCAGTAGATCTAGAACTAATGTCTTATGCTCTGGTATTTGTTCGGCGAGTTGATATGAGCCATCTAACCAAGCTCGAGAGGCGGCATGTGGAAGTCGTTGTTGCGCTGATTACAGAGTTGCATGCCATGGCAAACAGGGCGGCTATTGCGTCCTTGTCGGCGACGAAAGCCTTGGAGAGTTAAGCGTACATGCATATCTTCTCTCCTGGCGAATGATTTAATGTTACCTGGGCATGAATTGAACGAAACGACATTAAAAGTACACTACTAGTACATATTGTAATATAGTTGATTACGCTATTTCAACTATCTTGATGCTTGACGCGAAAACACACACACATCCCGCCATCAGCATCTAAACAACCGGGATAATAAGGCATGAGCTGTCCTCGCCACCGTCCGCCGTGTGGATGATATGAGTTCCCTTACTGATCCCCCGACTGCGATCCTTGACGGGGAGGAATTTGAAGCTCGGTGGCACGCCTGCAACGGTGAGCTGCAAAATCTGTCCTCTCTGCGAAGAGTCAGTCGCAATCCTAAAAAAAGAAAAAAAGGGGGCGCGCCTTACCTTCCAATACATTCCGTACGGCTGCAACGGAATATCCAGCACACGCCTCTCCCCTTCCTTTAGGGGAACCGTCTGCTTGTGCGTATAGATCGGCTCGATAGGTGTCCAGTCCGGATGCTTACCAACCGCATGGCTGGCGCGCAGCTTGCCATTCGTGCCCCAGTCATAGAGCGCGCCAACCTTGGAGAGCGCGATTTGCCTCTCGTACAGGTTATCAGTCGCCCAAGAGAGAAGCCGGTTTTCGGGCCGAACGGTCTGTGTTCCCAGCCGGGCGTGTATGTGCTCCTTCAGGGTCTCAACCTGGATGTGGACGTCCATGTCGTCCGCACCCTCGCAGGACACGACGAGGTGGGCGACGAAGAAGCCCGTTGTTTCCATGTCCTTGGGGATTGTGTAGCGGAAGACGGCGGCGCCCTTGAGAGCGTCATACTTGACAAGTGATTCGTTCAGGCTGTCCACGGACTGGGTAAGCTTGTCACCTGTCAGGTATAGCTTTTGGTACTGGGTCCGGGCGAGGGGCCACTCCTGCTCTGGTCTGTTGATCGTGTCCTTGTGCTCGGTGGCGAAGTTTAGGATACTGAGCCGGACCGGCGGCGTGCTGAGCCAGCCATTTTCCTTTCCATGAAGGTAGTAGTCAAAGAATCGCTTCAAGTCCTGCGTACTCGAGTCCGTGTAGTAGTCGTACCACTCCATGGCATTGTGCACGCGCAGCCACTTGGGCGTATCATTGGGAATCTTCCTGAACGCCTGGATGGTTCCGGGACTGTGGATGACGTGTGTCCAGGACGCGACGGCGTACGTGGGGACGTTGATCCACTCTGGACGGGGTTTTTTGTCTTCCCAGTAGCTGTTCCAGAGCGGGTATTTGTTGATCGCCTCGTGTATGTCCTCAATCTTGTTTTGCGAGACGAGCATCTCTGTGCATCAATGGTTAGCTGCCTTTACACGTTGTCATCAGTCAGTGTTTGTGGACGTCCGTACCAAAGATGTACGCGGAGAAGCTGGGGTCCGGAATTCCTCCTTTGCACGCTGCCTGTCGATACTGATCGGAAACACCCTCCCTGATAGACGGATTAGCAGCTGGCTCCACCTAGGGGAGCTAACAGGACAGATCGTACCATGGAGCTAGAGCAGCAAGACCCTCCGGGCGGAGCGAACCAAGGGACCACTGGATGATCGCCAACCAGCTATTGCCGGTGGGCGCGACTTTTCCATTACACCACGGCTGTTTCGAGAGCCAGGTGACCACTTCCGCAGCGTCGTGCGCTTCCTGGTGCCCAAAGGCAAGGAGATCCCCCTCGGAGGTATAAGCTCCCCGGGAATCGATGTTGACCACTGCATACTCATGAGGGCACCAGAAAGCCGGATCCGGGCCTTCGAATTTCTCAAGGCCAGAGAGCCAGTTCCGAGGGATTCCCACGCGCAGTGGGTGGTCGTCGACTGTTAGCGCACCAATTTGCTTGCCGTAAGGACTCCTGCTCTGCTATTAGACCAGCGTCAAGAATACAAGAAGACTATGTCAGCCATAACTCACCAGACAAGCAGCGCGGGCACCTTCTTGTCAGCGGGAAACGGACCCTCGAGTGTCTCAAACCTCGGGGGCAAGAAGATATCGCTATATAGAGTTGTCCCGTCGGACAAAGTGGTCGGCACGCTCTCATGCATAACCAGATCTGCAGGCAGCTTCAAGCCGCCCTTGGCGATTTGCTGGCCCGCATGGAACTTCTTGACGCCCTGCCTGAAGCCGGGGAAACGCGAGGACTTGTCGGTGATGGGCTTGCTGGTGCGCAGAGGGGTCAGCTTCAGTGCCTTCTGCTGCTCCTGCACTATCTCCTCGTATGCGGCTTTGTAAGCGTCGGCCATGGTGAACCAATTATGATGAACCTAAAGACTGATTGTCCAAGAATACAACGCCGATGCTCTAGCAGGCTTTAAGTGATGTGGAATAGTGAACTGGGTGCATTACTGTGGCTTCCCCGGATCCGGAGTCCCATAGTATGCATGCATCCTTGGGATTATTCTTGAGCTCCAGCTCGGTCATCGGAAGTGTGGAGGCTTTCGTAGGCGGAGAAACCGTGGAGTAGTCAGGGTGACCCCGTTGCTAATGCGATTACTAAGCGGGTATTGCACAGCGCCCAGCCACTAAAAGTCAATCATCTCCACTCAGGCACAACGTGGGACTTCGCAGGATCCTGGCATAGGGCTAACCAAACTCTATTCTGGAAGGCCTGCCTCGATCTGGATGACTGAAACGGGGAGGAGCCGAGGGCCAGAGAGGAAGAGGCAGGACTTACAACTTCTCCAACAGGACAGCGGCGTATTTGTCGTATTCGTACAAGCAGTTACAGGATCAGTACGCCAAGGAGCGCGCTAGTGTCACCTGTTCAACGAAATTCCGCTGACTCAGCGGAGAGGTAAACAGTTTCTGTCTAAAAACATTGGGAACTTCCATGGAAACAGCAGCTTCCGGGGAGCTACCTACAGCTTCGACTTGAATTCATGAAGCACCACGTTTGGATAGGGGATGTCCGCCCCCGAAATCATCGCCGGGTACGCCAGGCGCCTCCATCCACCACCAAAACATCCCCATCGACGTAGTTTCCACTGTCAGAAAAGAGATAGACAGTTGCGTCCGCAATATCCTTGACACTCCCATATCTGCCAAGTGGGATGCTGTGAGCCTGGCCTCAGCTATTTAATAGCCGGCGCAATTCTTCGGTCCCCCCAATGGGTCCCATCCTGATGGCGTTACTGTTAACTCCAAGAGACCCATATTTAATGGCAATGTTTGCTGAAAGAGCGTCAACACCTGATTTGGCAATTGCAGCGTGCGTCTGTAGAGGAAATCTAGTGTAGTGCAGGGTGGTGGAAATGAAGATGATGCAACCAGTTACTTAATCTGGATTTAGCTTGACAGATTTGACCAGATATGGCAGGGTTACTTTGGCCGTGTTGACTGACCCCAGCATGTTAATGTCCAGAACGCTCTTGAACACATTTGACGAGACCTCCGAGAAACGAGCAAGGAAATTGCCAGCGGTCCTGACTCTGCTGTCCTGTCAGCCCATGATTGTCTTAAATGCGCCACAGTAATAGTGCCTCTTACATCACAAAGTCAATTCCTCCCAGTTGCTGGACACACTGGCTGGCTGCTTCCTGGCTGCTTCCTGGAGAGAAGCCAGGTCGCGCATGTCAATTTCTTCTATCCCCAGAACCTTGCTCCCGGGCCTTGTAGTTGCAATATCCCGGGCAACTGTCTTGGTCTTTTTTAGGTTTCGTTCACCCCATGATACAGGCATTAGCACCGAGATGCACCAGAGCCCAGACCTGCGCCGAACAGATTGTGCCATTTCCCCCAGTACAAAAGACCACCTGCCCATGGAAGATGTTGTCCCTCCACACGTTGGAAAGATACTGGCTTTTGGGAACCGACATGTTAGCGTGTGGGAATTGGCAAGTAAGACCCGCGTAGTGTAGTGAACCACAGATACCCAAGCCAAGTGGTGTACTTGAGACTTATGCTCGAGTACCAGCCCCGGCGCTGGACTGAGCGCCGAGGCTCTCCGTTTAGCAGCCCGCCACCCCAAGACCCAGGGAATGCAGCCGAGTTCTGGATCCCTTTCAGGGAGAGAAACAACCGGGGACCTCCATAGATCACTTAACTTGTGGGTGAATTGCCCTGTCGGCACGGTGGTCTTGTTTGGCGCGTTCCCATCGGCGTTACGACAACACCCAACTGCTGACCATGACGGATGATACCCACTTCCAGGCTGTCATAAAGAAGCAAGCGCGAACCAAGGAGGAGGCTCTAAGGTTGACCAAATGGAAGAATACTCGATCGATCCACGACAAAAAAGTCCGCTTTCCTTCCTTCAAGCAGGGAGCCAGTCTGCTCAAGGCCGGAACACAGATACAGCTTGGAAATCTTCGGCTACCCATCAATATCACTGTGCATGAGAGCGTCGCGACGACCCTGTCCGACGGGACGACACTGTATAACAATATAATTCTTCGCCTCGTGGATCAGCGCCGCCCACAAGCTGGGAACCCTCAAATCATGGGCTGCTTTGCCCAACACGACGCCCAAATGGCTGTAGGTCCACAACAAGCAGGAGTGGTCAGATTACTACGACAACAATGCGCAAAAGGATCTAAAGCACTTTTTTGGTTTTTATCTCCACGGACGAACAGATAATGGCTGGGACATGACCCCGCGCGTGCGACTATGCATCCTCCATCTCGGGCTCGGCTCCTCGCGGATACTGTGAATCAAGCAGGAAAGGAATTACCCTTGCCCGAACCGGCTACGCGCGGCATTACCTAACTACCAACGTCGGTCTGTCCCTGACGGCGCCTAGCAAAACCGCGACCACATGCTACGATTCCAAGAACGGCCATGCAGTTTGTTGGTACTAAGTCCCCCGCAGCTGCGAGACAACAGGGTATTTCATGGTGCGTCTCGTCATCTCCCGCGAAGTCCCTGAAATGGACCTCTTCGTGCAGGTTAAGAAGCTGTGTCCGGCCAACCACCGCCAGGGTACCTTGGTTATCAAGCCTCAGAGTGCTTTCGTAAGAGGTGTAATTAAAGCAATTCATGACTTGCAGGGGGGGCTGGACAAGGCTGGACCGCTGCTACACTGGGGGCCACACGGTGTGCTTCACAGATTACATTTGGTCAGCTATGATGAAACGAAAAGCACTCCATCTCAGCCATTTTACAGACACGACATCAGGAAGCCATCGAAAAAGGTGAGACCAGGGCACTGTATACCCAAATCCGTCCGTACGGGATGTACTGGGAGGTGAGAAGAAGAGGTCACCCTTCGCACCAGGTGATCTGCTAACCGATGTCTCTAGAAAGATGACATTCTCCAATTCACGGTGGCGGGTAAGTATGTCCTCCCCTTTCCTTTCCCGGTTGAGCTGCAGCAGACAGAGAGCAGTGGGAGTTACACTAACCACTGTGGAGGAAAGGGGAAGCATGGAATGGAGGTGCGGGCAAGCGGAGTTGTTGCAACAATTATGCGACGCACAGGCAGGAAGAATAGATGGGTCTAGGCAATGGTCGTAGCGAGAAGCTCCTCAGCCGCCTACAGCATGCTCTCGAAAAGCCCCTGGAGTGTGGGCAACAGTTTGCTCGGGTGTGAGTGCCGCTCGAGGTACACCTTGCCCGCCCAGAAGTACTCGAGATCCCCCTTGGCCGTGATTCGGTTCGGATGCACGACCAGATTGCGGTACAAGGTCAAGAGGATGATGATGCAGCTGTGGCCATGGAACCTGGAGGGAAGTCAGCCAGAGCCAAAGATTGTGTACCGAACAGCACGAAGGGGATTTCTTGCGTTATAGGGGACAGCCTGCTGCCGTCATATTCGGTGTTGAGCCTGTTGAGCACATTGATGAACGATCTCGCCGCCGAGACACAGATGTTGTCGCCCGGTCGGATGTGGATGCTCTGGTGGGCAGTCCGGATCGCCGAACTGGGTGTCGAGAGCATTGACACGCAGTGGATCGAGCACAGGAGGAGGAAGAAATCCAGGTACAAGAGAGTAATAAAGTAGTAGAGAGTGTGGTGCGCAATGATCTGCTATCCAGGGCAGAGGCCCAGGGGGATGTCCTTGCGCCACTACACCAGCCTGCTGTCCAGGACCAGAGCATCTAGACGTGACTGACTGCTGTCGCAGTGGTTGACCGCCGCACAGTACTAATGCCGGATGTGCGCCAGCTTCAGGCTCCAGTTGTAGATGTCAGCCAGGGCTCCCATGCTGGTGTTGATGGGGGATTGCTCAAGCTTAGTGGAAGGGGATTGTGGTTGCTCATGCTCTGGGGCAAACTCGGTGGCCGACACTTGACGGTGGAGAGGAAGGAATCCAGTCCAAAGATGACCCACTACAGGTGCGAGCGGAAACCGATCTCGTGCTTGCTCAGGTTGAACTTCGTTGGACTGCGGTGATGGAGGCCCAGAGACTGTGCTATTTGACTTGCTCTGCCACACAGGATCCATGCAAAGTGCTCCTTGCCTAGCTGGATCTGTAAGATGATGTGCAACACCAGCACCTGCACTGAGGTGATGAAAGGTGCACCACAGACCTGGTCCATCAAAGACCAGGTCTGCTAGTACAGCTCGAGCACCGATTCATGTAGGTCTGTCACTCCGCGCCCAGTGGGGTCACTTAGTGCGCCAGTGGCGATGACAAAGGCAAACGCAGAGTACGTCACGCCGTCCAGCTGCCCGGGCTTGCTTGTGTACAAGGAAGGCCAGTTGTCGAGCAGCTTTTGTTGGTCAAGGATTGGCTGGATATTCTCAGAGTAGGCTGCATGTAGCTTAATCAGCTGGACGGCCTGTAGAATCGTCCGGCCTGTCACACTTACCCTGGATCCCGAACTCTGCAAACTCTCTGTCTGAGAGTTCTCCCAGCAAGGAGCGCTTATCGTCTGGGACGCTGCACTCATTGATATGGGGGCCAGCATCGAAAAGGAACTGGACATGGTCCAGCTGGCCCAGGATCTGTGAATTGGCAGAGCAGTCCTTTAGGCAGACAGCCAGCGTAGACCCTGCCGAGTGGAGTCCTACAGCTCTAAGTCAGCGTGCGGTTCAGCGTGCGGGTCAGCGTGCAAAGAAGAGGAGCAAGCACACCTAGGAAACTATTAACCCGTGCATCCTTTGCGATGAACAATTTTCCTAGAATGGTTGACTGGTTCCCGGGCTCTGAGCGGTCGCCGGAAAAGGAGAAGATGCCTGATACCCTGGCATCTTCGGGCGATGGGGTTACGGTCTGCAAGCCAAGTATGTTTGATTTGGACACTGCGGACAGGCTTTGGTACGCTCCAGCTCGTTCAAGACAGTTAGGAGAACAATGGCCTACCAGACGTCTCCAGGGGAATCTGTTGGTCGAGATCGCAATAGTCCATGGGCACCTGCAGCTCCCAGCCCTGCATCGGCGCGGTGTAATCCGGGGGCATCTCGTGGTGTGATGGAGCTTCCAGCAGATGCGGGTGCTGCTGCTGGTCTATTGGTGCCATATACTCTGCATTCTAGTGGGGCGACTCTCCAACTCCGTTGCTTGATGACATGGTGGCTGTGGGATCGGGCGTGGCCAGCATCGCCGAGGACTACTTAGGGTTAGCGAAGATGAAGTCGCTAATCACAGACGCATCGAAGGTCGCTGGTGGCTGTGCAGGCACAGCGCTGGCCTCTAACCCATCGTTGGTCTGTCGCGGGGGCTTCTTGACCTCTCGACTGGTTCCGACCGTGCGCTTTTTGCGCTCGGTGTAGATGCAGTCTTCGCGGTAGAGCTGGCAGTTGAGGCAGGGCCGTTTCTCGGGGGTGCATTTAAGCTGTGCGCATGCAACAGTCCAGATTAGTTCCTTGAAATGCTTCCAGGGAGGCTGCTTACCCTCTTCTTCCGGCAGTACTCGCACGCCCGACTGGCGCGCTGTTGGACGTGGCGTTGGGAGCTCTCGTTGGTCATGATGCAACTGGACGTGGACAGCAAAGGACAAAGGTGAGAAACAAAGTGAGAGAAGAATCGGCGATCCAGGGAAGGGGGCGGAATGCGGACACAATGTACTTGCCGCGCGACTGAAGCCGGCTGTTGAGCATCCCGGCTGCAGTCGGGGGAGAAGAAGACAAGTCGAGGTCCGGAGTCAGGGCAGGGAGGGGGTTAACAAGAGGGAGGTGAGATTACCGGATCCGATGATAAAAGCAATTACACTTAGTCCTCCTAATAGCAATGTCTGGTTTTGTATTGTCATGTACGCTCCATACTACTAGTACTAGTACTAGTCCGTACAGAATCGCTTTGCTGCGACGCAGGCCATTTGCTGCAGCGACTTCGGGGCGTCGGCCTGGTCCAGCATCAGCTCCACCAGCACCAGCCCCTCCCCCCTGACCACCTGGGGCTGCCGCAGCACTCTCGACAATTCTTTCCAGGTCGATGCCCGCTGTGTGGGGATTGGATACGCGTCATCTTCCGTGACCGCGCCAAAGTACTCGGTTGTCTGCAGATATCGCCACGGCACAATGTCGTTGTACTGTGCCTCCATCCCGTAAATCCACCACTTAATTGTGTATCCGTTGTTGTTCAAGACAATGATAATCACATTCAACCAAGCGCGGATCATGTCGCTCACCAACTGGGCTGTTATTTAGAAGCTGCCATCCCCTTTAAAGACAATTGTACGGCCGCCGCTTGTCCTTCCTGTCTGTGCAAGATCTCGCCTCGCAGCGGCAGCCCCTGCAGTTGCTGGAAGTGCGAACCTGATGAATAGCCAGATAGAAGAGGTAATGTAGGTGCGCTTGCAGGGCAGCTTCATCAGAATTGACCTAATCAATCTGGTTCCAGTGTCTGCCAGCACAGACCCTGCTGCTCCAATGGTGCGTTGTTGAATTGAATCTCGCCTGTTTGCCCTTGCTCCTCGAGAGGTGGCTGCTGCACAGAGGGGATCCGCACGGGATCCAGCTTGTCGAGGATGCTCTGGAGCAGCTGCTTGATGGGCACTCCACTGATGGTTTCTCTTAGAGTCTCCCCTGGCGTGGGGAAACCCACATGGTCCCTATGAATTGCGACCGTCACTTTGGGGTCGGGCTGTGTGGTTAATCCAAACATGTTGGAGTCGCAAAAGAGGGGGCCCAGCACGACAACCAGATCACAGGCCTGAGCCCACGCATGCAGCTTTGCGTCGCCTGTCGGTCCAGAATACACCCCGTGGTGACTCGCCAGCGGTGCATTCAGCATGGTTTTTCCAAAGGCTGTCGACAGTGTGGGAATCCCACGGGCTTGGGCCAGCTCCTGTGCCTCTTTCTAGGCATCAAATTGATTCACAAATCTATCTAGCAGAAGCAACAGCTGCCGCGCTGCATAGAGTCAATTAATAATATCCTCAGCCGCTCTCTCAACCGCAGAGCTCTTGATAATAGCGATGTTTGCTGTGCCAATGCGCTGCTTGAGCCGCGCACAGGGTACTTTTGCCTTGACCATGTCTGTTGGCAGTATTAGATTTTAAATTTATATTATAATAATAATTTATTTTATTTTATTTATCTTTGTGTTAATTCTTTAGTTATAATAAAATAAATTAAGCTTTTATAGTCTAATTTTACAATAACTATTTATTATACTTTTTCTAGACAGACTTTGTATTATTTAAATACTACTACTTGTTAGGTGGGCACGTGTAAAAACTAAACTAGACCATTAGGCCACTATGATCAACCTATTGGTTGATCATGCCCAGGTCTCATACTCATGGTCGATCATGCCCAGGTCTCATACTCATGGTCACCATGGTTCCTAACACTACTATAGCTAATAATCTTTTATTATAGATATTATAATTTAATTCTTGCCCTATTATTTTTTGTAAATAAAATATTATAAATTTTAATTATTATCTCTTTATCTAGATTATATTACGCGAGAATTAATATAATAATTATTAAATATTTAATATATTTAAATATCTTGTCTTATTCTAGTCCCTACTTATATTTTTTACCCTTTTTAAAAGCTTAAATAATAATCCTATTTATATTATATATTTTTTAATAAATCTTTAATAATAATTAATTAAGTTAATAAATTACTAGAATTTTTTAAAAAATTTTAATTATAATTAATTTCTAATTGCCTAAATATTTATTTTCTTTATTTAGATTTTTTTATACATATCTAATATTCTAAAAATTTTATTTTTTAAATATAAAATTTATATTTCTTAAGTTTGCATCATAGCTTAATAATTTTAAAATTTTAAAGTATATTTTTCACATGTTATATAAATTTATTAAAGTTTTTTAAATAAATTAAGATATTATTAAAATATATAAATATATATACTTTTCTAAGTTCTTCTATAACTTTATTAATAAATTTTTAAAATAATACTAGTATGTTAGTTAGCCTAAATAATATAATTATATATTTATAATATTTAAATTTTATTTAAAATATTACTTTCTATTTTTTTATTTATAATCCTAATTTAGTAATAAACATTAGTAATATTTAATTTTATAAATTACTTAACTTTTAATATCTGGTCCTAAACCTCCTAGATTAGAGATAATAAATATTAATTTTTAATAATAATTTTATTTAATAATATATAGTTCATATAGAGTTATAGATTTTTATTTTTTTAATATAAATAATATTCCATGCCCTGCAGATAATTTAAATATTTAAATATTTTTTTACTACTTAATTATTAATATATATTTTAAGTAATTATAACTTTTTATCTAATATCTAGTAAAGTTTCTTATATATAAATATCTTATTTTTTTAATAATATTATATAATTATAAGTTTTTTTATTAAATAATTTTAAATTTTCTAGTTATTAAAATATATCTTAATATCCAATATACGTTTAAAAAATCTATATTTTTAAGAAATTCTTAATAACTATTATTTTATAAAGCTTTTATTTAACTAGTTCTTTAATAGACTTATTTATTATAATTAGTATCATGTGAAGGTTGTTCTTATTTTATTTATTTAAATTTATTAATTAAATATATTTTAATAAAACTTTTATAGCTGCAAGTATTTACTTTACTAGCTTTTTTATTATTTATTTTTATATTTTTATTTATTTTTATTAAATTTTTTATATTATTTTTTTTATTTATTTATTTCTATAATATTTTATATTATTAAAATAAATTTATTTTATTCTTTAATTAATAAATAGGTTAATGTTTCTAAGTAATAGAATTTTAAATATAATATTATATTTTTCTGCTAAAAAAATATTAAAGCTAAGATATTTTTAATATATTTTATTATAATTTTTATTTATATATTTTAATATAGACTTAGTCTTTTTTTTAATAAAGATTTTTTCTAGTTTCTTCTTGCTTAGTTCTAGAACCAGTATTAGTACTTTTTTATTATTATTATTTTTATAGCTTTTATATACTTGTAAAGGAGTATGAAATAGTATAGAAACTATATTAACTAGGTAAGAAATTAAAGAGGAATAGTTATCAAAGATCTTAGTATTTTTTTAAAAGTAGATTAATTCTTGCTAAATCCTCTACAACAGACTACCATTAACTTTTCTTATAGTTATAGAGAAAGAAATAATAATCTTAAGACTTTATTAATAGTTTATTTTTAATATAAAATATTTTTATTAAATTATTAATAAAGTTATATTTATTATATTACTAGTCTTATTAAATTATCTGTTACAATTTATCTCTTTTTTTTTTTTTTAAAAAATTAATCTTAACACAAGAAAGCTTTGTTCCTGGGGTTAGAAAAAAAATATTTAAGTAATAAAATATAAATAACTTAATATTAAAATTTAATTAATTTATAATTATTAATATAAAAATTTCTTTAAATAGCTTTATTATATTCTCGCTGTAGAATTAGTAGTTAAAAAATAAAAATTAATTATTATAAAAAAATTACTTTTGTATTAATTTAATTTTTTATTATAATTTTAAATAATATACTTAACTAGATTATTTTATTATAATTTTAGATAATAGTTACTAGAAAGTAAAAAGTAAGGCAAGTAATTATTACTATAATATAAAAAAATTTTATTAATATATAAAAATTTTATTTTATACTTTAATTACTATTAACTTTATATAATTTTATTATTTTTTTATTCTAGTCTTAGTCCCTTTATTTTATTTATTTATATTATTTATTTATTTTTTATATTACTTTGTTCTCCTCTTTAATTCTTTATAATATTAATAAGATACTAATTTATTCTTTAAATCATGTTATAATGTGTTTTAAATCTTCTTAATATTTTATTTATTTTTATTATACTAAAGATAATTTTAATCCTACTTTAAGTATGGCTTTTAAAATTAATTATATTTTTAATATTATATATTTAATAATATTTAGCATTTAAAATAGGCTGATAAATTAAGAAGTAAGCTTTTATATAAATAATTTTAATTAAAGATTCCAGGTAGATAATAGAATAAGATCTTATTATTTAAAGATTATAAATTAATAATATTTATTATAAGAATTTTTTTATTTTTAGACTATTTTATTCTACTCTTTTTAAAATTATATTTTAATTATTTTTAACTTTTTATAGTAATTTTTTACTACTAAGACTTCCCCTTCTAGAGAATTATTTTTAATTTAGATTTAAAAATTTAATAAATATTTATATAAATATTAAAAAGTAGAATTTTTTATAAAATTATTTAATGCATTATTACATGTGTATTTAATTATTGAAAGTAATTTTAGCTAGTTATTTTAATTTTTATTAATAAAATATTTTAAGTATTATTTAATTTAATTAATAAAGTATAATTATAACTAGAACTTGCTTATAAATAGACTTCCTTAATCTATCATAATTTTATTAGGTGGTCTGTATTTTAACTTAATATTATTATAAAAGAGTTTAGCTAGTTTAAATATAGTTATAGTTTTTAAAATAATAAAAAATAAACACATTTTTATTAGTTTATTAATAATAACTAGTATACTATTAACTATATTCCTATTATATAGAACAGGGGGTAACTTAGTAATAAAGTTTATTAATAATTTATTAAAAAATCTTTTAGGTGTTATGACCTGACAAGCTACCTATATTTAATATAGTTTATTAATATGCACGCACTTAATAGCTAATTATTTATAAACTAATTAAATTAATAATTAATAATTAATTATTATTAGAAAATATTACTGCATCATGTAATAGATAGCTATTTAAAAAAATAATAATTAATTTATTATAAAATAGCTATATCTATTAATAATAGTTATTTAAAATAAAAATAGCTAATCTACTAGTAGTTATTAATAATTATATAAAAAATATAAAAATACTTATTTTTATATATATATTTAATTTATTTTTAATTTTTTATATTTAATCTAAGTTATTTATTTAAGTACTAACTACTATTTTTAAGTTCTATCTTAGATATAAGATCTAGTCTTAAATATAATTTAATTAAAATATATTTTTAATTATTATACTTAAGTAATAGCTTTATTATATATAATAAAAATAATTCTTAATTAAGTTATAAGTTATATTATATATACTAGGATCTAGGATTATATATTAAGATTAGATAAGAAGTTAATTAATCTAGGCAGCTTATGGTGAGATTATAGAGTTAGACATCTCAGGCAACTGGAGTGTCATAACATTAGGCCATGATAAAGATATTAATTTATTATAAAATTTATATTTTCTTGCTACCACTCCTTGGTATATTAGATATTTTTTTATATATTTAATAATGTCTGCTACTATTCCAGGCTAGAAAAACTTTTATTTTAGTAATTTTTTAGTCTTATTTTAATTAAAATGTCCTGCCAGAGGGTTATTATAATAAATTTATAAAAAAGTACTTTTTAGAGAGCTAGATATAGAAATATAAAGCTTCTTTTTATAACAGGGCAAGCTATTTATAATTATTTAATATTTTAAGTTATTTCCTAATTTTTACTTTTATTTTTTTATATCTAGGTCTTCAGCCTGTGTTTACTTTATAAGATTTTCTAGATCCTGGCTGACTTTTGCAGTATATACTTTTTTAATAAAACAGGCCTGATATATTACTAAACAAGAAATAAATATATTATAATTTATTAAATTCTTAATAGCCTAGTTAGCTAATTTTATATCTAGTTCTTTACTAGAACTTGGTGCTATGCTGTTACAACACTCCAGTTGCCTAAGGTGTCTAACTCTATAATCTCACTATAAGCTGCCTAGATTAATTAACTTCTTACCTAGTTTTAATATATAATCTTAGATCTTGATACATATAATATAACTTATAGTTTAATTAAAAATTATTTTTATTATATATAGTAAATGTTATTTAAATATAATAATTAAAAATATATTTTAGTTAAACTATATTTAAAACTAGATTTTATATTTAAGATAGGACTTAAAAATAATAGTTAATATTTAAATAAATAATTTAGATTAAATATAAAAAATTAAAAATAAACTAGATATATATATAAAAATAAGTATTTTTATATTTTTTTTATAGCTACTAGTAGCTACTAGTAAATTAGTTATTTTTATTTTAAATAGCTACTATTAATAAATATAGCTATCTTATAATAGATTAGTTATTATTTTTTTAGATAATTATTTATTATATAATATAGCAGTATTTTCTAATAATAATTAATTATTAGTTATTAATTTAATTAATCTATAAATAGTTAGCTAGCAAGTATATGCATATTAGTAAGCTATATTAAATATAGCTAGCTTGTTAGATTATAATATTACTCCCTCTCTTTAAGATTTTTATTTTTTAAAGATATATAATCTCTGTTGGCACCCTATAGATTTTAGAGTTTTTTTATAAATAATATTATTCTTGTTTTTATCATGTCCGCTGATAATAAGAAATAAAAAGCTAGATATAATAATTTTTTTTAATAAATTCTTTATAATAGCTTCCTGACTAATCTTTTTTACAAGTATTATTAAAAGAAATCTCAGCCTTATATTATATTAGCTTATAGTAAGAAATATGCTGAGTATATTTATTATAATTATCTATATAAAAAATAATTTTATAGTAATAATAAATAGAAATAGTTAGAGCATACTAAAAACAAGATATTAAAAAATCTTAAAAAAGCTTTAATTAAGCAGGCTTATTTTTTTATAAAAATAAATTATTTATTTAAATAATAATATTTATTAAAATAAAAGAGTTTAAAAATATTAAATTATAATAATACAGTATTAAACTATATAAATAAAAAAATTAACAATAAATAATCTAGTATTAATTCTTAAAATCTTACATTAGTTATTATTACGGGTATTGTCACTCTTCCTCCTGCATTGGCTGCCGCACCACCGTCTTGCCAAACCCCCCCTTGCCGTCCGCGATCAGCTCAGCCGTGCGCAGGATGTCCTCCCCCCGCCCCTCAATCACTTTGACCACCGGGAACTTGAACCCATCCCCGTAATGTTGGATCGCCCACTGCAGCGCTTCCCACGCGCGCCAATGATCCGCCGGGCGGGCGGCTGATTTGAACTTGAACGGCACGAACCACCATGGTTTGACATAAAACGGTTCGTGCGTCACTGCCAGAGGCATCTTGAATCGACGATCCAGCCGGACGATGACCGAGGCGGTGAGGGCCTGCTTGTCGACGCATTTCTTGATCATCTCTGGCCCTGTTGGACGCTCTAATGATCCCACGGCATCTATTGCATACCGAATCGGCCCCTTTCCAGCGCTTTCAACCGCTGCCCGAATGTCTTCCACGACCGTTGGGAAGGAATAATCGAAACACAGAGTTGCTCCTAGCTCACGGAGCAGTTCGTGTCGCCCCGGAGATGCGGTGACGATGATGAGGGGGCAACGGCTTGCACGAGCGTACTGGATGGTACAGATTCCAACGCTGGTTGAGCCTCCCCAGATTAGCAGTGGCCCGGGCGCTTCACCCTCACTGTCCGTGGGCAATGGGAACGAAAAGAGGTTGAACAGAGCATCGGCCGCTGTCATCGTGACGACTGTTAACGCGGCGGCATGGTCGTGAGGGAGGTTATCCGGCACGAGGAAGCACATATTGTCGGGGCAACACACATAGGCCTGGTGTGTGCCATATTGAAGGGGCCGAGGGTATGAAGCGGGCGTGTACCCTGCGATGATATTGCCGACTTGAAACTTGCTAGAATTGGTTTTGACCACGCGGCCGCAGAAGTCATCCCCAATGACTGTGTCCGTGATCCCCAGGAACTTGGGGTGTCGGATGTCGGAGGGATTGATCCCCGTATAGAGGACCTCAACGAGAACCTCATCAGCGCTAGGCTCTGGGATGGGCAGGTCCCGGACAGAGACCTGCTTGCTCTTGTTGACAAAGAGTGCCTTGTTTGTTGTCATTTCTGCAGACGGTGTGCTCGCGTTTCCGCTGTTAAATTCGCAGGGAGCGAAACTTTATATGCAAGGCTTGTGGTAGGACTGGCCCGTGGGGTCCCGAGGGAGGCGAGGTCGCATCGACCCACATTGCCCGATGAGTAAGCGGACTATGCCTTGGGCCGCCCCTTACCCCCTAAGGCTGTCGCAGTGACCATCCGTGGAACAATGGCAGCCCATTAATTCATGAACCCAGTGGCCAGCATGTGTTTGACCGGCCAGGCCGTGGTTCAGTTGCCCGCCCGGCCTCAGTGAGGATCGTCCTTGGCCGCCAGTACCGATGCGAAGACCCCCGATGTTTGATCCGCCTTCTATTCCTGTCTCTGGGTCCGCCAGGCAGATCCAAAGAGGCAGGGTATAGCCTGCGTGCCGCGTCCAGGCTGTAACAAGAGTCCACAGACGAAATCTCAACTTCTTGATGATATTCGCATCATACAAAATAGACTCTAGGACGTCATAATGGAATGCATTGCTGCTACCACGCAGGCTTCATTCCATGTTGCCCAGCTAGCAATGGCCTAGGCGAGTGGGAGCCAGCCATATCTCTGGGGCTCGCAAAGCATTGGTTTCACCCACTTTTCTTTTCTTATTGTATGAGACGCAGAGCCCGTGTGTGCTTCCAGTGATGCCATGCTACCTCAACGTAGAGGTTGCAAAGCTGGGACAATTTCAACTCCATACTGATGAGATATAAATCACAATACCGAAGAAGATAGATCAGCGTTCTTCCAAGTTATGTTTATGCTGGATGCTCTAAACTCGATATTTTGCTAAACCTCTCTGATTCACGAAAAGGACTGAATCAAAGCTCATTTCTTTGGCCTTAGCGCGTTCTTGGAACAAGCTTGGCGCATGGATTGTTGCCTGGCTTCACACTTATTCACACAGCAATGATTAGTGCAGATCTACCTGATCATAATATTTGCCATCTACTAACGCCTGATTGCTCCGCGAGGATCCTTGTGGTGTCTTGTGTTTCGTTATTTGTGTAAATATCTGTATATGCAACAATTGTGGAGAACAATATGATATTTCCAATACCTCTATCAGGCAAGAAAGATCTTCTGGCTCACGAAGGTCATTGTCTGCGAGCAAGTAGCGAAGCTTGGCGTTCTGGGAGCAGGAGTGCAAGACGTTGGATGTGTCCAATAAATCTAAATACTCATAGAATAAGTGATGATCCACCTATCGGGCCACATTAGGATTAGGAAGTGCCTTGAAAGTTCTGCCACGCTTCGATTAACTCTCGAATGTATAGCCTGAAGAAAGCGATGTAAAAGAGGTAACATAGAACCGCGGCCCTTTATTAGGTCCCAATGGCACGCCTTTTTTTATAAGTGAAATACAATCCAATCCTAGTGCGCCCTAATGCCCATGACCCGTCCCATCGTGACATCGTCATAGTCAAACATAGAATCCCAGCTTTGCATCCTGACTGGATACTTATCTTCACTCACTCGGTACGTCCAAATGAAAATCCCGCATGACATATATGTTCCTGGCTGCCGGTGGGATATTGTTCAGCCCCAAATCCTCGTTCTCGTCATCATGTTCGCGCTTCGAGCAACAGAGGGCACAAGGGCCCTGCGATGGAAACGTGGGTGTATGTATGTGTGGATATGTGCGCGTATGGCGGGCGCTTGTGGAAAGGTCGGAGGTTGAGAGGATCTTGAGTCGGGCGAACAGCGGCCGGAGGGTAGTCGCAGCTGTGGCAATGATGCAGAACCCATTTCGGTAATGGTGAAAATCACGAACAAGGTAGGCGGTCCCAGGGACCGACAGCTTTTTGGAAGTCTTTAACTGGAGGCCGGAGATGAGTTGTACGCATAACGCGGCTAATGCAATGTCACAGGCTATCAAGAGCCCCGCATGAACATATGAGGGTATCACCTGCGTGACGAGGCAAGTATCATTGGAGCCAGGGCGACCGCACTGAATAACACTTCAAACGAAATAGAATCCACTGAACACTGTGATCAAAGTGCCAACAGCGGTGGCTACAGCAATATGCCAGCGGTTGTGTACAAGAGGGCGGACGGTGAAGACGGCCTCATCTGCTTCCTGGATGTGAAGGGAAGGGGAGTCCCTGATGCGCCGTTAGCTGGTCTTCCACCAACAGTAGGGAGAGATCAAGACATACTCGTCGACAAAGACGGCAACGGATGCGATTCCGAGTTTTCGACAGGTTTAGATCACCCAGCAGGCAATCTCTCCTCGGTTTGCAATTAGCACCTCCCTGATCACCGGTCTGCCGTCCTGCCGGAGCGGAGGCGGCGCGACACAAAGCGGCGGTCTCTCTGGGGCGGCATTGGGGATGGGGCTGGTGGAGGTCATGGTCACAGTCTGCGATACACTATGCAACCGAGATGCGAATCGCACAGTTGAAGAGAATTAACAGTTCATCTCCGACGGAGGGAGAACTGGCCGCATCGGTCCGATCCGCACGAGGTCGAAAAATGGGCGGTCCAAGTCACCTGGTGGAGACTGTCTGCAATCATATAAGACACTTTGAGCCTCCCTCAGCATGACCTCCGTATCAACTCAGCGCTGGGAAGGAGGACCACTTGCGCGTAGAGTGTCGCTGGTCTCTCCGACCTGCACCGTCCCGTGTGTGGCATTATGGCGAGGCCGTGGTGATACAGCTTCCGCCAAATTCGGCCAAGGCAACTTTAATCACAAGTCCGCTGACATCAGCAGACCCTGGCATCCACGGAAGGAAGAGAGAAGAGAGAAGCACGTTCCCCGGATAATTGACCCCGAAAGCTGCCACACTGGGAAGGTGCTCTGGCGGAAGCAGTCATTTTCGGAGTCGGCGTCTTCTGCGCCATCCGTTGCTGTACAGGATATGAGCACGGTCCAAGTAGATGCAATTCGCTTCTCCTGAGAGTACATTTCGAGGGCTTTGCATACCGGACAACTTTGCTGTCTTTCATTAGTCTTCAAAGTTTGTCAGTGGTTGATTGCTTGCCACTGTCACGCCCGTTTTCGAGAAGCGGACAAGGGGGATTGCGGGATGGAATTTCGGCAATGTTTCTGGCCCATTTTTTCTTTTGGGTTTCAGACCAGCTAATCAGTAGAATAGCGGTTCCCTCGGAACTCAGTGTCACGGGGTGGAGGAGATGAAAGGCCGCCCTCACCCCACAAAATGCCAAGTCCAGGTTTGGGTTTCGAATACGTGCTATAATTTTCAGGAACCTGGGTCAGGCGCACTGGCCCACGATCGTGCCGGAATGATACTGCTAGAGCACCATCTTACCCTACTCCAAACGTGGGATTGATTCGCTGTCGGTCCGGCCGCCGGCAAACTGTAGGGCAGCATAAGCAATGCGGACCGTCAGGTTCACAAGGATAACACGATGCGCTGAGAACTTGATCGTATCGCTTTCCTTAAAATAGCCCTCATTGATTCAAGTTTTATTCAATTATTTCCCAGCGACCAAGAAGTGTATTTGATTCCCTTGACTCTTCGTTACGCCCCAGCATGACTCGTCCGCTTCACTCCACACAAGCGATCGTCTGCCACCCTCCGATTGACGGGCACAGGCGGTGGCACCTTGAAGACATCCAAGTCAGTGAGCCCAATGACGACGAGATATTAGTTGAGCTGGTCGCATCGGGAATCTGCCATACGGATCTTGGATGTGGTACCAATCCGGACGGGTCTGGAGGATTCCCTGTTCCTCCATATCCACGAGTCCTCGGTCATGAAGGTAGCATTCCACTTACCCCTGGAGTGTCACTTTGGAACTAAAAAGAGCAGGTGCTGGATATGTCCGGAGCATCGGTTCTAAGATAACCAAAGTCAAGCCTGGCGATGCCGTCTTGCTGTCGTTTGCCTTTTGTACCAAATGCGATAATTGTCAGTTCGGGGCACCGGGATACTGTCAAAGATTTTCCGAGATCAATTTTACCGGCCAACAAGATGCCTTCAAGTATGGGAATAGAGAAGGGCAACCCATCGGTGGCTCATTTTTTGGCCAGTCGAGCTTCGCACGACTTACCCGCGTCCAGGAAACCAGCATCATCAATGTCAGCAACTCGGTTCACGACGAGACTGAGCTAAGGCTCCTGGCACCTCTCGGCTGTGGTATTCAAGTATGGCCTTCGGTTAATTTGCCTTTAATTCGACAGGGATGGCTGACCTGAACAAGACCGGTGCAGGTACCGTCACTGATCTGGCTGCTGCGACCCCCCGAGATAAAGTAGCCATAATTGGCTTGGGAGGTGTTGGGCTTGCAGCTATCATGGTCAGAGCCGTTGACACTTTCAAGTTCAGGGCAGTAAATAAGTGCTAATACGATGAGACAGGCGGCAAAGCTCAGAGGGTGCCAGGTGATTATCGGAATCGACCGTGTTCCCGCACGGATTGAAATGGCGAAGGCTCTTGGAGCCACGCATGGCATTGATACCTCGTCTATAGCAGATCTCCCAGCAGAGGTGCAACGGATTACCGGAGCTGGTACCACGATCACTATTGACGCGACTGGAGTTGTGCCGTTGATCCAGCAAGGGCTCGAATTCACCGCAAATCAGGGAAAGATGATCCTGCTAGGTGTAGCGCCCATGGATGCGGCTCTGAACTTGGCGGTGGTTCCATTCATGGTGGTACGTACCTCTCTTGCACATAGCACGGTATGATGGCAGGATTGACTCGTTGTAGTCGGGAAAGCAGCTCTTGGGCAGTATGGAAGGCGGGGTGTTTCCCCACAAGGTGAGCACACATGGCATGGAGAGATTCCGCTCGTACTAACGTGCTCCACAGTATGTTCCCCAGATGATCCAGTGGTTTCGGGACGGGGTCTTTCCGTTTGACCGATTGGTCAAATTCTATCCTGTGAGTCACGGTCCTGTGTCTGCTGCTGCATGCTCAATACTTACCCAACGACAAGGTGCAGGAATATCAAACAGCTGTGGAGGACATGGAAGCTGGGACAACAATCAAGCCTATTTTAGTTTGGTAGAGGTGCTCGTTTAGTGTCAATAGTATGGCAATCTGCCTTAAAAAGTCGTGGCAGAGAAATAGGTCTCGCTCCTTGCTACGGTTAATGAGGCTATGTTCCATAATTATGCTAATAATTGGTGCATTTGTAAGTTGCTCGCAAGTACTGGAATAGCGTCCGGCCGGATCCTCCAGGTAAACACTTCGGTCCGGAGCAGCGGCAAGTGTGTTGGAGGGATACCCCACAACCTGGATAGGGCACATGTGGGGGAAACACATGCACAGTGCGAATCCGAAACCGGTCCGGGGATTGCTTTGAGCGGGGGGAGTGGCGTTCCACGGGGGACATCACCACATCCTCCGACTCATGGTATAAGAGTCCTCGACAACAGGGACTGGTTTTGTCCTCCACAAGGACCCCAGAATCCAGCATCGAAGCCATGCCGTCCGATGATAACCTACCCTCGTTTGCTCTTCTCGATCACGATGGGCGCCCTGTCTCCGAAACCGACTATCGTGGCAAATATGTCATTATTTTCTTTGGTTTCACCAATTGCGCAGTCGTCTGCCCGCGCGCCCTCGAGCGGTTGACATACGCTGTGAACCAACTGGGAATTGACGACGCATCTCGGATCATTCCGCTGTACATCTCAATCGACCCGGAGCGTGACACCCCCGAGGCCATGAAGACGTTTCTGTCCGACCGCGCTCCAGCATTCATCGGTCTGACAGGAACAAGAGAGCAAGTGGACGCGGCCAAGCGGTCCTTCCATGTGTTTGCCCAGCAGAAGATGGAGAGCGATGGAAGCTACACCGTCCCACATACCGCGTTCACATACATACTGGGGCCAGATGGCCATCTTCTGGACCACCTCAACGATTCCCTCGGCCCCGACCAAGTGATTCAGCGCCTGCGGCAGGTCCTCTCTCGGAATTTGGATCATGTGGCCTCCCCTTCGAACGCCAACGGCGATGAACCATTTGTTAACAACGAAAGTCTGGCAAGGCTAGACGCGAAGCAAGTCGCCAGTATACGACATATAGGGAACCTTGCCCGCCAGCTCAAGGGTGACTGGTCGGGTATGATGGGACCAACACATCTCAACGATGGTTTTGGCGCATACAGGTTCCAACTTGCATATGGGGCCTACGCGCTTGCCCTTGCCCACTTCCATCGTCTCCCAGCTGCTCCAGGCCTGATTAAGAATACCTTCGATCGTCTCATCCAGAAGATGTGTGATCCGGACGTTTGGTACTATTGGCGCGACAACAGTACGGGGGGAGGGCCATTTCAAACTCCGCGAAGCGAACCCAACGCAAACCCAGTCGAGAATGACAATATTATGTACAGTGCGTACCTACAAACACTGGTACTTCTCTATAATATTCTTTTCAATGACAGCCGATACACCAATCCCGGCTCACTTCGCTTGCAATATGACCCACATCTATGGGGTGACCTCGGGGGATTTGATTATCAATATGACCAGAACTCGTTGAATGATCGTATTTACTGGAATATGGTCGAGAGTGGCTATTTGGGCGTGGCTTGCGAGCCATACTGTGTTTTCCAGATTTGTAATATGCCTGCGATCCTCGGCTTTCGGCTCAACGATGAATTGACCGGCGGAAATACGGCAGAGGAAGTCACTAATGGGTATCTCAAGGCATGGGACGAGTTCGGCGGTCGCCTTGATGCTAATGGAGGCTACAAACTCCTGGTTGCAAGACATATCAACCTGCCTATCCCGAGCGGTGGACCAGGAATGGATGCTTGGTGTGCGACGCTAATGCATTCATGGAGCCCTGAATTTGTTGCTGAGAACTACAAGCGCCAGCGCATAGAGTGGCTCATTGACCATGAAGATGGCACAAAGTCCGTCAAGGTCGAAAAGCCGCCTGAGCTATCCGACAATACTGTTGGGTTGACACATCCCACCTTCTTCGGCTGGGTAGCTGCTTGTGCAGCTGAGTTAGGCGACACCGAAACGCTGCAGGGCTTGCTTGCCTATGCCGACAAGCGGCTGTCACCACACATTCAGAATGGAGGGCTTACATACCCTCGCAATGACACTCTCCATGATGAAAATGGATTCTACACGATGTCGTCTCCAATGCAAGCCAACGCGCTTCTACCCCTTGCTCGACTGAACGTGCCAAATGGCATTCAAAAGTTGTATGAAAAGCCATGGGGTCCCAAGAACCCCCAGCATTACGCTGATCCGGCATTGACAGAGGTCGACTTTTGCGTTGATGTCTTCCGTGCGGTGTACATACCAGAGAGCAGGACACTGCTCTTTGATCTTGCGGTTTTTGAGGAGGCACAGAGCCCGGGTTCCGTGGTCATCTCACGCATATTCGAGCGAGGACCGTGGGTTCTGAAACGTGAAGGGGAGAAAATCGCCTGGGGTGAGAGTACGGGGCTTGTTGGGAGTGATCCTGCTGTGGACGTGCAGGTGGTAGAGGGCAAATCCCTGCGCTTGGGCGTTGCTGATACGCGCGTGAGCTCTTTTGTTCTCGAATGGTCTGTGTAAGAGAGAGTATACATCCGGGCAGAAATGCCACTTGCTTTAGTTTGAATATATTTCAAGGTCCAATATCACTAAAGCTCTGCGGCAAATCCTATCAAGGGTTTCGTCAAAGATTTATGCACGCATTGGCAAGTAATGTGGTAGAAACTATCACTGATGCAAACTACAACCTCGGCTTCGGCACTGACTTCGCGCTCACTAGCCGAGACCCAATATCTCGCAGGATATGTTTCTGATGCTTCCCACTCCCAGTTTTGGGGAAATCCTGCCCAACCCCTGGATCTCCCAACCAGAAAATATGCTGCGGGGCCTTGTAAGCACCCAGGCGTGCTTGCACATGCTGCCGCACTTCATTGTCCGACGGCTTCGAGGCGCGGTCGGCGAGCTTGAGGAAACAGCCGACGACCTCCCCATATTTCTCGTCTTTGATGCCCACGACGCTACTGTCGGAGACGGAAGGATGGCTCATCAGCTGCTCTTCAATCTCAAGCGGGAAAATATTCTCGCCCCATGTGCAGCGGGTTAGTATGGGTGGTTGCACTTGAGAGGGGAGTCTAGTAGGTGGCAGTCCTCACCTCGAATAATGAGATCTTTGATCCGGCCAGTAATTTGGGCATAGCCGTCAGCATCGATCAACCCCTCGTCACCAGTGTGCATCCAGAGCCGACCAAGGTTATCCTTTCGCATGACCTCCTTGGTTTTCGCTTCAATGCGCCAGTACCCCTTCTGCAAAGCAAATCCACTGGTGCATAGTTCGCCCCTGGTGCCCCGGGGTATGATCTGTCCAGCCTTGTCGATGACCTTGGCAGCAGTGTGAGGTAAGACCCTTCCTACAGTTGTGGCACGCTTGTTCTCTGGATCGCCCATTAAGGTAGTGAATGTAACAGGACTCGTTTCCGTCATCCCGTAAGCGATCAAGATCTGACCAGCCCCCGTCTGCTCGCGAATCCGCTTCATTAGGCCTGGCGAGACGCCCGACCCAGACGTAATTCCTTTTCGAAGTCTCCGTGGCCTCTGGTTCGTTTTTGCTAGCGTGTCCAAAACCGCGAGGTACATTGTCGGGACACCTAGGAAGACTGTAGCATCATTTTGAATCAAGGATGCCGTCACCCTGGCAGCGTCGAAGTACTCTGCTGGAAAGACGATCGTACTTCCATGGCAGAAGGACGCTAGGAATTCCTTTACGAGCCCGAAGCAGTGGAACAACGGTGGGGGGCTGCAGATAACATCCTCTGGGCCTAGTTGCATTGCGTAACCAAAAAATCGCGCATTGTTGACGAGATTCCTACCGGGGTATGCTATCAGTGACCTGCTATATACCATGTTGTAGCCATATTCCTCAGCGACTTACACGTGTGTCAACATGGCGGCCTTTGGAGAGCCAGTTGTTCCTGTGTCTCTGTATTAGATGTGGCAACAATGGATGAAAAACCGTACTCACCAGATGTGAACTGCAGATTTAGCACGTCTTTGGGCTGCACCTTCCGCTCCGCATGTTTCAACACGGCTGGGCTTAAGGATCCAGACAAACCACTTGCCGTGACGGTGTTGTATTCTTGGATCTCGACTCCCGTACGCCGATCCGAGGCGTCTTGGCCTAGTAGGATGAGGCGGTTTAGTTCTGGTAGCAATGGGTTCGTGGCGTCTAGACCCCTGAGGACGTCTATGTGCGCCGCAAGACTATTACTGCCAATTGAAGAACTGATAAAAACCACCTTGCATGCTTTGCCGACCATTAGCCACTGGATGAATCTCACCGAGTGAAAGCCGGGAGGAAGGGAGGGACGAGGGACGAACAGCTTTGTCGCACGGCATTCTTCAGTTCCTCCGGCGTATAGGTAGTATTTAGAACCACGACGGGACAGCCAATACACACTCCGCCGAGGAATACCTCGATATATTGGTGGCAGTTGCCTGCCAGGATACCCACACAGTCACCATGTTTCAAGCCCAGCCCGAGGAGTGCCCGCGCAAGCAAGCGGCTTCGTTCAGAGAGTCGCCGATAGGTGAGTTTGGTGGACTGCCATGGGACTAAAAGGGCTTCGCGGTCGCCGAATCGGGCTGCTGGCTCATCAATGAGGTCGCTGAGCTTTCTCTCCCATAGCTCAGGCTCGCTGGCGCCTTGAACGAAGACGAGCGGCAGCTGTGACTCGGTTTCGGTTTGGGAAGCCATGGAGTCGTGCGTGAGAGGCGACGTACGATTAAGGCGAGTCAGATGAGGTTTTAGGTGTTCTTCGCGACGGGCTTCGTGCAATAATCTTTCTCGAGGGAGCCCGTGAGAGGAGCTAATGTTGGGTAGCGGACCGGGGCCCATCACATCAGCCACCCGGCTCACTCCTTGCAATCTAACCCTTGCCAGCCTGTGCCCGCATCTCGGCGGGGAAAACGACTCCATGGGCAAGGATACCCCGGGCTACTTGCTACCGGTCCGTTGAATTGCCGCAGGATCGTGGGTGTTCTCCGTCGAATCTCAGCATTAACTCAAAGCGATTCCAAGGGCGCGGCGCTCGAACCTAGTTTGCCTTCATAGGTTGCGGCTAGAATCAGTCCCTCATCCTGTGAACCTCGATTGGATAATGGACAGAGCTTATGTACACTGAGCGAAGCGCTCGCGTGGCTGCTTGCAGCTTTCTAGGAGCAGAATCTTATTTGATTGCGGAAGCAAGAGTCCAGCTAGTACAATACAGGAATGGGGAAGACATCGAGTGAAACCATAAGCGACATTGGTCGAGCTTGTGGAGAGCGTTCCCATGCCTGGATAGCGTGTGATGAGTACACGGGTCACCGAAACAGAAAACTCGTAGACACCATTCGTCGGCTAGGGATCTGGGTATCGTATCATCGACGTACTACTCGTAGACTGAGGGGCCGGTTTTCCCGTGGCCCTCTCTTCCCACTGCTTGAGTAGATACGCGCTCCGAACATATCTAGCAGCGGTCCGCACTCGGCACCTGCCCGGTCGACTAGCAGCAGCGGAATACGGCAACTTCAAGAGCTTGACACCGGGCAAGGCAGGTTACAATGCCGCTACGCGGACTACAGCAATTTAAAAGCCGCTCAATCTCATTAACTCGAACGAGCGGTGCCGTCCCACAGAATATCCCATATCCATCCACATTCTCGGCCGAGGCTAGAGACAGCGATCCAGAAGGGAGCTCCCACTGCGTCGGGGACATGAAGGACAGCATGTCCAGACTGTTACCTGGAGAGTGCGTGGATGGGGCTGCTCCGAGGACAGCGTACTCAAGAATCGACCATAAAATCCCCGCAGAGGCCGGATCGAGCTCTGAAGTCGAGTCCACGGGGTTGAGGAGGCCGCTAAAACATTGGGATCTTGCGTGGAAATCGCGTAGACGAGTGGCCTTTACCAGAGGGACTAGGTGAGTGCTGTGTCAAGAAAGCTGAGGGTGGTCACTAACCATGTTAGCAGCATTCGGCCAGATTATCGCCAGTCGGTCTAACATGCTGACAGTACGCTTGAAGTAATCAAGCATGTCTGACCGCTGGTAGCTGACAGTCGAATGCTCTGCATTAGAAGCGATAGAGTGAATACCGCCTGCAACCGTGGCAACAGTCTGACCAGCAAGGGAGCGTGATCTACTGCAGTCTGGATTGCTCGAGTCGCGAAGCTGCGGGGAACCTTTGACCTAAAGGGCCGGGAGCAGTTGTAGAGGAAGAATGGATGGTTGAAGAGACAGTGGCAGAGGTGGAAAAGGACCTGCGCAAAGATCTGCTGATTCAGGGTCTGCTGCTGCATGCGCAAGATGTATTCATTCTACTACTCACCCCCAACCATCTCTCTTAACCGTGTCGTGACATCCGTTCTTACATGCGACTCCAACAGCAGCAACAGGGCATTGATGCATGAATACTCCGACTTCATATCCCACGGCGCAGTGTCATCTTTCCCATCGCACAGGTATCTAGTACATCGTCCCAATATAGAACCCATCAATATCGTCATTGCAAAAGGGCTGGGCTCGTCATTGAGCTCCGAGTTCCAGTCGAGCAGCTCATGCAGGGTGAGCTGCCATCTGGTCGGCGTCTCCTGCAGCACGTCCTCACGACAGGGCAACAGAACGTGGCAGTCTTGGTCGTGCATCATGAGCGGCCGCCTACGTCCACAGGAAATGAGTTTGTCGAGGAGGTATATTGACTAGAAGGTCCGTCGCTGTTCTTCTTGCTCAACTGGAGGAAGCCAGGTACTGAGCTCCTGCATCAGGCCTATCACCTGGGAGACACGAGCTACGCGCCCAATTTTGATCCAACCCGAATTCACACGTCCGGCTGTAATAACACGCATTCCGCCAGCAGCCGCTGGTAGAGGGGAAGAGGTAGAGTTCGTATACCTGTATAATCAACAACTGCGAGGATGTTAGCTGTTTGTACGACATGCAATTCCGGCTTGTCCTCCGAAGTCAGCTCATCCTTGAGGACTGCCAACCACGCCTCTCTAGCATATATTTCCGAGGCCTGGAGGGTCCTCCCCGCCTAGAACTCGTCCGTAGAGAACCGTACGGCGGCTGCTAAGACGGCCAGAACGAGACACCGAGGCAAAGTATTGCTCAACAGCCTGTCTCGAAAGGTGCCCTCATGGAAATAGCTGTATGGTTGGTTGTGGGCATGGTCGAAGTAGGCATCGATAACGGAAAGGAAGATTGCCTGCGGGGGTGCCATGAACGTATGGAGGGCAGTGCCACCGCCCATTGATTCGGGCGACACTGCACGCAGACCGGGTGCTCGCCGGAGCAGCGGGACTTTCTGCGTCTGCATTGTGGCCGTGCGTCAGCGGCATCTCGCCAGTGCGGCGACTTGACTTACCTGCAGCTAGAGCACGCTTGCCGGATACGTTTGAGCTGACAGCTGTCCATGGTCCGCTGTCCGGTACGGATTGTTGCTGGAGGGACGACAGCGAGAGATGGAGGAAGGAGAAGGCGGGAGAAGGAGGGGGGCTGCGGGGGGCGGGGCCCAGACACTGTTCCCCGGATGTGGGGCAACGACGGACACACACCTGCCGTTTCATCGCCTGCTCTGCCGGCCTGCACGCTGCTGATCGATCGGTCCGGGGCCGGATAGTGAGCCCCCTCCATTGGTCGGCCTCGATGTATGCGGGTCGAACCCACCACACCACCCTCCGCCGCCCTCACAGGTCGTCAGAGGACCAGGCTGCGATACTTCAAGTCGATGGTCCGCCCGCCGCACCCCCAGTGAATCCCTCCATCGCCTCGCTGTTACCGAGAACCTCGCACAAGATGACCACCCCCGCCAGCAACGACACCCAGAAGCTTGACTTTGAGAACTTTGTGCACATTATCGACGGAAAGCCAAGAGCGACCCCCACCACACGTCATGGTCTGAATCCTGCCAACCGTCAGCCGAAACCGGAGGTGCCGGTCGCGACGGAGCAGGACCTGGATGATGCCGTGGCAGCTGGCAAGGCTGCGTTCAAGAAATGGCGCCGAGTGCCATACGAGGATCGCAAGAAGGCCGTTCTTGCCTACGCGGATGCCATCGATGAGCTGCGGGGTGAATTTAGGGACCTGCTGATTTCAGAGCAGGGCAAGCCAGTCTGTGCCTCGCCCAAACCCCCTAATGGAGTTCATTAACCTAATATCGTCTCTAGCTTGCCCAAGCAGAATATGAGACAGACGCCGCTATTCAATGGATTCGGGGCATGGCAGGAATCGAACTGCCTGAGGATGTCATTGAAGAGAGCAAATCCAGGACTGTCATCACCCGCTACACACCACTCGGGGTTGTTGGAGCCATTATTCCCTGGAATTTTCCTCTACTGTTAGCGACCGGGAAAATCGCCCCCGGGTTACTGACTGGAAATGTGGTTATTGTCAAGCCATCGTGAGCTCCCCAAGTCTGCTATAAACATGCACTTCATACTCACAATGGGATGTGACCTAGGCCCTTCACCCCATATTGCGGCCTGAAGCTGGTCGAGCTTGCCCAGCGATTTTTCCCCCCTGGGGTTGTTCAATCTCTTAGCGGCGACGATAACTTGGGCCCATGGCTTACCAGCCACCCTGGTATCGACAAGATCAGTTTTACCGGCTCCACAACTACTGGGAAGCTTGTTGTTCAGAGCGCAGCCAAGACACTGAAGCGCGTGACCCTCGAGCTGTGAGTACCACGATCATCTGCGTATCCAGCTACATTTTTCACTCGTTCCTAACATCTGCAGAGGAGGCAATGACCCCGCCATCATCCTCCCAGACGTCAATGTCGAAAAGGTCGCAGAAAAGGTAAGAATAAGGCAAGATCTCCAGGCAGAAGAGAACACGGGCTGATTTTCCTCACTCTTGGAACCAGGTTTCTTTCTTTGCGTTTTTGAATTCTGGGCAGGTACGTGTGCACAATATGCAGCAGGGGCCTATTGAAATATATCAGTGCCACTAACGGTGACTGAACCACAGATCTGCCTGAACTTGAAGCGCATCTACGTCCATGAAGACATCTACGAGCCATTTAAAGCCGCATTAGTGAATCATGTCGAGTCATACAAGATTGGCAACGGTGCCGAGGCTGGCATCACGCATGGGCCCTTGCAGAATGAGATGCAGTACAACCGGGTCAAGACCTTCTTTGATGATATCAAGCTCCAGGGCTGGTCCGCAGTGACCGGGGGCGAGATTCAGCCGTCTTCTGGCTACTTCATTCGCCCAACCATCATCGACAGGCCGCCAGAAAACTCCCGGATTGTGGTAGAGGAACCATTCGGTAAGTTACCCCTTACCGACTTGGTCTTAGTAGAGTCAATATTGATAGATGCGATCGGATACAGGCCCCATAGTGCCTCTCCTCTCATGGAGAGATGAGGAAGACGTTATTGAAAGGGCAAACAATACCTCGATGGGCCTTGGCGCATCTGTCTGGAGCAATGACCCTGCAAAAGCTGGCGAGATTGGAAAACGCCTCGAAGCTGGTAACGTATGGATTAACACGCACTTTGATCTGTCCCCATTGGCGCCATTTGGAGGGCATAAGGAGAGTGGGATTGGGACAGAGTGGGGCAGTAATGGTTTGAAAGGATTTTGCAACGTGCAGACCTTGTTCCTTAACAAGGATATCGTGGCATAAATGGCAGCTCGGCGTCAATACAGATATTGAGGTATATGGTTTAAAGCAGGGGGTGAGGGAAATTTTTGATACCAAAAGCCTACCTCTTCCACCCCTGCTTCGTACCAGAATGCACTCACAGTCTGAGAAACAGCTTTCTGAGAGACAACCCTTACTATGTGTGCCCAAACCTGAACTACACAGTTGAGTAAACATCTTCCCTTCTAGAACACCCACCTAGCCTATCTGCTGAAAGTGCTGTATGTCTATGTAAATGCGCTCCTTCCCGGTGTAGCCACGACACAGAGATAGAAGAGTAACTCCAGGGTCAGATCAGGGGAACCTATCCGGCCGTCCCTATCAGCATTAGTGGGAAAATGGCTAAGAAGAAAAACGCGGGACAGGATCCAGCGCCTGATGACTGGCCCGAAGCACCCCCATGTTGTACCCACTCAGCCGAACCGGGTCCTTCAAAACTCTGTAGCCCAGAAAGCATTGTCTTAGGGATAACCGCATGTCCGGGAACCAAGTCCACATTAAGGGCACCTGAGGAACTTGGTAATGCTTAGTGTTGGCGCTTATTATGGGGCCCCTGATAATATGTAGAAAGTCGGCAGGGAGAGACATACCCGACCCAGACTTGCCATAAGGACTCCAAACCAAGAAGACAGGAGCCTTTCCAGTATCACTGGCCAGCAGGTCGAAATATGTCTGCGCGCAGGATGGTCCCATCTCGCGTAGAGATCTTCACATCTCTTTCCTAGATCGTGGCTGCATGGGAAGCGCGAGAGGCCTCATCCTTCCTAAACCCCTTTGGCAATACGGCCGATCCCTCCGCAGGATATCTCTGCGGGTACCTTGCTCCAGGTGTGGTCACCGGGCTCATCTACCGCTGCACAACTTTGAGCCCGCAGGTAAATGAAACTGAACACGATCTAACGAAATATGCAGCCAGCACCGCTCGAAACAGACCCTGGCCATATTTAAAAGCTATATATCCCGCTGTTCCGTCAGTCCTATGGCATAAGCACCAGGTCGGCTACCCCGCCCTTTGAAGTTTGTTACGGGTGGGTGAGCGAAATGTGAGGCGCTGACAGTCATGATGGAGCCGTTTCATGTCAAGAGATTAAAGCGATGTGGGCTAGCTTCGTACAGAGTGAAGAACAAGAGAAAGACTACTAGTGCAGGCCGCAAAGACTCTTTCCATGCACCATAGAGCCCATCACATGCTCTGGGAAGTCTTCCAACAATTGTGCCTTTCTAGGACACGGAGATACCTCTCAGGCACCGGGCGGAATTCTTCCGCGGGAAAACAGTTTTCTCGTAACTGATCGAGGACCAACACTCGCAGCATGTCCACCCACCGGATCGGAGGGGTACACAAGTCCAAGGTGGCATGAGTGCGAGGCTCTCTTCGAGATGTTCTCCCCTGTCGGCCCTTGATTGCGGTCGGTTCCCCACTGCCCAGGGCTCTAGCCCTTGCAGTGAATCAAGGCAGCCCAAACACAACTCTCTGTAATAACCAACTTCGATCCCCAGCTACTTTGCAGGAAATATATTAGGAAGTTTCAAGGGTTTCGACGGTTAGCGAGCATTATACCCGGTCGCAGGCGGCGAGGTTTTAAAGTTATGTGGGTGGTTTTCGGACCAGTGATCATGCAAGTCTATGAAATATATAGTTTGATCGCAGAAAACGCCAGACCAGCAGTCGAGAAGACCCTGCGGGATTCATGATGCTGAATGATCAGACGAAGTAAAGACCTCGATGGCATATTATCGGAGGTTGGCTGGAACGCCAACTTGTCAAAAGTGAGTAAAATGACGTTCGAAAAGGATTCATTTGTCGGTCATATATCACGCGGTTTGGCCCCCAAGAGCCATTTTAGTATGGTCTAGTGGGAAGACAACGTGCCAAACTCCAGTGCTCGTGGGTTCGAATCCGGTTAGCAGGTTTTTTTCTTCGCTCCCGTTGACACAAGATCCCGTGTTGTCTTTCCCAGGGAAAGGAGCAGGGCCAATCTTCCCTGGAACAGCTGTGACAATCCCCGACAAGACAACTCTCCAAAATCATCCAACTTCGCTCCTCACTGTCCGAGAGACGTCTCGCACGATGAAGCTCGAACCAAGTAACCCCCCCACCCGCGCGACGAAGCCAAAGAAAACTACCTAGCCACGCAACCCCCATGCTTGCGAGCGCTGTCGGTCAAGAAAAATCCGCTGCGATCTCGGTTGGTCTGGCGGCGCCTGCAAAAACTGCCGGACGGCAAACATCGGATGTCTGATGGTCATTGCCCCGAAATTGGCGCGGCCAAAATGGAGGGGCACGCGGTTCGTCACTAGCCAGAGCCTCCATACTACAAAAGTTGCCGTGGATGATGCAAAGCGTAAGCACCGAATCCTATTTTAGTGGTCCCTGCCATGCTGACATAGTGGTCCTAGCATCAATACTGGGCGTTCCAGCGGGCGAAAATGCAGGTCAACACTCGCTGCCATCTCGAAAAGTCCCATCCTTGTCTGCAGAGGATCCTGAAGCGCTCTCTGAGCTCTGTCGTCTTTCCCTGCCCGAATTCATCTTGCAGCAATGTACGGAGCCTAGGAATGCTTGGGCACCTCAGCGTACGTCAGGCGTGCCTGATAGCATGCTGCAAAATGAAATCTTACGAGCCTATATCATGTGCATTCATTTCTACCGGTCTTGGATCCGGCAGATTTCCTCTCTGGTGTACTCTACCAGCTCCCAGAGATGGCTTCACAAGGCTCGGCTGTCTTGCAAGCCGTTATGGTGGCGGCTGTTCCCTTTGTGGACATCCAACTGCTTGCTTCGCGAGGGTTCGCTAGCCATAAGGAAGCTCAAATAACTTTTTATGAGCGAGCAAAGGTTCTATACAGGCGCGAGATGGGATCCCATCGTTTGTCACTGGCACAAGCGGCGTTGATCATGAGCACTGGGGCTGAAACCAAGGAGGCTGAGGCGTGGCTGCGGTTTGCGACTTCCTACTGTCGGACACTTGGGTTGCAATCCTACTCTAACAAGACGGCGGACGAGACTAGAGACAGGAAGCTGGAGAGGCGCATTTGCTGGGCCTGCTACATGAGGAATTGCCTGCATGGACTTAGCCTGGGCGGCCCCTTCTCATGGATGATGCAGACGATCATCTCCAAGTCCTACACATTGACGATCTGGATCTCGATCCTCTGTCAGTGGATATCCAATGCCAACTTGAGATAACGGCAGACGAAGATGCTTCGTCGGAGTCTCTGACGTTGGCGCACGCCTATGTCGAGCTAGTCCACTGCTGTGGGATACGGCACGTCCGTGCGTCGTCAAAAATCCCTCCGTGGATGCTGAATGATTGGATTAAAAGGGGCAAAGTCATCGCCTGGGGCCAACATCCCTGGAACTTCCGTGATCGTCTCTCCACATCGCTCTCGCTGATTTAACTGCCGCCCAATCGCACTGTCCATTGAGACAGCTTCTCACAGCACCAACAACCGTGTCATTTTACGAGATGGCTGCGACTCTGGTCTCCACTGTGAAAAATTACGCCCGCTCGATCGAAAGGCTGCGCGTAGGAAGCAAGACTCAATCGGTCACCCGCGAGTATGATGGCCTCGCGGTCGAGATGGTTGCTCCGTTGGATCCACAGGGTCTGATGGCCTCCGGTCGCACTGCTGCAGCTCTGTACTAATAATTTGGGGCAGGCCTGTTCTTGCCAATAGTGCTGGCGTCGCGTTGCCCACCTCTGATCCACTCTACGGAAATTGTACTTAAGGGCCATGTAAAAGCACGCGGCTTCAAGCCTCTTGAGAGCAGATATGAGGATTGAGCGCAACGTAGCCATTCCTCTACGGGATGGCGTCAAGTTCTATGCCGATATCTTTCGGCCTCCTGGCGAGAGCGATAAGGTACCAATCATTTTGGTCTGGGGCCCATACGGCAAGCACGGGAATAACGACAATCTTCTTCGAAATCTTCCGGAGCGAGTAGGCCTCCCAAAGGAGACCCACAGCGGCTATGAGAACTTTGAAGGGCGCTGACCCTGGCTTTTGGTGTGTTGTCCCCTTCTAGCCAACCATCTGTCGGTGTCTTGGCTGAGCAGCTCGTCCGTTGAGGGTGCTCCGTGGCTATGCAGTCGTCAATGTTAATATACAGGGATGCTGGAATTCGGAGGGTGATTTGTATTAGTGGGGCAGCCAGGTAGGGTGTATTCCTGCACAGTCTTCACCTTCGGCCTCGCTGAACCCGTCGTCAGGATGAACGCGATAGACATGATGCGATCAAGTGGCTTGCTCAGCTCACCTGGACCAACGGCAAGGTTGGAATAGCGGGCAACTCCTGGTTGGCAATTTCGCAATGGTTTATCGCAGCTGGTAGACCTCCTCATCTCGCAGCGATTGCACCCTGGGAAGGGGCAAGTGACATCTACCGCGATGCGAATTATCGCGGACGCATCCTTGATTCCTCCATGGCGGACATCATACCGTTCATTGTTGCGGGCAGGGGCAGGATGAAGGATCCTTTGAAAATGTCCTCCCTTCGTCCTCTTTGCAATGTCTACTGGAAAGATAAGGTGGCGGATCTGGCCAAGATCGAAGTTCCTGCGTACATCCTTGCCAGCTACACCACCAGGATCCACTCTTCTGGGACCGTCCGTGGCTTTCAAATGATTAGCTCCGAAAAGTGGTCAGAATCGCCCGAACACGGCTCGATCAACAGTTGATATAGCGTCAAGGCTTCGAGTTCATCCCTGGCAAGAATGGTCTGACTTCGCGACGACCGAGCCGGACTTTGCACGCTTTTTTGATCGGTATCTGAAGGGGATTGACAATGACTGGGAGGAGACCCCTCTCGTGAGGCTCTCCCTGTTACGTTTCAATGGAGCTGATATTGTAAATCGCCCTTTGAGCACCTACCCTCCTCTGGACAGGACTCAACAAGTTTTTTACCTGGATGCAGCCTATTCGCGAGGGGTCGTGGAAGCTCCAACAGATGCCTCTTCAGTGCGCTATACTGGCAAGGACGTGATCAATCTTGATATCAAATTCAGCACATACACCGAACTTGCCGGTTACGCTCTGGCTAAGCTGTTCGTCCAAAGTTCAGACGACGACATGGACGGTCATATTATGCTGCAAAAGCGAGATCGTACTGGGAGGCTTCTGGAGCGCATCAACTTTCCCACTACCACGTCCGTCGAGTAGATGACGAACATTAATGCTGTGAAATATAAGGGCGTCACGGGCATGCTCCGAGCAAGCCATCGTCACATTGATATGACTGCGATTACTGCGCCCGGGGAGGTTTTCCACCCTCGTGATCGGGACGAGAAACTTGAGCCTGACCGGATTGTCCCTTTGACCATAAGAACCTGGCCGGTTGGCATGGTTTTCGAGGCTGGAGAGGCGCTATGTCTCTCGATCAGTGGGTATAGCCTGTGCCACCCTGAGATAGAAAATGGTAGGTCCTCACCCCTCCCTTTGATTGACAAATTCTGACCTCGTGCAGTACGGTCAGCGCCTCTGAATACCTCTAGGGTCCATACGCTCTACACTGGCTGTCAGCACTTGAGCTACTTGGAGCTTGCGGTCCTGAAATAAACGTTATCATTCTCAGTAAAATGGATCCTGTAGTGTATACCTTTTTTTACACTTCCTTCTACGCATATTAACGCTTAAGAGCATATGGAGGTTGTCCATGTTGCTGACTTTCCGAGTTATCCCTAATCGCTGCGTAGAAAGGAATTAGACCCTGATCGCCACCAGGGTGACTTCTATGGTAGGAGGTTCGACGAAGATTTCCTGTCACCCTCGTTGGAGCCGAATCATTATGATCGTTGGCTGGAGCTGAACCCGAACAGAAACCGTTGAACTCAGAGCCATGGATGACATCAACGGCTGTGGATAAAGCCGAAGGCTGATTGGTGGTCTCGAGCTCCTCCAATGTCATGACTGTTCCGGGGGAGGACCAAAACCCAAAGAGTTTTTGCATCAATCTGATTTAAAGACCTCTTGCACTCCGTAGGATTCTGGAGGTGGCCCGGCCAGTTCTCAGTTGAGCGATTCTCTTTCTGCTTGAGCGTGTTTTAGTTCCTCCCAGGTCCTACCATGACACTGACGTTGTCATGGCATATTCTGCGACCGCATGCCTGGTGGTCATTATCATTTTCCAGGTAGCTGTCCTGATTGCGCTCACGCTAAGGTTCTACGTGCGAGTTCGCCTGATTAAAAATGCTGCTATAGATGATTACATGGCGGCATTTGCAACCGTGCGTGATGATACTCCATCTCCTGTCCCTAGTCGCCTTCTTTGATCTAACCTATGCTCTTTTTCCATTGAGGTTCCTTACACGGCCTTTTCAATCAGCTATGTCGTCGGCATGGTTCATTTCGGGATTGCACAAAACAAGCCCAATTTATCACCAGAGACGAGTAGAACTGGCCTTCAGGTATCTCCCTAGTATCTTATGTTTCCATGATGGCAAACTCACCAAGAAGTTGATGTTTGCAGGCCAGCTTCTATACTTTGTTACCACATACCTTGTCAAAGTCTCCTTTGCTTTTACCCTCATGCGTTTCATTACTGAAAGAGCACACTGCTGGTTCCTTTACACGCTCCTCCTGGTTGGATTTGTGATAACAGTGTTTGCATTCTTCTGGGCTTTCTTTCTTTGCACTCCAATTAGCTACTTCTGGGATCATGTTCTCGGCCAAGCTGGATACTGCATATCAGTCTACTCCCTCAGGACCGTTCATATTACCCAGACCTCGTGGGTGCTGATTGCAGATATATCCCTCGGCCTTATTATACCAGTGCTCCTCCTTTGGAACTCGCTCATGGAGTGGCGCATGAAACTCCTAGTATGGTGCCTGCTTGGTTTTGGTTCAGTGTAAGTCCCCCCCTCCGCACCTGAGACATTCCAGAGAAACACAATGTCTATACTGACAGCATGGCAAACCCTCACAGCGCTGCCATCGCCACGATCATGCGAATAATCTACGCCCCCACCCTGGGCTTGGCGAATGTTTTGAGCGAAAATAGGTCCAGCGCATTCTGGTCCATCCTCGAAGCTGGTACTGGAATCATCTGTTCAGCAGCAGGAACTTGGAGACCCTTGATCACCCGACTGAGACGGCCCTCGACTGAGTCGTGCGAGTATATACGCGGTTGACGGAACATTAATGATGCGTTCAAGAACGGCAGCATGTCGTTTCATGAGAATGATGCATATGACTAGCCGATTCACGAATAGGTAAATAGATATGAAGCGACGGCCACAATACACAATATGACGCTCGAAACTGTTCAGTTTCCTTGGCGTCCTGTCAGTCGTTGAGACCTTCTTCCATAGTTGGGTCTTGATGCTAGTTTATTGATGCCTCGTCACTGAGAGGCGCGGTTATTGCAGGATCTCTACGTCTCTCCCAGGTGAATACCAGGTGTGCCTGGGAGAGACATTGCTATCGACAGTCAAGTCTGAGCCTCCTACCTTAGTCATACTGTAAGGAGCTGCTTGCCTACCAGTGCAAAATGTGCTGCACCACCTGTTCCAGCTTCGTAGCGGCCTGCTCAGGATCTAGCCTCGTCTTGGTCCTCCAGCAAACGATCCGATCAGGACGGCCAAGCAAAACGCCATCTGACTCAACCCCCTGCATGTTGTGCCACATATTATCCGTGTCTAGGTAGTCTTATCCCCAAATAATTCCGCAATCTGAAGGCCTGGCTTCTTGGTGGAGACTTGGAACGCTGCGTCAGACCACATCTCTTTGCCATCCAGTCTAGTGAGGATGGTGAACCGTCCCTTTCCAGCCAGGTCATACGTCGACACAGTTTTTCCCAGTTTCTGCATAGTTACCCAGGCGTGGGGAAGTCGCATGCTCGGGAGCGTATGTAATAGAGATCCTTGTCGAGGGTGTACTCAGGCGATCTGGCTTCCGGTGGCTCATCGTCGATGTAGATACTACTACTTTGGTGGAATTGAATCATCTCCGCACCAAGGCTGGAAGGTCGCATTCAGCCTTGCGCGGTGGTCCTTTCCGGTGGGGCTATCCTCGCCGAGGAGTTTGAATCAGTTTTCTCGTTTAATTTAAGAGGTCGGGCTCGGACATCCCGAACGCCTCATAGAGGTTCAGATCGATGCGCCACGAGTCATTTGCGCGTTGCACAATTTGCCGGCCGACCGGTTGTCGCTCGAGGGTGTAGGTTTCTAGGATTCCAGGGTCAGCGAGGCCCTTGAGGACGTAGGCAATCTTCCAAGCGAGATAGTACAAGTCCTGGATTGAAGTATTGGAGCCAAGGCCATTGGCAGGAGGGTGGCGATGGACGACGTTGAAGCTGCGAGTAGACAGTAGCCACACCATTCTAGCAAGTCATGCTGCACATAGACATTGCCCTTGGAGTAGAAATCGGCCACGACTTCATTGACGCGCCACTTAGTGATGATATCAAGGGTAAGCTTGAGATCGGGATCACCAACTAGCTCTTGTACTAGGCTGGCCCAGTTGACCTCACGGAGGCCCTTGAGCACTGGAGAACGGGGGTAGGGATAGCGATGAGCTAGAACTGGTGGAATGGCCGAATGATGCGCAAACTGGCAACCATGCAATGCGGCACGATGGGCTTCTCCGGTTGGATACAGACATTGAAACAGGCAGGGCACTTCTTGATCACGCCTGCCAGGTCGGCGGAGAAGGTGATGCTATAGCAAGTTGCTGGTTCCTCCTTGGGCCCATGCAGCGTTGCCCCATTCTGCGAAAGAACCTGGATCGAGCCCCCTCTGCACCACACAGGAAATGTGACTGAATTCGTAGAGGCTGACCAGTCTGCAGGTCTAGGCACGTTGATAGAACGGCCCTCGAAGGAAACAAGCTCGGTGTTCCAGCGCACCTTGGCTCCGCCATGTGTTGCTCGCTGCATCAGGATGGGCTCTGCTAGATTCTGAGGCAGGTCGAGGTGCGAGAAAGGGCTTGCCGCTTCCTAGTCGCCTTTTTGGTCTTTCACCTGGTTGCAAATCGCACTGCGAAAGAATTCCTGGCCACAGAACGTGTGGTAGTACCTCCGCAGAGGCATTACGCCATAGTTGGTGGCATCTGCGGCAAACGCTCCTTTAAACCCAGTGTCGCAAATGCACTCAACGGTGGCCATGCTGGTTACATGGGCTCGAGGCTTGGGAGTAGTGGAAGCCTCCTTCGTAACGATTGTTGGTTGTATTCCATAGTACGTCAATAAGGCCGCCAGTGAGCTGCGACGGGGGTCTCTTCCGACGATCAGAACATCAGTGGTGATGTCTGGGGTGGACGGCTTCAGGTCGGTCACGATGGTAGAGGTCTGTGTAATGTTTCAGAGTTGCTGCATCAAGCATAGTGATTCATATCCAGCATTGTTTATAGTGAGTGGAACAATGTTTGCTGGTATCCAATAGAGTTGGTGATTGTCAGATAAATCCAACCAATCCTGCTTAAGGTCGGCCTTGAGGTTATTCTGATATCAAAAGAAGAAGACACTGCTTAACAAACTAACAAGGTGAACTGGGTTCCGAAAGGTAGGATAGCTTTGATTCCAAAAGTAACAGACAGTAACTAAAACTAATTACAATTGTAAACAAGTGTCCTTAAATACTAGGTTCCACCATATCCTGTCAAACCTCCTGGCATGTTATATCAAAGCGTCCGCTTTGCTATATCATACTACCCGATATGACCGTAGTCCCTTTCCAGCCTAGCATCATATCCTTCGATATGACGGGGCGGAACATCCCGTTTCTGTGACAGTCGATCACACCGTATCGGTGAGGCAGATTCATTGGCTGATAGCGCTCCACGCCGTCCGCGTTCTCTAACAGTGATCACCTGATGCATGGCCCCCACGTGGTGCACAATTTTTGATAAACTGACATTTTAACCACCAAAATTTAACTGTTTATAAATTATATCTTGCTTAATATAATGTTAACCAAGGTAGTAATAGAAGCAATTAATTCCTTAGACCTAGGCCAACTAATTAATCACAAATTATATATATATACTACATCTAATAACTACTTTAACCCCCCAAAAATTAAGCAATAATATGAAATATATATCGTTAAAAAGCGTTATTATTTAATGTAGTTGGTGGTGGTGTCACGCATCAGGGGCGGCCATGCACAGGTGATCACCAACTGTTTTCCCTGGCTCGAGTCCAATGGGCTCTTGAATCAAAGAGACAAAGTCTGGTCCCATCCGAGGAGGTGATGAGTTCCCAGGAGCGCTTCGTTGTCCTGTCTGCCTCTTCCGGGGAACTATGCGATTCTGCGTTTTCTTCTTACTTCTCAACCACTTGCATCAAACGTAGCAACTGAGGCCTTCTGGGTATTGCCGTCAATCATCCTTTGTCATCCCTTATCTCTCTAGTGATATCCATGTCAGCTCATCATGCAATGCATCTACCAGACTGGCCTTGTGGAGCTACCTTCCAGGCTGTAGGCTTCCATGGCTCCAAGGAAAAAAGTGATCGCGCCGAAATTGTCGTCAAAGTCATGGGGGAGCCTTCCGATACCATGGCTGAGAGCCTCAAGGTCCAGAAGACTCAAGGCAGAACTTGCAATGAGCCGGTGACGGACGTAGTACTCTAGTAGCCTGGTATGTATAGAGTGGGGATCCTGTTTCCCAATGAGGCAAAGCCAGCCATGTTCCAAATCACGGAGGTTACGGCTTCCCCGGCATTATATATACACTGAAACAGTCCTCGGTAAAAACCCGTCAGCGGTCTCCTGTATGAATTCAAGAAACTGCGCCAAGTGCCAATCAACAATGGATCCAACCACATTATTTCCCAAACCCCGGCTGAAGATCCTCGTCACCGGCCCCACGGGAACAACGGGGCGCGCAGTAGTCCGTGAACTGTTAGATCGAGGCCACGCAGTTACTGGCTTCTCACGGTCCCCCGAGAAATGGGGCACACATCCAGCCTATTCCCCATTGAGAGGATCACAGCTTGGACCAGTGGCGGAGCTGGTCAGGGCTATTGAAGGTCACGACCTCATCATTAGTGCTTTTGCTCCGAGTCACAACAGTGGGCTAGAAACGTATTGCGGCATTGTTGAGGGTGCCTGGAGGCTCAAACACGCAGTGCAGAGCTCCAGTTCCAAGCCGTACTTGGTGTTTGTTGGTGGGGCAGGTAAGGTTCCTCTCCTTTTCGAGAGAAGATGCTCATTTTGCTGATAGCAAGCCTCGTCGACCCTGAGACAGGGAAAACTACCTTGGACCAGCCACACGAGACGTGGCGTCGATATTTGATCGACGGGCCCGTTGAGCATCTAGCATGGCTCCACAAAGTTGTTGGGGTCCCGATGCTGACCATGTACTACTACGCCCGCCGTTGCGCACAGAGCAGCCGCCTCCTTAGCTGGATATTGCGCCCGTACACGAGCTTCTTCGAGAAGAAATTTGTCGCAAAGGTGTCTGCTCCGGATAATCTCACTATGCCTCATGCATGTCGCGCAGCATTGTATTTCTTCGAACACGACCATTCCTTTCGATGGACTTTCATCTCGCCACCTTGGTTTTATCGCGAGGGCCCGGCGGGGAAAGTTTATGGGACCGTAAAGGATAAACATCCGGTAGACAAGAAAGGTCGATATCTGGGAATTAACAGTGGAGTTCTCGCCACTGCTATCGCGGACGAGGCCGAGGGGCGAAGCAAAGTGTTTGTGCATTGGAGCTGCTTTGCAAGACAGGAGGAGACAAACTAGTAAGGCCTATGCCATCTTTGATACTTCTCTCATGTCCAGTATAGTTATGGCTAGCCTTGGCTTTATAGCTACTACGACAACTATGAAGGTGTGAAGTTCGAGCGATTCGAGGTTGGTGGGTAGTGCGCAGATAAGGCTATATGGTCAATGAACAGACTTGGGACGTGAGCTTTTGTTCTCTCGTCCATGAGAACCGTGTTAACAATCCGACCTTCTCTGATCAGACGCCATTACCGACGTGCACTCTATCTCTTCCCGAGGATCGAGTTTGGCTATGCGCCCCTTTTGGGCATTGAGAAATACCAAAGAACTGTTTAGAAACAAAATATCCTAATTAGGAATAGCGTACGGCTTCAAAAGACGTTAAAATATTAAAAAATATAAGAATTGGTTAGGATTTGGCTGATTGAGGTGGCTGGGACATGTCAAACCTTGCGTTCGTGGAAGGTCATCTGTGTGTTGTATTGGAGATCTATCGAGAATGCAAGCAGGAATATGACGTGACCGCTAACCGGACGGCTTCATACGTCGACAGGAAATCATGTTCACAAGGCACGCGAAATGATGAGCGGAACAGAACACGGTGGGCCCGAATGCTGAATCATTCCTCAATGGTCGTGAGAACCAGCGAGGACCCGCCAAAAGCTTCTTGAGCGGTTCCCCACCACAGGACGCCGCCGTCCAGCTCCGGTCATAGCTGGAATTCAAGGGCTCGCGGAACCTGTTGTTAGTCTTAGGCATTAGTTTGACCATTTCTACGCAATACGAGGGACCCCAGAAGTTGCTTGTCTTCCTAGAGAATTGGCACACTGAGCTGTATCACAAAGTCACTCTCCCGCCAACGCTCGATGTTCAAGGCGGGCCCTGAAGCACTTTCTCCCAGTCTAGCAAACAAAGTGTGTCTATCTAGAGGAGTCTATTGCTCAAAATAAGTCTTCACTCTCATCTCAAGCTCCAGTCTATTTACTTGAGCCGGCTCAGGAAATTTGCAGGTACTATATTCCTCATGACTCTCACTCCGCCTGCTATGTTATAGATTAAAGGAGTTGATCTTTACAGAAAACACCACAATATTTGTATTCCATTCTCGCATTTAACGACCTAAAAAGCAATCTCATTGGAAAGGCAGTTTTAAGACAAGCTTTCCAAAGCCTCGACTTCCACTGGCGACCTTAACGGCCTCTGCCAAAGCCTGTTCGGCCGTGACGTCAAGAACCTCCACAGACGGTAGTTCGAATGAGGTTCCATAGTTCTGGATAGCCCACTCGAAAGCTTTCCAAGCGTTCCAATGGTATGCGGGCCTGGCAGGAATGGAGAGCACTTCTGGTGCTCCAAATGGCTGAATCTTGAAATCGTCCTTTGTGATCGCCACCGGCATTCTGAATCTCCTGCTCAGGGCCATTGTGACACATGCTAGCTTGGCGTTGTCATCCACGCATTTGAAGACTTGATCAGACGACATAGGGCGGACAATCGTGCCAATCGCATCGAGCCCGTGGGTAATGGGACCCTGGCTAATTTCTTCGACCTTGGCGCGAATGTCGGCAACGACGCTGGGGGATGAGTAGTCAAATACATAGGCGGCACCGAGACGCTTGAGCAGGTCAAAGCGAGATGGGGACGAGGTCGTGATAATATTGCAGTAGCCACTGGCTCGTGCAAACTGGACAGCAGTAATGCCAACACCAGAGGAAGCACCCCAGATCAGGATAGGGCTGTCGAACTTGCCAGGATTTGTTGGTAGTGGGAATCCAAAGATGTTGTACAGGGCGTCAGCAGCAGTCATGGAGACCACAGCAAGGGCAGCAGCATGTGTCTCAGGCAGATTGGAGGGGATGCTAAACACCATGTCGGCTGGAACAGCCAGCTGCGGCTGATAAGTGCCATACTTCTCCGGACGTGGGATCCCAGAGGGGGTGTATCCTGCAACAATCGCACCCTCCTTAAACTTGGACTGCGAGGGGGCCTTGACTACTCGGCCTGCAAAGTCATATCCAATAACAGTCGACCTGATTCCAAGGCCAGTTGAGTGTCGCACGTCTGCGGGGTTGACACCCGTGTAGTGAACGTCAATTAGGAGCTCATTTTCCGCCAGCTGGGGGGCTTCAATGTCGGTTCTGATATGGAACTTGGCATCCCCATCGACGAAGACGGCTTTTTGGACTCGTTGGGCCATTTCTTGAGCGGAGGGAGATTGTTGGTCGAGTTGATTGATGAATTTGGTGAGCTGTGGGTGGCTGAGCAATAAGGACCGACAGAGTCACAGAGGCGAGAGGGACGATTATTGATCATTTGAAGCGTCATTCCATGGGGGGCACAAGACGGAACCGGAAGAGCTCCAACCATGTGTGGAGCGTCGATTCCTTTGGATTCCACGGATTCGGAACACTTGCTTGCCGAAGCGACCGCTCACAGGTTCCCCGCTCCAGGGTTCCGCTTGACCTACAAGTACGCGGCACCATGTGTGCTTCGAACAGGCCCAGAACTACTCGTCTTCAAAGCCCCCGCACAATGTCTGACTACGAGAACAACGAGGACTACGTCAAGAACATCGTCGCCATCCGGCGCAGGCCGAATATGACGCGAAAGGAGTTCTGCGACTACCATTTTCGCGTGCATGGCTACATCTCCGATGCACCAGATGACAAGGATATAAAACCTCAGTGAGTAGTCATGATGTGATCCGGGGACCGACGCTAATCCTGCTTATTACGCAGCAAATACATGCAGACCCATGTCTTCGACAGTGCCTTTGGTAGCCGCCCAGAGGGCCCCAATTTCAACCACGCATGGGCTGGGCGTGACGATATCACGGAGCTGTTCTTCCGTGACCTCGCGCATACCCAGTCCACGTTCTCAAGTCGCTTTGTCGCTGAGAAAGTCGCTCCCGATGGACCAAAATTCAGCGAAGCAGGGGCGCCCCCAGGCTTGCTCGCCCGGGAGAAGCGTGTGCCGCTATCCTCCAACATAGCTACTGCATCTCCGCGCGAGGGAGAACGAACAGTAGCCATGCTGTTCCTGTCATTTGTCGATGGCATTTCCGACTCGGAACAGGAGGAGAAGGTTCTCTCGCCAAAGCTAGTCGAGGCCCTCGAGGCCTATGCGGCAGATGATGCCTCAGGGCTCATTGTGAATGTGAGTATCGACCTGGGCTTTGATATGATGGCATTTTTTGGTACCTCAGATATGCCGACATTTGGCCTCGTGTACAAAATCATCATGAAAGACCGTGCGTCAACCACAAGCATTCGCAAAGCACAGCAGGCCTTTTATGAGACTGCGGCGGAACATATCAATCTTAACAGCTCCTTTATTCTCTTTGGGGTTGAGGGCATGATCATTGATGTGGATCGCGATGTGAAAGTAAGGACAGCCTCTTGGTCACAGTAGACTTTTTGAGCTGACTGCTGAAATAGTTTGACCTGCAACGCCAACCGAAACTCGACGATCTTTCAGGCCCTTCTCATCTGGAGAATCTGGATTATGCTACGCTCTGAGAAAGTCTCGGGAGTGCGCTACGTCGATGAAACCGACTTTACCTGGTCCATGCTGCTTCTGAATAAGAGGTAAAAGATGCAATTAGGCTGGCTGAGAATGAGGAGATGTGCACGCTAGGTTATCAAATAAATGACAGCGCTGTCTGTATCAAGCCAATGATCGTAAAGTCGATAGAACTCCATATTAGTGTGCTTGCTGTGGGCAGGCCGTTTTTAGTCTATGACCTTAGGAGCTTTGATTATACAGTTGATTTCATGTCATAAATGGCCCATGGCGGCTGTGTTATTTACGTGTCAGAAACCTAAAGCAAAGCGTGCGTCTTCATGTACTAGTCCGCTTCCTCAATGTGACCACCAATCCTGATTGTACGACGAAGAACAACGCCTCCTCCTTGTGCTCATGTTCCAGACTCGCCAGGGAAACATCATATCGTCGCAGTAACGACGGTATCAGTTTATGCATTTCTACCAGAGACAGGTGCCTGCCAATACAGACATGACTTCCACCTCCGAACTGTACACGCGTCAGTATTGGGCAAATTGCAGGATTATCCACTGCATTACCTGGAACATGTGTCTTTCCATGAATTTGGCGCGCTCACTATCTTCCAGCCAGCGCTCCGGTCGGTATTCATCGGGGTCGGGTCCGAAGACGGTCAGATCGCGGTGCACAACCCATGCATTAAGTGTCACTGTAGTGCCTGGGGGGATATACTTGCCATCTACGGTCAGGCCTCCTGCGGGAACACACCGAGACATGCTTAGTCCGACTGCGGGACGGAGTCGCATAGATTCCATGAAGGCAGCCTGAAAGTACTCAAGTTGCTGTGCCTCATCAAAGGTGGCCGGCTCGGATAGCTGACCCGCATGGGCTGCTTGCATGATCTCGGAAACTATGCGGGCGTAGACCTTGGGATGCCGCAAGATAAAATAGAAGAAGGACTGCATTGTCGAGGCTGTGGAGTCGGATCCTGCGAACCTGAAGACGCTCAGTTAGCAGGGCGAAGTACTACACGCGGTGGAAAGACGCACATAGAGGCAATAGATATAGCTGTTACATCATCGGCACTCAAACGCTTCGAGTCGGCGAGGTGCCTCTGGATCAGATGTCCAAGAATATCGGTTTTCGGGTCTTCTTGTTGCGCTGAGAAGGGCATCCGGGACTGGACGTATGAGATGGCTTTCTCCGCAATCATGATAGTTGGAGGGCGGACAAGATTCAGCTTTTCGTTGATTCTGAACACGGCCGGGATCTGGGCCACCATGCCGGCGACTCGTTGAGTCTTTTTTATGGTCTGTATGGCGCCTTGCAAGTCGTAACCAGCCTCGATGAAGCCAAAGTCCCTCGTAAACGCGATCATGCCAAGAGTGTCAAAGGCAAAGTAATGTAGCCAGTCACCGAGCTCGAAGGATTTGTCCGGACTGTCTGCGAAACGGTCGAGCGCGGTGAACAGTCGCTGAATCATCTGGTTGACTAGTGGCTGTGATTGTTTCATGGTCTGGAGGCTAAAGGCTACGCCCGCAGCGCGCTTTTTGATAGCATGCTTGCCCTCATCAATCTCTGTGAAAATGTCCGGAGGGTTTGAAGGGGGAAACACGGTGTAAAACTCAGTTTTGTGGAATCCCTTGCCAGGGGTCATGACTTGTCTTGCCGCATCTGCTCCCGAGACAGAGGCCTCATTATTGGCAGTGCGCACGACGGGGCCATACTTTCTGTGTAGGTCAATGTGGTCATAGTTGGTGCGCGTCGAGTATGTGGATAGGAGTTTGTACAGCGGTGAAAAGGAGCCCAAAAATGGGCCAGGGATGTGGCGCAAGGGCGAGAGGTAGCGACGTTGGAAAATACAGAACGCTGGCACAAAGAGTAGTAAGCCAAAGGCATATAACGGCCAGTTGGGAGAATCGAGTAGTTGATGCATAGCTGCAACGAGGAGTTTAGCGCAGGGAGGAGGCCTCTGGATCAGGACTGGCCGAAATGGTCGTTTTACGTTTAACCGCAGAGGATACATAGAAGGATCCCTTTTAAGTTGCCAGTGGCTGGAGCAGCAAGCATCCCTGGAACGGACCCCAGACTTTCTCCCAGCGTTCACGACGCCACCCCCGCATGTGCGGAGCAAGCATCCCTGGAAACCGGCCCCGGATTCTCGGCCCCGGATTCTGGGCCAGCGATCACGACGCCACCCCCGCACCACCGGCGGGGTGCGGAGATGGAAGGACACCTTTACGCCGTACGTTGCCAGTGACTGGAAGTGACTGTAGGAGCAAGCATTCCTGGAACGGGCCCAGATTCTCTCCAAGCGTTCAAGACGCCACCCCCGCACCACCCGCGGAGTGCGGAGTAAGTAAAATCCGAGAGACCGAGAGGAAACTCCGACAAGGCGAGTCAAGGCTACACGCACGGCAGCTGGGGGTGGCATGTCTCGCACACCTGTAGTATGTATTTAGATCGCGGTCTGACTACTTTTTCACTCTCTCGACAACCCAGTGTTACCATTCATCCTTGACATTGCATTATTCTATCCAACTTCACCATGATGCCATTCGAGGTCGGCTAGATCGACGTCCGCATGCGCGACTCACTCAGGCCACAGGCCCTCCAGCAAAACCACGGACACTAGAGCATTCGGCAGGCCAGAAAAGAAAGCCAGACTGCCAGGTGGTGCCGCCTCCCATAGTACTGGATCGCGATCGGATCCTGACTCTTCGCGATGGGTCCAAGATCCGTGCGGATACCTAGCGCCCAAAGACAGAGAACACGGTGCCTGCAATTGTCATGTGGGGACCGTATGGCAGGAGTATCAGCAGTTTCTCACGTCATGCAGGCATCGCTGCAGAGCGTCTATCCGGATACGAGGACTTTGAGGGGTAGGTACGTTTGCCCTTCGAATATGTGGCTGGACTTGGGCTAACATATACCACTTGCAGCCTCGAACCCGCTGAAAGGGTGCCCAGGGGTGGTGTGATTGTCAACGTTGACACCCGCGGCACTCCGAGGGAGACGTCCGCTTCTGGGGGACTACCGAAGCAGAGGGTGGCTACAGAACGATTAAAGAGCTCGCCAAACTGCTCTCGTGTAGTGGTAGACTTGCCCTGGCCAGTAACTCCTAGCTTGCGATTATCCAGTATCTATCACCGCACCTAGCCGCCACTGCGCCCCTGGAATGACTGAGCGACATGTTCAGGGAGGAAGCGTATCGTGGTGGGATTCCTTATACAACGTTCGCGGCGATGATTGCGCAAACGCCTCTTGGTATGTCTGCGTTGGTCATAGCCCCATACCTCCTGCCAACAGTTCGTCAGGGCGCCAGCAGCAGGAAGACGTTGTTACTTTGATCAAGTCAACGACCACGACTACTAATTACATCGAAGACAAGCGTGCCGACTTGTCCATGTCCAAGGTCCAACTCCCCGCTTACATCGGGGCCGGGTGCAGCAACAAGCTTCATGTGGTTGGTTCCGTCCGTGCTTCTGAGGAAATCCCACATGACAATAAATGGTACTTGATTTCCCCGTGGGGTCAGCAGATCGCGGCGAGAAGTTTATCATGCATAGGATTGTCGTCCACGCCACCAACGAATGGTTCAATCTATATATCGATGAACGCACCACAGATCTGAACAGATTTTTTGATTACTTTCTCAGTGATGCGAAGAATGACTGGCCACGAACACCACCAGCGCGTCTGGCCCTCCTCAACTGCACCCGCCAGCCAGACTCAACACTGGCAAATCCGCGGTGACAAACCAACTGTATCTGACACCAGACCTGAAACTCTTCACCGAAATGTCTTCTTAGGAAGGAAAAGTGGATTACGAGGCAAGCGCCGACTAGAAGGTCACTTTCGCATACACCTTTCCGTCAAAAATCACCATCACCGGACCAAGCACATTGAGTATCAATATCTCTGCTCCCGATCACGACGGTCTAGACGTGTATGCCCATCTCTATAAAGCTGACAAGGACGGGAATATTCTAAGCCACGTCTGCATTCCACCAATTTTGGAAGGCCTGTCGCCTGAAGAGAAGACCCACTTTGACCACAATCCCTTAGTACGATATTAGGGCCCGACCGGGCAACTGCATGCGTCACAGAGACGTGTCTCACAGTCGAAGTCTGGGAAGATATGGAAGACCCTCTCATTCGAGAGGTGCATCGGGTAAAGCCAGGTGTGTGGTGAAACTAGAGATCCAGTTGTGGCCAACAGGACTTCAGTTTGAAGCAGAAGAGCAGTTGATTCTGAAGATTAGTGGGGAGGAAATCGCTTTTCCAACGCTCCCAGGCCTGGGCAAAGATCCTAATCCGAACAAGGGAAAGCATGTTTTGCATCTTGGAGGGAATTTTAAGGGTCGTTTGGATTTCTTCACCGTCGAGGTTTAGCTGCAGACAGCAATTTTATGCATCTCTGTCACAGACGATTCCTTGCCTTGCCGGGGCCAGGGGGTGATTGCTGTAAGAAAGGCCCGAAACCAGTATCTTCAGACATGAATACGCTCGAGATCACGATAGGATTGTGTACATCTGGGTGCAATTCATAAGGATCTATTCACTCGTAAGGTCTTATACAGACATTCTAGAGGCCCTTGTTAGAGTCCACATCGTTTATCATTACACATCATTCTATTAGGGGTGATACACAGCTCCTAAGGAAGCGCTGGAAGCTATGCACGTCTCGAGCCCATATTCATCATGACCAAGACAATTCATTAGTTGGCTACTTCGCATGAAATGATTCCGTTGCTCAAGTTACAACTGTAACCACACTACATTGGTCGCCTAAACTAAAGTATTCTACAGTCTATACATTGGCAGTAACGATCTGGAAGACGACCGAGTTATACATGCTGCATCAAGCGATGTACCTAGCTACGGTCCCGAGGTCTTGCTACCCTATTGTGAACCCTCAAGACATAAAACATGTCTCATGACATCAAGGAGCTTCGCCTGGCAATCCGGCAGCAATGCTTTGGACCGCCATGCCACAAATCGATCAGGGCGTACCAGCACACAGCCATCCTCGCCCACTTCTCTCAGTCGCTCCCACTCCCACTCTGGGTCTTCCCAGTCTTGCCGGAAGCCAATAGAATAGGCTACAAACTCTAGACCCAGCTTCTCTCCAACAACTCTGGCTGCTTCCTTCCATGCCTGACCTCCGATCCCCGTAAGCAGGCAGAAGCGGCCCGAACCAGCGAGGTCCATCGTAGAAATTGGCTTCGTAGGCTTCGCCTTGTTGAGCCAGGCATGTGGGAGGCGCCACCCCGGGTATGTTCTTTTCTCGTAGTGCAGAAGGGGCTCGTCGATGACCGGGGCAGGCCCTTCATCCGCTAGGAAGGTGGCATCTGAGCGATAGTGCTGGTTCAACTCGATTCCAATGCCACGATGCTCAAAGCGCGTGGCACCTATCGCCTCCCGCAGACGCCTGCGGAGTTCACGTCCGTGTGGACTGGCCTCGCTCAGCTCGTTTATCCGCTGGTTGACAGACTCAATGCTGGGACTATTCAACCCGAATGTGTCCCAGATCGCTATGTGCTTCTTGACGGCTTCCATGGCACTGCGAGCGAGCATATATGTCAGTCATTGTTCCTCTTGGCTGGCAGTTTAGTACTCACGATGTTGTCACATGAGCCCCGATAGGCTGTCTCTCTACCGAGTATGTGTCCAGCAGCGCGGGACCTGCGAGACCTGCATTGTGGATTAGCGGACACACGTTCTCCAGCCCATATAAAGTGGGTACCAACCTTTCAGAACATGAGCGACTTTCCAGGCCAGGTTGTACGAGTCCTGGATCGAGGTATTGGACCCCAGGCCACCACCTGGTGTGTGCCGATGGACCGCATCGCCGAGGCAGAAGACACGCCCCTTGGAGTACTGGGCCGCATAGCTCTGGTTCAGCTGCCATTTAGATTTCTGGAGAATCTTGACTTCGACGGTCTTGTCACCAATGAACTGGTGTATCCTCTGAATCCAGTCCACTTCGGTTGCCTCAACCTCGTTGGCAGGATCTGTGCCGGGCGCCACGAAGAATCCGACAACCCATTGATGGTAAGGGTGGACCATGCGAGGGTGCACAGCCCAAACAAAGTCTTTATTCAGATGGTCTTGCTGGAATGTCCATTGCAGGTTGCCGCTGCGGTTCTGGACGAGATGTGACAAGTCGGCCTCGACAAGGAGATTCCATACGTTGGTTCCCCTGCCTTCGCCGTGGACAAAGGGTAGATCTAACGCCGCCGCGATCCTGCTGCGGGCACCGTCTGCGCCGAAGAAATACTTGGTGCGAATGGTGTACTCGGCGTTGAAGACTCGATCTCGAACCCTCACGTCCACATGACCGTCCCCTTCCTCGAAAGACACAAACTCGGTGTTGAAGCGGCAGATGAACCCAGAAGTCACTGCCTTGCGCTGCAGAATCGGCTCCATGAGTGTTTGGGCAATGTCACACATGTCGCATGGGCTTGCTGATTGGTACTCGAGCTAAGCTGTTGATCAGCATACAAAAAGTCGCTCAGAATGGGCTGGGTGTACCTGAGATTGCGGGCCATTGCCCCAGGCTGGGAAGCGAGCATATTCTTCACCAGTCAGACTCTGGTACCAGTTCGTGCTCGCCATGTATGAGTGGTCATATCCGGCCTTCTTGGCCTCCTCTTCCAACCCGAAGTCGCGGAGAACCTCCATGGTGGCCATGTTGGTGATGTGCGCCCGGGGAGATTCGGCGGTGGTTGACAGTTTACTGATCATGATTCCTTTGATTCCTGGTTTCTCTGAGTTCAACTGTCCCAGGTAAGAGGGGCGGCACTGAGGTGGACTTACCATAACTGCCAAGAAAGGCACCCAGGGCACCTCCGGCCGGGCCTGACCCAATTACAACACAATCGGTGGTGAACGCTGGCTCGGACATGTTTGTTGACTTGGTGATACAGTTGCAGGTATCCTCAAGGTATTTTATTGCTTCAATATATCATTGCATGACTGGATGCTGACACTCCGACGCTTACATTTCCAGGTTCCCCGGAAGGCTGTGGCGGGGCACGTCGGCCCTCGGTTGCTCCAGGGAGGGGGGGAGTCGGGGGATTTGGCGGGGTTCCCCGGAAGCCCAACTGTATCCTGTCCGGCTTGTAACGCACCTAGCATGGTGTAATATGAAACCGCGTGTTGTAGGTTCGGGTATATAGAGGACAGTACGTGTTGTGCGTGAGCCTGCCAGTGACGCCAGCAGAACATATCACATGACGATGCAGTTTGGACGTGCAGCCCAGCATCAATGGCAAGATCTCGAGGTGCCCGTGCTCATTGTCGGGGGCGGGCCTGTCGGGCTCTTCTCCAGCATTCTCCTTGCACGATGTGGCATCCGCAGCACCATCATTGAACGCTTTCCAACCCGGCGAGGACAGCCCAAGTCGCATGTTATGAACCCAAGGTCAATGGAAATTCTGCGGCAGGCTGGCCTTGACACCCAGGTTCTGCGTGCTCAGGGCATGCCACCAGACGAAGGACATGTCGTCCGATTCGTCACGTCTATTGCTGGGCCTGAGCTAGGGTCACTGCCGTACGACAAGCAGGACGAGTCTGCCCTTGGGTTCACGCCAGAGCCTTTATTCCATCTGCCCCAGCCACTGCTTGAAGACTTTCTGTATGAGGCCGCTCTTAAATCCGGCATGACAAGTGTCTGGAAAGATCTGCAATGGGATTGGTGTTCGTCTGGTCCCGAGGGCATCAGTTCGCAAGTGACCCACGTGAAGACGGGGACAAAGCTGCACTGGAGAAGCAAGTACCTCTTGTGTTGCGATGGCGCACGCGCCACGTCGCGTGAGATTCTCTCAATTCCTTTCGGTGCCCCGGTGGAGGAGGGGGTGGAGAAGCAACTGTTTAACTTTGTCTCGGTCCACATCGACATGGACCTCCGACACTTGAACCCTGGAGTGCTCTGGTGGATTTTCTCTCTCCAGCAGCGGGGCCGAACGTTTATCTGCTATGACCGGGGTTCATCTTGGGTCTATTGTATCAGCTACGACCCGGCTACGCAGCCACAGGCGGTATGGACCGATGAATACTGTCGGCAACAGATTGATGAGGTTAGTGTTCTGCTTTGTGAGCTAGATTCGCACAGGGCTAACAAGATCTACTAGGCGATTGGCGAAAAAGTCACGTACAACATCCTCAGCACGACCTTCTGGTCAACTGGCATCCAGGTAGCACAAACCTACCAGTCACCCACGCACCCAGGCGCTTTTCTCCTCGGCGATGCAGCTCATATATTCCCACCATCGGGCGGCTTAGGCATCAACACGGGCTTTGCAGACGCACACAACCTGATTTGGAAGATCAATGCCGTCGAAAATGGCTGGGCAGGCTCTTCAGTGCTTGCCAGCTACGGTCAGGAGAGACGCCCAGTTGCATTGGCCAATGGCCGGTTCAGTACCGCCAACTGGCTGAAGATGTTGAGTCTTGCACGGGAAGTTTATGGGCCAGACCTGGAGCATCCTGAAGACCCTGAGCAGCGGATGAAGAACCCGGAGCTGCGCAAGGCCATCACAGAGGCAATACAGCTGAACCTGGACCACTTCAACAGCGTGAAACTGCAGCTGGGATACGTGTATAACAAGGAGATTCCAGCAGTGCCGGATGCCTCGATATATGAACCGGTACTTGAGGCTGGGGGTCGACTGCCACATATGTGGTTGAAGTTGAATGGGTCTAAAGTGTCGAGTCTTGACCTTATTGACGGCAAGACCTTCGTGGTCATCGCCTCCGCAGGGTTCACCGCACCCCCTCTGCCATGGCACTCGATTGGCAGCCGTCACATCCCCGTCCGCATATACCGAGCTTTCGTCGACTTCAATTTCGTGGATTCGCATTGGGCCGAGTCAGCCGCTTTCCAGGCTACCACAGGGGCTTGGGTGATCAGGCCGGATCAGCACATTCTCGGCAGCATTACAGACTTCAAGGAGCTTGAAACGCTCGTGAACGCATATGTGGAGTCATCCCGGTGATGAATGCGCCTGCCATTGTAATTCAGAACCTCTAGCTCACCGACCTTTTGGAGGCTGAATACGCGCCACAGAACCCACAGCGGGTGGGCGTATCACTACTATGACAGGTACCAGGATGGAATTCGAGCGTGGCGGGTTTGATGGATGAAAACTGAGTCTCGAGCCTGTGGAATTCCGGGGGAACTGCAGGAAGAATTGAAAGCCACGATTCTACTAATGATAGGATAAAGTCTACCTAGTTCAATTGAGAGTCACGATTCTATTAATGATTGGATAACGTCTACCTAAGTCACTGCTTATAGAGACGCCCGTTTGCATACACCTGGGAATCAACCAGTATCATTGCTATACCTAGGAGAGACGACGCCCCAAACGAAAGAGACGCTTGCCTCCGAGCCTTCCAAACGGCCGACAGAGGCGAGGACCTATGTGATTCTTCATCTCCCACCCGCGAAATTTACTGCTACCAATATATTCTATCAAGTTCACCAACTATAATAAAATTCTAGTAGTGATACGTATTCGATGTCCTACGTAGAATTCCAGGCCGTTAAGGAAATAGGCAGCTACGCGAGTCGGTTCTTATGAAAGCCTGGATACGGGCAAGAAACTCGCCCGGGACAGTGTTCTGCAGGTCATGACCGCCATTGGGACTAATGGACTGCGTCGGCTGTGGCTACGATGCTAAAGGCGTAGAGGTCGGGCCGGCAATGGCGGTGTCGACCTTGGTTTCCATTGCGTTTGGCATGTTCTATTTCGCCTCTGTGTACGGCTAGTACTCTCCCCACTCCCACGGGCTTGAGCGTTTATCTCTGGTGCTGGTATCAGGCAACATTTGGAGCAACTGCAATCCCCAAGGAACCCCCGCAGCAAATTCCGGGGAATCCACCTGGAGCTTTCGGTTCGTTTCTGTCGGAGTTTTGTATTTTTCCGCCCTCCAACCGACGTGGGGCAGCACCAGTGGAAGGGTGAACTGGGCAAGGTTCCGGGGAACCACAGTGATCGCACACCCGCTGAGGGTCAAACTGGCGAGGGTCTGAGAGCTTCTACATCCGTTTCATCTTCATCCCGTATTGACAGCTTGGATCCGAAGATGCCACAGGTCCTCGCGTTTACTTGCCAGAGGCATTGCAAATTATAGCTTAAACTCTCAATTCCTGGGGAAATATATACTAGGCGACAACGATGCACGGGCTTGTCAGTCAGTCAGCCTCTGACCTTGCCTGAAACTGCCTCAAGAGCTCTCTACCGTAGTCGTTGCCATTCGGAGTCCTGATGATAGTGTGAATGTGGAACTTTTCTGGCTTCTTATTCAGAAGGAAAACACCCCGATGATGATCAAATTCCACCAGGATGATGGGGCTCTGGATGCGGTAATAGAACGGATCTTCGTTGCCAAATCCTCCAATCCAGGAAAAGAATGTCTCGTCCAGTCTTTCGCTGATCTGTTGCATGCGTGCTGCAAGCGGCCCAGGTGGGAGCAGCATTAGGAAAGCCTCAACCGTCTTAAGGAGAAGTTGTTGTTGTCCTGCTGGCATGCTTGTGGCTTTGATCCCCTCTGTGGGCACCACTCGATTATCTTGGAATGCCCCGCATAGGTGTCTCTGCTCCAGTATTAGTATCAGTATATCTGTGTCTCTGGGCTTGTTGCATGCTTGCCTCGTCTGCAGGGTGCCATCGTCCGGCAGGCATTTTCTCGTCCTCCATCTTCGCATATATCTGCGCTTCCTTTTGGAGATCTGATGGGAGCGACTGCATGAGTTCCAAGCCAAGGGCCTCCTCCGGACTGCAAAGTGTCAGGCCAGATAGAGAGCCAGCATCAATGATATTGGGCTCCGCGCCGACAAACACCGGACTGATGACCATTTGCTTCTGGACAATGAAGATGTTGAGGCATAGATGATGGCCGTGGAGTGAAAACCCCCATGGTGCATTGAGGGCTGGGATGCCGAAGAAGGCGAGTCTGCTAATTAGCAGCGGAAAACATACTGAGAAAGCCGCTGCACCTACTGGTAGCTGTGTCGATTGAGGATCGGCTTTGCATTCGTAACTTGGCCTAGAAAATGGTTCATCTCCATGGCCGCAGTTGCCTTTTTGAACCCCTCGGCGCTCAGACTTGCTCGCAATAAGTCGAGTGCGAGGTCAATCTGGTTCTGCTGCAAGTTCTCCAGTCTCAGCCCCGTCGTGCAGATCAGCAGCTCGGGATTGGACCACTTTCGCCTTCATGGTGGCACCGTCAGCAAACAATTCTTGCAAAAGGGGCTCAATGAAAGCTGGTCCTACCATGAATCCGAGTCAATCTCATGGCTGCAGGCCGCCAGCTCGGTGGGCGACAGCGACTCACGAACAAGTGTGGCCGCGTGGACCTACAGCTTTGAGTCAGCGAGAGAAAATGCTGGGTACTGCACGGAGTGAAACCATTTCCTCTATCGGCGCGTTCTCGTCGGCGAGTTTGAACAAGCCCTCACTCTTCTTGCCGTCGACAGTCACTCCAAGAAATGGCTTCTCAAGCTTCTGAAGCCACCCATTGAAGATCGGGCCGGTCTCCGGGCCGTACACAACCGGATGGGAGTATGATTCGACGTCAGCCTTGTCGAGGGCCTTGACACGGGGATGGTCTGGTCGATGGAGCACTATTAGTTCGGACATGAATACCCAAGACAGGGTTGAACGCTACCAGGGGGTGGAACAAAAGCACGGAAGCCGTGCTGGCTTTGGTTGTCTGCAGGTAAAACAGCCATTTCTGCGATTGACTTGGTCCATCGTTTAGAAGAGGTCGCACATCAGTATTTTGATCATATATACCGGCATATTGGCAACCCACAGGTGTCAGCCCATGGGGGTGGACCAGCACCGAGAGAGGCAAGGCCCACAGTGGAACTCAGACCGATCCCCGGAAGTCGTCCATCTGGCAGGTTGTACATCATCTTCCGAGGATTCTCCTCGACTTCCGAGGCCTGCAATAGACATTTTTCTGTCGACTTGTGCATTACCAGTATATGATAGCCTTAGACATGGTAGTCTTCGTCGTCGCACCAGTAGTCCTAGACGGGTCCACCGAATCCATCCTACAAAGTCAACCTGCTGCTGCTCGCCGGGACCCGTTCGTCGAAGCTACGCTAGCGGCTGCACCGTGACCCTACAAGATGAACCCTATTTTCGGATCCTCACGTTTCGCGTGTGGCGAATATGCTGGACCCGAGGCCACGCCCCCCCTCCAATGGCGCTTTGAGAATGACCTGCGGTTTCAAGGCAAATCCCACGCGCGCGGCCATAACGAAGCCTCTCCAGCACATGACTCCCATGGTGGCATCGCCTGTCTAGCGTATTGTAGGACCCTTGCTTAGCACGATCCCTTGGGAATTCGGCTGGCCACCAGGCAGCGGACCGTTGGGAGGGAAGGAGAACCTCCTCCTGCCGGTGTGGCACGCTGTTTTGCTCAAGGATCATGCAGTTAGTGGATCGCCCGCTAGGAGTTGCAAAGGCCGCCCCATCGAGAGTCGGGGGAAAGCTTACTCTGGCTCCGTCCACTCCAAGCATGTTGAGCGGCACACCAAGTCTGAAATGTCGACTCTTTATATCTGGCCGTACCTCCGGGGACATCCCTAGCGTCGGGGTTGGGGGAAACATGTCTCCGCCCGGCCGAGGGGCGCAGAAGCAACTCATTCCCCGAATCCGCCGGTCTTCAAACCACGCCGATTCCGTAGCCCGCGGCAAGCATTGTTGGTATTGCTTCGCTTAAACATGGATGTCAGTCAGTGAGTCCTCATTTGGCCTCCTCTTCTCTCCGACCATGTTGCCTAATGCAGCGCAGACATGCGAGCGATCAGTGTTGGCGAACAGACCCTCACATGAGGGCAGTGCCGGGGGTCGACAGCACTGGACCGATTGATCACATGCACCGAATGGCACAGAATATCTTAGGCGAGACGGACGATATTGACTGCCCTCAACAGACGGAGCCGCCAGCATACGCGGACTCGGCGACAGCGACACACTCAGAGGGGTTGGAGCTGAACCAACTGCTCACACAGCAGGGAATCTTTGATTTCCCGCTCTTGGACGTTTGCGAGGAGTTTTTCTGCGCGTTTATGCGACATGTATACCCAAACCTGCCATGCCTGGACATCGCCCAAGTCCACACACTCCACCAGCGGTCTGTTGATCTCATCCAAAGCCCCCTCGTATTATGGGCGACGCTGTTGGCCAGCTGTCCATATGTCGAGAGAAACATCCTTCGGGGCATTGGATACAGATCACACCGCGAAGCCCAAGAAAGCATGCTGAAAAAAGCCAAGGTAATCTCCCATTCCTAGTGCACAACCTGGCGCTGACTTGGGTTTTTAGTTTGTCTACAAAACAGGGATCGAAAAAGACCCTCTCGCGCAGATACAGTGTGTGCTGCTGATCTCCATGTGGCAGGGAGGGCCCGAGAACTCGTGTGTCTGGCTGGGTCTTGCTGTCGGTCTGGCCGAGCAGCACGGCCTCAACAAAGCTCCTGTCCCCTTGTCGCCTGCTGCTGCTTCAAGGCGCAGAGTCTGGGCCTGCATCTACGTGCGCGATATGCAGCTCGCCATTCTCCATCACCATCCGTACCAGATGCATGACGGGGCTGAGCCTCTGGCTGCCGCAGATGATTTCCTCCAAGGGCTACTTACCCCACAACAAGCCGACCCTGTGCCCTCCCCGCTCCAATCAGAGCTAGCAGAGCTCTTCGTGCACCGAGTCGGGTTCTATATCGAGGCACGCCGGTTGGTGCGCCGTCTGTACTGTTCCGCATGGACGGTCACCTCTGCCGGCGATCCATGCAGCATTCTGGCCCCAAGGCCAGGCACGAGCTTGCACGGCGACTCACCGGCCGGCCCACCACTCGATAAATGGAGTATTCCGGGGGAGGGGAGACAGAGTTTAGCCGTGGCGTGGTTATGAATGAATAATAAGATCCTGCATTACGGTCCTTTACTCGAGTTCGGATGAGAGTTGTGTGGAAAGCTATTGGGTATGATATAGTTCTGTAAAGGCTAAATAGAGTGAATCATTAAATGCTGTTAAAGCTGCGGCCTATAGTCGTCAAAAGGTGGCTAAAAAGCAGGAACTGGTCCCGCAAGAATGCTTTAATCAAGTAATGACATACAATTAAAGAGACACCCGATCATGAGATGACCGTGAGGCAGCATCTGCGGGATTCTCCACCGCATGCTCTGCCAGTCGCCGGAGCTCTTCAAATAGGGAACGGAAATGGTTCATCGGGCCACCAGCTGCCAAGGCCTTGAGGATGTGCATCGTGCCTGCCCGCAGGTACTCGAGATTCGTCCGTGAGGACATGGCTTGTGGCTCTTTCATGAGCTTCCCAAAAATGACCGCGACAGCCGCCATACAGTAGGAGGATGGAATGCCCAAAAGGTGTACTTCCTCCCCGACACGGGTGGCGCTGACATTGAGTGTATCAATCAACAATCGGGCGGAAGCGATGCATATTGTCTCGCTCGAACGGATGCGAGGCCTGTACTCCTGGGAGGCCGGCATCTGCCCGCCGCACTCGGTGGAAATCACCGAAGAGACCCAGTGGACGGAGCGCATGAGGTTAAAGTACTGGAGGTGAAGCCAGGTAACCGCTGGGTAGAGTTCCCCTTCGGCGAGATTCTCCTGCTCCGGCCGAACCTCCATGGGGATACTATCGCGCCACTTGAGCAGTTCTTGGTCGAGGGTTATGAGGTCATCTAGGATCCAGATACCAAGCCCAGTTCTCAGGAGCGTTGACAGACGATTCGCGATGACCGCCAATCGAACATGCCACCTGTGGATGTCGGCAGCGGCTTCATTGGTAAACAATGGGTCATAACTTCGGATCGATACTCTAGGGAAAATACTAATATGCGGGTGGTCAATTGTCGCAGGAGGCCGGCCTTCATGGAGGGAGAGGAAGGCGTCCAGCGCGTAAGCAACCTCCCAGAGCTTTGCTCGTTGCTGGGTTTGCTCCTTGCCCAGGTCGAGCTGAACAGGGGTGGAGTGGTGCAACCCAAGTGACTGCGCAACGCGGATTACAAAGCCGCAAGTCAGCCATGCTATGCCAAACTTGCCGCTGTAAATCAGATAAGTGGTATGGAGTAGGAGAATCTCGACAGCGTCGATGTAGGGGCAAGCAAGGACGGAGGAAATCAGAGTCCAAGCTTGACCATGAAGGGTCTCGATCAGAGGCGCGGCATCGGGAACAGTATCTTGCTGTGCGGGCAAGCTCAAATAGCCAATTGCAACCAGGAGGCACCCACGAGAGAATTGAATTGGATCTGTGGTTTCACTTGTCAGGCGCCAGCTCTCTGAATCGCGAACATTGATAATGGGGTAGCGCAGGTGTACGTTTTTCATGTAGGCGGAGATGCATAGGTCGACAAACTCGGGGTTAGCAAGAACCCCCTGTGGGAGTGGGGGACACACCAGGGTGTGCAGCTCATCCATGTGGCGGATCCCCTGGGCGAGGTGATTGATGCTTTCCCGAGCCAAACCCGCCGTGTGCAGGTCCGCCGAGTACTTGAGACAGGTTGTGATGGTGGCGCCAATGGAGCTGAGGCCCAAGAACTTGGTGTCGGCGCCGGCTCTCTGGAGAACCAGCCCTGGAAGAAACACGGAGGGCTCGATGTGATCCTGGGATCCGGTTGACGAGGTGGGTATGCCTGCGGGTACATTGAGAGCGCTGAATTCCGGTGTGGGGAGGTTTATAATGTGTGGGAGAGGCTGGCCCAGCCCCAGCTGGTGGATGGGCAGGTCGGAGCTTCCATCGCGGGGCTGGTGACTGTCGGAGGGCCAGAAGGAGGTCGGAATGAGGCCGAGCTCGCGGGCGCATTGGTCAAAGTCCGGAAGCCCTGGATCCGGGCCCAGCGTGGATGGAAATATTGTGGTCGTGCCGGCGTCGCTGTTCGAATGCAACTCGGGCTGCTGCGCCTGCTCGGGGGGCTCAGGGGGAGGAGTGGGCTTCTTCTGCCTGCGGGGGGCTCTGGGTCGTCTGTCCGGATTGCGAGGGTTGGCCGCCCCGTGGTGAAGGAGATACGTGCACGAGGCGTCGTAGAGGCGACAGTTCATACAGGGGACCTCGTCTGCTGTGCATTTGAGCTGCGGCTGGTTAGCAGGGCCTGGCAGAAAAGTGGAAGGCTGCTGACCCGTTTGCGGCGGCAGTAGTCGCAGGCGCGGCTCACGCGCTTCGCTGCTCGAGACTGGTGCTTGTCCATGGTCTCCGGATGGTTGGAGCTGGAGGAGCAATGCGGGGTGAGCTCGCCCTTCATATTCTGTGAAAGTGTGGGGTAGAGGATGCTGGAACCTGGGGACTCAGCTGCATCGGGTGTGACAGTACGGTACTAGCCCCGGACTAGCTGAACTTTGGCTCTACGCTAACCCCTTTGAGGGATGGCTGGCGCCGCACCCGCTGACTCAGCGGCCCCACGGCAGGTCTGGCCGGCAGTCCCGGCCAGCGCATTTCTCAGCATCCGCCACCGGCCGAGGCCTGCGGGTGCAGGCTCGTCCGAGAGTTGAGGTCCAAGTCCTTGATTCAGAGATATCCTATTATCTACTACTTGGCTAGGTTTGCCCGCACCTCCGCAGCCAGCGCTGGCACATCCAGGCTGCCTGGGAGGGGGGTCTTATTCCATTCCGCAAGCTCGTACGCAGTTTGCACGATCGCCTCCATCACCTCGACGCTGTTGCCCAGCTGGATCGAGCCCTTGCAGTGGCTCCGCGCCTGTCGCACTGCCCCCAGCCCGATGATTGACGAGGCCACCACCAACTCCGCCTCCCGCAGCGACAAGAGACTGCTTCCGGCTATCAAATACCCAAAGATGGTCGTATGTGCGTAGTAGGCTTCCTCTGTCAATACGGGGTTGCCCCGGGCGGGAGTGTGTGCTCTTACATATTTCTGGGAAATACTTGCCCACCATCGGAGCGACATTGCTGTTGCCCACCCCACGGTAGATCGTCTTTGCCGTCTCAGCGCCACTAGGGTGGTAATCCTGGTCCGCGAATGGAGTTCTGCCCTGCATCAGCCTGTAGATACGCGACTTGATAGGGCCCGGGCATTGTTCACCTTTGTTTGGTCTCTGCGATTTCAATCCCCCTTGCTCGAATTTCCGCCACAAGGCCGAAGATGGCTGGCATAGTGTTAGGGAGGCCCACGAATGGCGTTGCAATCGTGATCGCCTCCCTGACAACCGTAAAAACCTCGTCAAAGCGGTCTGCTGACTCAGTCTCGGTGGCGTTGCGCACGAGCTCTACAACAACATCGCCGCGGCGCAGGGCACACAAAATAGCGCTCTGTGGGTGGAAATGTTATTTCAAAACTCGTCATAAGCTGGTGGGAGCTCCCTACAAGAAGCGCAAGCGCAAACCCTTTCTTTTCCGACGGACCAGAATTCGTGAGCCGTTCAGTCAGCGCCCGAAATCGCTCCGGCTCGAATACCGCAGCATCAGTGGCCAAATTGGCTTTAGTGTATGCGTCGGCGAAATTGCTTGTCATGTTGCTGAATAACGGTTGTCTCTGCTGGGAAAAGTATAGCCTCGGTGTTGTGAAATGAGGCCAGAGGACGCCTTTTCAATTCGTGGTCACGGGCTCCTCTCCGGGGAACCTGCGGTGCCGGTCTTGTCTCTTCCGTGGACCAGGATGCTGCAACTACCCACAGTGGGGAAGACGCAGCTGGGGAAGGCGTGATATGGATGAGAGATCTTGCCCTCCGGAGGTGGGAAGAATTGTTTGCACCGAGGATTCCGGAGGCCCCAGCTCTGGTCGCACCCAAAGGCACGAATGTGTTCCTCCACATTCTCCCGGCTGCGAGATGCTGGTCCCGGTCGCACAACGTCACTTACTTTCAAAGCCAAGTCCTTCCCCGCATCAAGGTCGAAATCGCCGCAGACTTGCCAGATGATGACGACGCCGAAGCTCTCCAGCGATCCGCGAGGCAAGAAGCACAAAGCCGTTACCGTCCATCAGATCCAAGGCCGAGAGCTCCAGGCCCTGCTTGGTGATTTGCGCGTGTGGCAACCTGCCCCCAGCACCGGTACTGTGCCGAAAGTGCTTGCTCTTCCCCTTGATTCCCTGCTTGGAGCCGTAAACAGAGCCTAGATAGCAATTGGAGTCGTCACTGAACTCGGAGACCTCATCCCCGATGGTTTGCACCGCCTCCTGTGCCTCAGGACTCGACTCGCCGCTCAAGCCATTGCGGTGGCGACCGTTGTGGACAGTCTCAGGATGTTGAGCTGGCTTACGTCGCTTTGTTTAGACTTTCATAAGCGCAACTGGGCGTCTTTCGAGGCCGTACGTGTCCAAGGTGTCGTGTTCCCACCAGCCATTCTCAACCGCGTGAATCTTCCAGACCAGGTTTTGTGCGTCACCGATTTCAGTGTTGGGACCCAGTCCACCGGTCGGCGGGAGGCTGTGCGCCGCATCGCCCAGCAGGAAGGCATTGGGATCGGTCCGAAACCGACCTTGAGCTGCCACGTGGTCCAAACCTGGACTCCCAGCACCTCATATTCCGATTTTTGTCTATACTCTCTTCGCGCTACAGTGAAGATCTCGTACTTACCAGGTCCACCTTCTCGCGGCAGCATTTCTTCGTAAATTGAGACTCAAGGGTGTCCGGGTCAATCATGAATGCAAAGAAAGACCCAGGGAGACCCTCGATCATACGCAATGAATGTCTGCATGGTGTTCTTCAACATGATCATCCACAGAATCCCGCTTTTCTATGTCCACCCGTCCGCCTTGATCTCTACTGACACGGAGCGCACCTCGCTTGGAAAAGGACTGGGCGGAGTGCCCACCGTGATACTCGATGCTTCCCGTGCTGGCGAGTGTGCCCCGTCATAGGCTAGCAGGGACTTACTTTCGATCAACATTGCCTGACCGGCCTCGCAGACCAGGATAGTCGACGGGATCTTCTCCTCTCCCCCTGGTGAAGCCCACGAGTATCCCTGTCATTGGTAGTTACGCCCAACGCTAATCAAATTGTTATCGCACACCGCGTCACCCAGACTTCTCTCGAGCTCCGGCTGTTCGATATTTATCAAGGACTCCGGAGTGTATTCCTTGATCCCCCCGGCCTGTCATTCGTAGAGCATATTGGCGTACTCCATCCCCGTCATCAACTGCACGAATCGAACTACATCTGCGTCGGATGCGTTGGCTGGCCCCGCGCCTGCAGAGGATTTCCGTAGAGATTCCAATCTGCTTGAAAATTTTCTAGAGACCGTGAGTTGAACGTGGTATTTTGGTTGGCTGGTCCGTGCGGGCTGGCGGTCGACTATGGTAGAGGCGATGCCTTATCTGGCGAGCGACAGAGCGGCGAATAATAGCCCAACTGGTCCGCCTCCAATAATGATGAGGATCGGTGTATGGACTTGGAACGCGGGGTTGGGAGTATCTAGTAAAGAGTAAAAGTCTTATAATTATACTAGTATATAAATAGGCTTTGGCCTGGTTTTTTATATAATTTAAATATAATTTCCTGCTAGAGGTTGCAATGCATCTGTAAATTAGATATAAAGTAATTAAAGAGATAAGTACTTTATAATATAAATAAAAAAATTAGACTATTTAAATTAGTAAAAAGACTATCATGCTATATAATATACTAGACTTACTATAATAAAAGAAATTAAACATAGTTTTATTATAATTAATAAGCACTGCTAGATAATCTAGAAAATATTATAAATCTATTAAAGTAAAATATTATAAATATTTTTAAAACATCTTATCTTGTTTACGATAATTAATTAATGCTTGTGGAAGCTAAAGGATCTTAATAAAAATTAATAATAAAAAATAGCTTTTTAAAGCCTAGAAAGAAGGCAAGAAAAATTAGTTAAATAAATTTATAAATATTATAAACTATAAAAAAAGAGTAAAAGCTTTATAATAATTATATAAATAAGTTAGTTATTAAATTTATAAGGTAGATTACTACTAATCTTAAGTTACTAGAGCAGCGGAGGGTTGTCTTCCTATACTAGTAATAATAGAAAGTATACCTAATTATTATATTAAAGCAGCCGCAGCTCCTGCAGCAACTGGAACGACAATTTCGGCGCAGAATTAAGAACCTCACCAGGAAAATGCACATTCGAGAGAGAAAGCGCGGTCAGTGATGAAAGATTACATACACAGAGATGTGATCTATCAGATGCCAGTTTATGCTGACAGAGAAATATGTCCTGACACAAACAAATAAACTGATTATGACGGCTGAATTGTCATACAATGAGGTAGTTAATCAGTGATTTTTATTGAGAGCTCTCATTAATTTGGGTGACTCCAGGTTCTTTTGGATTGGATGCCACAAGTCTTTCAGAATATCATGGCCACCATATTGTGATGATCAAGGGTAAGGAAGACAATTCGCATGCCACTTATGATCTTTTGTTCATTACAATATGCTCCGGGTCCGGTGCCTTCTTTCTTAATCATGTCGTTGTTTATACGCTTCAAGGCGATTGGCCTTGGTCATATAGAGAACGCCATTCCGCCTCGAAATCATTGGAATCTCCGAAGATAACGGTACAGCCAAAGGAAGCCATTGATTTTAGGTTCTGCCATTATAAGAAATCAGTTTGAGAGTATTCTATGACAGGCGACCCCCAAACATCATTATTCAATAGTCCTTAGTTAGATTGATGTCAGCCCTGCTATCAAATCCACCTTATATCTCACGAGGCCAATTATGTAACATCAGGAGATGAAGGACAATCCCATCATGTTGACTGAAAGCTATCATCAATTCACTCCCAAAGAATATATGTCTCGCTTCCATAGACCGAAATGAACCTTCAGGGTCTTCACATTATCCCCGTTGGTTTCAGTCCTTCGTAACCTTAATACACCACAGCTATCTGAAGAGGCCTTGGGCACGGTAAATAAAGGAGACAACATTTATATGTATTCCCAGCAAACTTTTAATTGCGTGGGATGGGCTACGTTTTAGGACGGTCGATATCTGACATTATTAAGAAGTATCGACTGGCTAAACATGCCGTCATGATTGATGCGGGATTTAGGAGTTGGCCCCCAGCGGAGAGGTGCCTTAATGTACAGCCTATTCCAAGTTTGGACGTAATATGTTGAAAAGTTGCTACGGTAAGCCGAGTACAGCCGCTTCTTGTACAGGGGCAATTCAAGTGGCAGGTCCCCCGGCAGGCTTATGGGGAGGCACAGTGTAAACTCGCTCTAAATGTCGAGTGATATAGTTCGTGAGAGGGGACAACCAAAGAGAATTGAATAGACACAGTATTTATGCTTTCAGCAGCTATGTGTTTATGGTTTCGCTTACACTAAGCATAGATTTTCGACACGCCGCGCACTTAACCATCCAGACAGACTCTTATCCCTCTCACCTCCGCACCCGCGGAAGAACCAGTCTTCCATGAGAGTAGATTACATTATCCCCCATGAACCTCTCAGCAGTCCGATCCCCACCTTCATGCCTCATTGGTGGAATGGTGCTCGGCGTATTCACATGTCCAATCTCAAGACTCAACGATTGGCCCTTATCAAACAAGAACGCAGCCGGATACAAGGGGACGAGTACCCTATACACTTTCCCCTTGATAACTTCAGACCGAGGGATATTGGGCTGATCGATGATCCCCTTTTCCAGAAAGTTTTGCGCAACTTCGTGCCGGTGCGAGAGGCGGAAGTATCCACGTGCGAAACTGTCCATGGGCTCGCCGTGGTTTCCGGAGAGGATAATGGGCTTGCCGTTGGTATCGAGGGCGCGGAGGTAGATGAAGAGGTCGAGGTCTTGGGCGTTTGTGTTTACTTCCAGGTCGAGATAGGCGGAGCCGAGGAGTTCGAAGGACTCAGGGAAGGGGAAGTCGAGGGGGAAGTGCAGATTTGTGGACTCAGAGCCGTAGCCTTTTGCTGTAAATTTGGCGCGGTTTGTATCCGCTGGGTTTGTATTCGAAAGCTTTTGGGCTGGCGTTAGGTAGAAGACTGCATCTTCTGCATCTGGTGGAGGAAACGCAGTTTCAGCTTCTCGATAGAGTGTATCTTTGCCGTGGTGCTGCAGGAGACGAAGACGGGGAACATCGAGCATTCCGTTATCCTTTTTATCAAATAGGAAGTAGTCGAGGAACCTCCTCTGCATCTCAATATGCTCCAGCTTGTAAAAGGTTCCAAGGTGGTTCCCCGTATGCATCTCCAACCACTTATACTCCGACGAAATACCATTGAACGCACGAATGTTTCCTGCCAGATGCAGCTCAGGGTCTGTCCAGTTACCCGCCAGGAAAAATGGAACCTCAATATCCTCGAGCTTCCTTACTCGATCAAACACCGCCCATACACCTTTATCGGGATATTCAGCCGTAGCAAGCAAGCTTGGATAATCAACCCTGTTAGCGGCCAGCTCCTCCTCTGTCAGCGACCCATCCGGCAAGCCAGCCTGATACGGAAGAACGATATTATTGAACCAGTGCGACTGGAAGTTGTTACTGTAGATGCCCCCCTTCCGGGCTGCGTGGTACATATTACACTGGGACTCGTAGGACATGACGCAAGTGAGATGCGGTGGTTTCTGCATGGCTGCCCAGTAGCCGACCATTCCGTAATAGCTGATTCCGCTGAAGGCGACTTTGCCGGTGCACCAGGGCTGTGTGCCGGCCCATTCGGTTATGTCGTAGAGGTCTGGTCGTGATATGTTTAGCTCAGGTAGACTCTGGGAGACGAAAATTATACCTTGACCTTCTGCATCTGCATCAATGAGGACGGATCGCTCAAGGCCGAACGGGTCAAGCCTGCCTTCACTCCCTCCGATACCGCGCGCGTCAACGCGAAGAAGGGCATAGCCGTACTCCCGACACTATCTCAAAAGATGTATCAGTCTCACAGCACGTAACTACCAAATTATAAAAGGATAATTTTGTAAACATACCCAAATCGTAGGCTCGCATAACTCAAATACAGCATCCGGACCTAACGGGGTGATATGCTTATACATCTCTGCGTAAATTGGGGTTTTCGGCAATCCAAAATTAGAAGCATGTATGTCCTTTCCGTAGGGTCCCATGCTGCAGATCACAGGGACCCTATGTCCATCTTTTGATGTGGAAAAAGGAAGGAAGAGATTGGCGCATAGTTTGATGCCATCGCGCATGGAGATATAGATGTGCTTGGTGCGGGTGTAGCCTTCGAGATCGGTGGTTGTGGTCTGATATCTGGAATGGCTTGACGACATGGTGCACAGGATCCGTTGGAAAAGGGTAAGGAAGGTCGTAGGTAGGGAGATGGTTGGTAGGGATCAGAAGGGAAGTTGTGGATCTGGTTTAATAGTAGGAGAGCACCTGGGCAATGGATCCACGATGCGGGGTGATTACATAAGCGGCATACTGGGAACCCAGCATGAATAGTCCCACACCCCGCCGACAACTACGGAGTTCTCCTTAACTTCCGATTGCCGCTGACGGAGCGTTAAACTTAGTTAAGAGAAACAGATAGGTTCAGATAACAGAATCGGGGCATCGGCTTGTAGCTATTCAAATGAACTATTTCTTTTTCGGTAAAGTACTTCTTTCATGATGGAACCCTCCTTCATATGTGTTGTGGAAATACCAGAGCGCTGCGTATCGTGTTGCAGTTGGGCCTGGCGTGCTTCTGATGAAGCCTAAGACCCAGGAGACGACACAGATTATAGCGCTTAGTAGGGACAAGAGCGATATGGTTCGCGGATGGCATATAAGAGCGAGAACATTCCCGATTAGGGGCATTTTGTTTTCAAACGGGGGCCAACATAGTATTTCAACTGTGAGAGGAGTTGAAGGGCACGGTAGTGAGTGTCAGCTATAGTCAGCTAGAGGGGGTTTCCAGATAAGGTGCAAAATAGAATTGGGCGAATCATTAGGCTATTGAGGTTTAAAATACACCGTTTTATTAGGGTCTTTACTCTTCAGCGTGCGAGTTCCATGGCGTGGAGACGGCTTGCGACGGGTTCGTTGTGGCTTGGATAACGGCCATCAAATGAGCTCGTACAGCGGGGTTGCCCAGGTGAGTCATAAACTGCCTACCGTTATCTGCTGCATGTGTCATAAAAGAGTCTTGGAACTAAATAGAATATAAAATACTCTACCTGTCTCACTTCCTGCTAAAATTAGGTTTTGTTGGTGTGCGTATAGCAGAGGCTCTGGCTGATGTGTGTAGGGACTCTAGGTTTGTGTTCAGACCTTGTTGTATGAAAACCTACGTAGGCTATGTCATTACAAAGTATAGCAAAAGAAACGGGCACATCCAGTCTGCTGTAAGCACTGGAGACGTACTAACTGGACTGATAGATCAAAGTAGACTCTTTTTTAAAATCGTCAACTCAATATCAAGCACGATGGTTGGCCGTTGTCCAACCTTTAAGCTCCATCAGAGAAAGACAAGAACGCATTTTGGCCAGTTGAATCATTATATAAGCGGAACTCCGGAGTTTAAATCAAAGCCGTTCACCCCACATTGGGGGACGATGCCCGAACTCCGCACTATGGAATAGAAGACCAGCTTACTTGGTAGCTGTGGGGTGAATTACATCCCCTGTCCACATTCTCAGTGACGGGCCATGGCAAGTCGAATCGCTTGACGAGTTCCATTAGTTAGTGAATCTAAGGAATTTTTGCTCGTAGAACCGAACCTCCCCGACGGCGATCGCTGGCTTGTGCAGGTGAGAGCGTCGGCCAACGCTGGACTTGGACAGTCGGGACAATCTTGAAAGAACCTAGTATCAGGCGCAGCGGGCTTTGAGAGTTCCTGCTGCCAGCGAACAAGCCGCACCGGCCTTGATATATTATGCTGCAAGTTGTATAGCGTGCCTGCTTACTCTCCACACACCCCACAATTTCCTAGAACCTTGTATCATGGGAACTACTGGAAATTAAACATCTATAAAGGCAACAGGAGACTAGTCAAGTTCCGTGCCCTTTTTTCCGCCCTTTATCCAATACATTTGTTCAAGGCTTCTCACTATGGCGTCCACTTTCCTGCAAAAAGTTACATCGCTCCCCAAGGTAGTGACAGTCACCGGCGCAGCATCCGGTATCGGTCTGTCCACAGCCAAGAGCCTTGCCCAACTTGGCTGCGCAGTCTCCCTCGCAGATATCGACCTCGACAAGCTAGAGAAAGCAGCGGCAGCAATCAAAGCCGAAACACCCGGAGCTCGGGTCCTAATCACGCCCCTTGATATCCGCGATCGACTGGCTGTTGCTCGATGGATCGCCGACACCGAGGAGAATATGGGTACTATCTCTGGGAGCTTCAATGCAGCCGGCGCAGCGACACCATCCCACGGCACCCGGTCTCTTCTCGAAACCCCAGATGAGGAATGGGACACTACCATCAGCATCAACCTCACCGGAACAATGAACTGTGTCAAGCAGCAAGTGCGCGCGATGAAAGCGAGTCAAACTAGGGGCTCTATCGTTGTCGTCGCTTCTGTTGGTGGCCTGGTGGGGACACAGAACGGCGCAGCCTATTCGGCCGCAAAGTTTGGAATCGTGGGCCTAATCCGCTCCGCCGCAAAGGAAACCGCGAGCTTCGGGATCAGGATATCAGGAATCGCTCCGTGAGTTCAATGGCATTCATTCATATCATCCCCAGCCCGCACCAGTCTCCAGCCCCAGGAGGGAATGTATCAGCGCTAATTGCTTCTTGGGGGAAAAAATTCCCCAAGCGCACAGTGGCATTATCAAGACACCCATGATCCTCGGGCACCCTGCTGGTGAAGCCTTCATGGCCCAAGCTATTGCCCATACTCCGCTTCGCCGCGCAGCTGAGCCCGATGAAATAGCTGATCTTGCGTTGTTTTTGCTAAGCGGCGCGAGTGCCTTTGTTACTGGGAGTGTACATACTATCGATGGCGGTCTTCTGGCATAGACCGTTTTATTCTTTCTTGGAACGTGGCAACTCGAGGACCAGATTTGATCTGCATCAAGATTCAATGTCTACCTACCTACTCTCTCTATCAGTAGACTCTTTCCCTGCTGCTGCATCCCTGATCACACCCTACTGACCATGAATTTCGATCTAATCCCCTGGTCGAGTCAAGAAGAATTTCATCATGTCCTTCTCACCTCCCGAATTCCCGAGGTGTACTCTATATACAGGCGTTCTCTATATTTGACATAGTTGGGCAGCGTGAACGTCTCATCAAGGTGGGCATTCTTTGCTTTTCAACAAATCTTCACTGAGCGCCAGCCAGCCCCTAGGCTACCAATAGTAACTTGTGGCTAGGACGGAGTGGCAACCCTGCAGCGCGGATGGTAAGCTTTTGGATACATAGGCAGTAGGAGAAGCCCAAGTTCCTACGAGACCATACAGAAGCTTTTCTCTTATAGATACCGTCATTGTTTTGAACCCTCCTGTCCTAGAGGCTGGTCCGGGCTTGTGGGGTATTTTGGTTAAATTGTACAGTCAACCTTGAACGGGCAGTCATGTTTCGGACTGGAAAGTAATCTGTAATCTCGGTCCATGGCAGGTGGCATTACTAACGAGTATGGGTAGTCACTCATGAAAGAAGCAGAGACCGAAGCTCGTGACACAGCTCAGTTCATCAATTAACTAGGGGCGTCTGCTGTGAATGAATATATATATATACATATATACATACTAGACCAACTGTCAAATTTGTCCTCCACCCCAGGTGATTACCGCATCTAATCAGTCCTGATAACAGTCAAAGATCTTCTGAGCCCCTTGGAGCTCCCGATCCAACACCTCACGATGCTTCTCCGAGCGAACCGAAAGACGAATTGGAAACGGCTTGGGTGCAATGAGGAACCCATCCGTCCACTGCGTCCCGATATCGACATTGACATCCTCCACTCGCATTTGCCGTCCGGTTGCTTGGTCGATCCCGGGCCCAATGTCGAATGCCCAGATGATCTTTGCGATGTTGATGTCCTGCGGCTTTGTTAGCTAGCGTCCACGCAGTCCTCATCAAGTGAAGGGGAAGGAACGAGAATAGAAAAGGGCATTGGAGTCGTACCAGAGAACTTTCCGCCAGATGCGACCCGGGGCAGATGCGCCTTCCTGCGCCAAACGCGTAGGTCTTGCGGATGCCATCCGTTGCGTTATCGACGTCTGGCTTGAAGCCCAGGGGGGTCTGTCCGTAACGTTCTGGGAAGAACTCGTCTGGTCGGTCGTATAGTTCTGGATCGTTGTGGATTGCCCTGCCGGACGTTAGCGAAAACTGCAGTGGGTGGGATGGGACTTGGAGTATATGCCGCGGTACCATGCGTTTGCTAGAAAGGTTGTCCCCGCAGGGAAGTGATATCCTTCGTATTCATCATCTGTGGGCCTGTTTAGATACTCTTTTTCTGTTTCTTGTGGCAGAAAGCAAGATAATACCTTGAATTAATACATGTGGAATGCCTCCTGCAGCGACTGGCCTCCAGCGCAGAACCTGCAACGTGTCAGTAACTGATAAAATAATAGCAGCTAAATATAGCGAGCGGGTGGCGCTTACTTCAGAGACACAGTGTTTCACATAAGACAGCTGTGCGAGATCCTCGAAAGAAGGGGAATGTTTTGTCCCACACACACTGTCCACTTGCTCTTGCGCTTTCTGAAAGACCCTTGGGTACTTGGTCATGGCGAGGAGGAACGAAAGCAGCGTGGACGCAGTCGTGTCCGAGCCCCCCTCCATTAGAACCCCACCAATATACGCAATGCGCTCATCGTCCAGCTCGTACTTTGTACTGAAACTCTCATCGAGCAACTGGTCCATAAAGCAATCGCGCCGCACGCCTCGAGCCCGTCGATCTTTGACATTCTGCAGCAGTTCGAAATATAGCTGTCGCTGTTCCTCCCGGATCCGGTTCGCCCAGCGACGCCAGGGGGAGAGGAAATCCGGGAGCCGTTTGAGGAACGGAAAGACATCGACAGGCGGCGTTGCACCAGTCTCGAGGATGGCGGTGAATTGGTCTTGGACATGGTAGAGGCGGGCGATGTTTGGATGGTCAAACTCGGGGCCGCGAATGCCAAAAACCGAGGAGAGAATGACTCCGGTTGAGTATCGACGGATGTGATCATAGTATCGGGCCGGGGATTGAGCGAGTTGGTGGATGGTCAAGGAGGACTCTGCCTGTTGGATTGGCTGTAGCGAGCGGACAGCCGTGATGCTGATGAGAGCCTGGTATATCTTTCGCTGGTTCCGCCATGCCTGCCCGTATGGCATGAGGAGTAGGTGCACATTATCGCGCGCGATGATCTCGTTGCCGATGTGGTTTGGTGGCCGGCTTGAATAGATAGAGCCGCGCTTATCGAACAGTCTGTAGAGGATGAATATGAATGAGATTTACTTTTGGAATTGTCGAGGACATGCTTACTCCTTTACGTCTTTTGCCGAGTTCAAGACGATGAGATTGCCAGGGCCCGTTTTGACTGAGATTATGGGGCCATATTGTTTAGCCCATACTTGGAATCTGCAGAGATGATCAATCATGTATCCGGCACTATGCATCAATACATCTTCAGGCTACCTAAGAAAAGCCTTGCTGGTCGGCAGTTGGTGTAAGTTGCCTTTAAGTGATATGTTAGTACGAATTGCTACAGGCCAGACAGAGAAGCTTACCTAGCAAGAGTCTTGTCGGTGGACCAGGAGGAAGAAAAGGTGATCGCCGAGCAGAGAGAGCGAAGCGAGCAACATTCCAAACAACCCAGCAACAAAGTAACAAGGATATGATCACAATAGTAGTTCTGCCAGCCATGATTCCAGTTAAGCATACCATGCAGCACAATGGTTGGGTGCATGGTCCCATATTTAATGCTGGCTGGCGTCTCCAAGCATCGTTGCACCCCGCAGTTGTATTTTGCGGGGTGATTACTGCGTACTCAATCCTCAAAGGATCAACCCCTTCGTCTGTTGCCAATTTGTTCTTCCGGGCCCCCGCATTTCCAAGTGTTGGAGTTGCTATGGAGTGCCGATCACGTGGTAAATGCGGGGCTCGCCTGAAGAGCTCCACCTCTGACCGATTCCGAGTCGATTTGTCGATGCCATCTTTCCGGATTTCTGGATATTCTACGCGTTAATGGCAATCGCAAGCATTGAGTACTGTATACAAACGGGGTCACCAGTCATGTAATAAGACTGTTTCCGAGGCAGAGGCGATATGTACACATTCTATCCACCCACGTCGATACCCACAGAGCGATATCGACAGATGCGCTAGAGCAACCGACCGACCGCATGTGACCAGCCTCTGCTGTTGTGCAAGGGATCCGTCTTTTCGACAAATTAAATTCAAGCGATCCTGGCGCCCAGGGAGTTAATATAGTTGAATAGTCGCTCTGATGCCCTATCAATGGTGCAGGCTGCCGTATCTGGTCAAACATTTGCATATATACTAGGTTGTCCTAATATCTCGTCCTGGCAGATCTGCTGCATGGCACATTCATGGCATGGGCCCGGGAGTCAGCAAAAAATGCGCGTCCGGTGTCGTGTGATCCTCAAAGCCTGGACCCAACAGGGCAGCCCGAACTAGACGAGCAATGGAGTCGGTGCATTGATCATGATCAGCGAGGCGGGTGAAAATTGCCTTTAACATCCACGACACGGAGCTGGCTAGTTTATTGCACCACGAGCCCCTCCGTAAACATCGATTCAGTCAATTCCCACGCGCAGCTCTTGATCCATTGTCTACGGCACCAACTGCCACACAGCGAACAGAGCTCTACAAAAAGTCTCCAACCAATACTTATTATCACTTGTTATTCCGGACGACCCGCTCCAGACAGCCGTGGCATACTCCAAGTCCTCAGTATGTGGAGTCCTGGAAAGTATAAATGCACATGCGATTGAGTCCTGGCGGTCAGATGTTTTCCACGAGCATGAATCTAGACGATTGTCCAGCATGCTCATGCGGCACTGTCGTTGGAGCCTGCAATCCACGTACCTCGACCGCTTTTCAGTGCAATTTTAACGGGTTTTTGTTTTAGTCGTTTTGGCGGTCGACATGTAATCAATACCAATGCATTCAATGCGCCAGAGATCCGGCTATTAGAGAGTTTAACGGGTCTCCATAACGCTCAGAGTCAAGATTGGGGCCACGCTACCTTCGCCAATGTAAGCCACTTACACCACCTTATTGATCTCCTAAACCGGTTCAATCAATGGGGCTTTTCATAAACGTTTGCCTCGGTTCCATGTGTAGCTTTGGAGAATAATAAGCAGAGTCCATGAGTCACTACAGTACAATGGCGCGAAGTCGGAAATGAACTTAGCGGGATGCATAACAGGCGATGTCCACAACGTGATGCATAAAGTGAACTGAAGTCTTCTGCCTTCCTTCTCCGCTCATATCCACACAACCATCATATTTCGCCACCGAGATCCACGCACGGCTCGCTACCTCCATGGACACTGCGGCTGTGGGTTGTAGAGGTGGGGAATCCGGCGGGGTGACTTGCGGGGTGCCCGCGGGGTGCTCCAGGAGCAATCCCAGCAAATCTATTGGCATCGCACCTCTGCTACTGGTCTGTCTTCGACCTCCTCCTGTCTCTTCTTCGGTCTCGGAGCTTGGTGGAGTCTGTGGCTCGACCAAGACGATTGTAGGCCGTTTTCCGAAACTCATTGAACATGGCATGTCCAGTAGCTTGCACAATTACCTTCACACTCCAAAAACACTCTTATACTCATTAACCAGCCCTTAGGGAAACTAGCCTGTGAGCAAGCCATAAAAAATACAAAAACAAAAAGGACAACTAAGGCTCTTTTATACTAGCTTAAGGCTGGATTTTGATGTAGATCCTCCTTCTTGTACTACTGAGCCTGTAGATACATAGAAATATCCTTAAAACCCATCAGGCTACCAAAGGTATAATATCGATCTAATACAGGGATCGATGAATCCAATGGGCCCGCCAAGGAGAATCCAGATACTGCAGGAGAATTGGATTCATATGGAGGCCTAACTGGAGGTCAGAGACTTAGCAACTGTGTAGGATACCACGGGATCCCCTAGTGAACCAGTACGAGACTATTCACAAATAGGCCTCGCCAGACCCTGAGGGTGGAGGGGCCAAACCTCTCACCCTCCGCGCGAGTCTGCTCTGTGTGCCATCCTCAGTGTTGAAATATTCCGGTTGAGATAATGAGAATGGGATCATGCGCACACATATATACCTACATCTCAGGCTACTTGTATCCAACACAACATACAATCAACCAGCATCAATCATATGAGCATCACCAAAGTATTACGTATCAAACCACACTCAGCAGGTGAACCTCAGGGTCACCCGTGGGTCCGTAAAGAGGACCAACACGGAAAGCTCATGGCTTGCATAATTTATGCCCTTCAGGGTCGTATTTGTCAGTATTTAGTTTACAGACTAGACGACTTCGGAGAAAGTCAGGAGTACAGAACAGCATCATAATATGGGCAGTTTTAAGGCTGTATAGCTATGCTGGACTAACCTCATACCCTTCAAGAAGCCTGGATTTCTTCCGAGCCTTGTTTGATACACGCAGCGGAACGTTAGGTAAAGGAATGTCGAACCCATCATCTTCTAGCTCAGATGCCACACTTTGCCGACGTTTGCCCAATGCACGTTGGCTTGACCCCTCTGGAGCATGACCAGAGAGTAAATTGGAACATTCTTCTTCATCCTCGCTGATTGGATCAACATTATCGATTGGGGTTGCTTTGTCTTCATTTGCTAATTGGATCTCATGGTCGGAAAAGTATTCCTTGAGTATCGCTTGCTGTTCTTCCTGTACTTCAACCCTGGAGATATACATGAACATCAGGAGATCCTGGATTGTTTGGGGGTTCAGGGAGACCCGGCTATGGTGGCAGATATCTGGGGCAGAGTTAAAAAGCCGCTCTACACCTGCACCCGTTGCAGGGATCGAAAGGATATCCTTTGCAAGTCTCGCCAGCGCGGGGAAGCCGTGTTGATGATCCTTCCAGAAAATCCGCGGAGGGGAGCGAACAAACCCTAGAACATGAATTAGATGTAGTACTTTCGAAGCCCGCATGGTACACACCACTCTCAAGGTATTGTGCAAGCTCATCGCGCTGGTCAGACAATAATGGCTGGGAACCTTCTGGCATACAGCTCACTTCAAGTTCCGAGAGCGCAATATCAGATTCGTCTGCCTTTGATCGTGACTGGATGCCTGATACCCTTTTTTGTAGGGCTCCAGATTAATTTATATTGACATGTCGAAGCTTGCTCCTCTATGGGTTGTCTTTGATAAGTAGGTCAATTATTTAATAACGTAATCGGACACCGAACTGCTGGTGACACTGAACCGCCACGTGCCACCACATCTCATCTCATAATATTTTGAAGTCTTTAAACTCTATTTTTTATTTATCTCATCAAAATAAGTGTTTCAAAGCATGATCGCATGAAATTAGCTATTAAGACTTATAATAAAGGCCTTTTTCCCTTCAAAACCACCTGTGCTAAGGTATATTATGTGCCTTAAAAAATCTTTTTTAATTAACTCTAGAAAGTGCCTGCTTGAAGAAATATTATTATAAATAGTTAAAAATTATTAATAATTAAAGAGAAGATACTTAAAAAATAAATTTTTAATATAGTAGAGCATGGCCTGCCTTTATAGCTATTTAAAGTTTAATATCTAGTTAAAAAAATTTTCTCTGCTTGTCTTAAAAAGACTAATATAAATATTACTTTTATTAATAAAAGATAGATTCACTGCTTTGTTAATTATTATATAAATATTTAATTTAAATATTATTAAAAAAAAATATTATAAATATTTAGATTTACAGGGAGTTTTACATGATAAATATTTATTTTTATTTATTTAATTACTTTTAATAAACTAGTCTATAACTGGTTAAGTTTCTTGCTTGATTTAATTTATAATTAATTTTTAATATTAATCTAGATTTTATTATTAATCTAGAAGTTCTCTATAATTCTTTTTAAATTATAGTATTTTTATTAATACTTCTAAAAACTTTTTATTTTATTTACTATTTCTAGTTTTATTTATTATAGGTGCTTCGCGTGCTTATATAAATTAGAGATTATTTTATTTTTTTTATAAATATTTAAAATTATTATTTATAAATTTACTTTAATAATCACATAGAATAGCATGTTTTAAATTAATAACTAATAAGTATTGTTATATACAAACTTTATAATAAATAAATAATTTATTTAGTTATCCTGCTTAAAGTTTATATTTTTTTTTAAATACTATTCAAGCATGCTGTTTAGCTACTTTATTTAATTATTAATTTATAAATAATAGACTATGCCTAATGCATGCTTAATTTTTAAATAATATATTAAATTTAATTAAAACCTCTTTATAAAGATTAATTTTTAATTAGTTATAATATTTATAAATATTTTATATAAATATATTATCTTATATATTATTATAACTATTAGCTCTTTACTAGTTAAGTTTTTTTATATTAATATAAAATGTGCCATCTTGCTTATTTTATTAATAATAATTAAAATAATATTAAATATTTTTTATAATAAATCCCCTGTATAGATACTTATGAATAAATTAATAATAAAATCTATATTAATCTACTTTTGTACTGTATATAATATTAATAGAGATTAAAATAGTTTTTACTATTTTTTATAAATTATTTATAATTTTGAATATACTTTATATGCCTTATAGTACTAATATATAAGTTTTAATATTAATAATTATTAAAATCTTTATTTAACAAGCTCCAAGATTTTTTTGTATATAAAATATTTATTATAGGAGTTATTATGCATTTTTATAAGAATTTATAATTTTGGATAGTACTAATTAAATATATAAAGTTTACTTTTATAATAAAGCATGTTATTATAAAGCTTTTAAAATATTATTTTATTTAACTTTTAATTTTTTATAATATAATAATACTAGCATTTTATAGACTTTTTTTAATTTCTTTTTAATTTTTTTTATAAAATTATTATAAAAAATTATATTAATATATTTATATAAATTTAATCTAGATAAGTAGTTTTTATTTTACTTATTTCTCTACTTCTAGCTAATCCTTGCCTTGTGCTTGATTAGTATAATTAATTTTATATAATAAATTATTTACTAAGTTATACTTCTCTGCATAGTATATAATCTTAAATTTAAACTTTACTAAGAACTAAGACTAGTAAATTTATATTTATAAAAGTATATAAAATTTTATAATTTATAATTATCTTTATTTTCTGCATATATGTATTTAGATAGTATTATTATTTTTTAAAAAACTTTATTAGTATAAAAAGTTCTTGCTTATCTATCTCATAGTTATATTTTATAAAAATTTTTTTTTTTTAAAAAAAAGCTATTAGTTATTATATACTATCTATCTGCAGTTAAGTTAGAATTTTATAAAAAATTTTAACTAGTCTTGCTAATTTTTTTTTAATATATTAGTTTAACTATTTTATAAAAAGCCTTTTTAATCTTTAGAACTGCCTTGTAATTTTTATTAATTATAATATTTTTTTTACTTTTAACTATCTATATAATTTTATCTTTAAGCTTATATAAAATATTAATTAATATAGCTATTAAGACTAAATATTTTATAATAAATTACTAATATTAATTTATAAAACTAATAAAGGCTAGAATCTTGTAAACAGTTCTTAATATAAATTAATTTATAATAATAGCTATTTATATGGGCTTTATTTCTATATCTTTTATAATAATTATATATTCTAGAAAGTTAATAATATATATTATAAAAATATACTTACTTAGCTTATAATATAGTTTTATTTTTTATAAATGCTGCAATATCTCATGGATATAATTTTTATAATTATTTAAATTTATAAAATAATAATAATATTATTAATATAAATTACTATATAAATATTTAATAGATTATAAAATAGTTAGTTTATATATTTTTAAAATATTATAAATATATTAATTAGCTTAAATAGTATGACTAAGTACTTATATAATTTATATTTTATATAAAAGGCTATTTTTTACTTATTTTTATAAATAATTTAAATTTAGTTATATATTTATATAATCTCTTACAGATTTATTTTAGTTTTTTTTTTAAACTATTTTATAAAGATTATATTTATATAGATAGAATCCCCGTAGAAGCAGAGTATATACTTATTTTACTTAGTTTATAAAATATATTATACTAATTATAGTATTTTTAAATATATATTTTTAATATCTAAAGATATTATTACAAGTATAAAAAATTTTTTTTATATTTTATTTATATTTTATAATTAAATCTAGATTTTTATAGTGCTCTTATTATAAAGTTTTTTTTTATTTATTATTTATAAAAATATTTAATAAAAAAGCTCTTTTTATTCTGCCTACTTTACTAGATGTTAGCCTACCTACGCAGTAGTGTATTACTGCGAGGTGAGCGTGGTGTGGGAGACAGCATGATACCGCAGTATGTATTAGTAGGGGGGTGCCTGGTGATAGAACTAACCACTGAGTTGCTCTACTCAGCAACTCTGCGGTGACTAAATACAGTGTGCGGGTCGTGGGTCACGTGCCCCTGCACGTGATCGCCTGCAACCCTGTATCTGCGGTATTGATCCTAACACTAGAATAGAAAATACTAGATTTACTTTACTTTTATTATTAATTAGAGCCCTGTGGCCCAGGATAATTTAACTAGAAATAATAATTTTTATAAATAAGTAGATATGCTAAGTTATTATTTATTTTTATAAAAGTCTTACATTATTATTTCTTTTTTATCTTTTTTATAGAGGTTTTTAAGGCCTGGTAATTTTTTATATATAGCCTTTTTTATTATAATTATAGTAAATTATTTTTAAATAATTTATGCAAGACTTTTTTATTTTATTTTTTTAAACTTTTTTTTCTTTCTCTGCCCTCTTATATATTTTATAAATAATTATAAAAACAACAACTTTTTATTTTTAATATTTAGAAGTGCTGAGCTCTGGCCACTACTTTATAAAAAATAGCTTTTTAAATTTAATCTTAATTTAACTATTAAAATAGTTAGTTTATAATAAAAGCTTGAAAATTAGGCCTGCTTGTAAATATATTACATAACTTTTTATAAATATAACTTAAAAATATATATAATTATATTTTATTAAGATTTTATATCTTCTTTACAAGCTTTAATCTTTATTATTTTTATTATTATATGTTATGACCTGACAAGCTAGCTATATTTGGTATAGCCTACTAATGCGCACGCACTTGACAGCCAACTATTTACAAACTAATTAAACTAATAACTAATAGTTAGTTATCATCAGGAAACACCACTGCATTACAAGATAGATAGCTATTTAAAGAAATAGTAGCTAATCTATTACAAGGTAGCCACGCCTATTAATAATAGTTATTTAAAATAGAGATAGCTAATCTACTGGTAGCTACTAGTAGCTATATAAAAAATATAAAAATGCTTATTTTCACACATGTATCTAGTTTATCTTTTAGTTCTTTATATTTAATCTAAGTTATCTACTTAAATATTAACTACTATCTCTAAGTCCTATCTTAAGTATAGGATTCAGCCTTAGCTATAGTATAATCTAAATATATTCTTAACTATTATACTTAAGTAATAGCTTTACCATACATGGTAAAGATAGCTCTTAATCAAGCTATAAATTATATTATGTATACCAGGATCTGGGATTACATGTTAAAACTAGGTAAGAAGTTAATTAATCTAGATAGCTTATAATAAGATTACAGAGTTAGATACCTTAGATAACTAGAGTATTATAATATTTTAAATACTAGTTAGTTTAATTAAGGAACTAGATTAACTTAGATTAATATTATAAAAATAATTATGCAACAATGGCACCATAGACATCAAGTTAGTCAAGCCAGGGCTTGAACCCGTAGTAATAAATAACTATAGAAAACTTAATAATAATAATTAATTAATTATAGAAATAAATTACTATGCTAGAATAATAACCAGCAGCAGAGGCTCCTAGAAAAGACCTTAAGAAACTAAAAATCTAACTATTTAAGCTATTTAATAGTACTAGATTAAAGTTATAATACTTTCTCACCCAAATAGATATATATATTCATGCAAATAATAACAAATTTCAAAGCAACACTGAAAAAGTTATGTTTATATTAATCTATTTAATAAAAATAGTGTATAAATCGTTCAAACCCTTTATTAAAGAACATTTAGATATTTAACAGACAGAGAATGATAATAATATAATAAATAATATTAAAGAAATCTTTGTAGACTATAATATCTTTAAAAGAAAACTTATTAATATATTTGAAGACATCAACATCACCTAATAAGCTAAAAGAAAAATCTATACTTTATATAATTATAAAGACATTGCCAGGTACATATTAGAATTTAGACAAGTTATATTAAAATTATAATAAGATGATGATGCGTTTATCTTATAGTTTAAATAAAAAATAGGCATAAAAATTAAAAAAAAGCTACTTTTTAGAAAATGCCCTGCAAAGATTAAAGAATTCATATTACTATGTAAAAAGATTGGTGGACAACTTAAGAAGTTTAAGATTTAAAAAAATAAAGGCTGACACCACGCGCAATTCTAAGATAAAGGCTAGTTTAGTAGCAGGCAGCCAGGGTCACCATAACTAAATAAAAAAAAACATATTTAATTATAAAACCTAGAATATAGTAATCCCTATAGATATTAATTAATAAAACTTGATATAATACTTTTAAAAGAAAAAAGAGAATAGTATTAAAGAGATAGGTTATACTTTATTTATAATAAATTAAGTTATTAATCAAAGAACTATTAATAAAAGAAAATAAGTCAGAAACCAAAGAAAGCTGAAGAAAAATAGCTAAGAATAATATAAAAATATAAGCATGAGATTTATATCACCTGTAAGAAGAAGTTAAAGCTAATATTTAAAAAAAATAGGGAAACTAGGGCTGCTAATCTTAAATAAATTATTAATAAAGTATACAAGAAACTCCCTGGGGTAGGTAGACAAGAAATTAGGGCTAAAGTTTTAAAAATATAATTTCAAGAAATTACCAACATAATTAAAGAGAATTATCCATGGCCAGACATGAAATTACTTATTAAGAAAGCATAAGAAATAGTTAATAAATAATATAAAACATATGGAACACCACCCATGGAAATAAAAGTACTAGAAAGTAATCCAGGAATTAGCAAAGCCTGGGAAAAGATATATAGCAAAGTTAAAGTACTAAATATAGAGTTAAAAGTATCTAAAACATGCAGTAATATTAGTAAATTTTCTGAGTTTAATTTACTTAATAATAAATTTAAAACCCAAGTTAAGAATAAGTAATTTAAGAGCATTACTAAGTTTAATCTAGAACTCATGATGGTATAATTAGAAACTGGAGAAGAAAATCTAATTTTCCAGAATAATAAAAAAGCTTAAGAAACCCATGGATGTCTATATTAAAAATTAAGATGCTGGAAAGAAAATATGAAAATATAGAGTTTATATTTAAAGAGATGTAATAAATACCTAGTTAAGTATTAACTATATTATAAAGATAATAGTAATTATTACAAAGCCCTTTAAACTATATTAAAAAAGTAATAGTAGGGATAGTATTATAAAATATATATAAAAAAATAGTATAAATATATATATTATTTAAAATACTAAGAGTATAAAAAGCTCCCATAACTAGTATGCTACTTAATATTATATAATAATAAAATATATATTTAGATAAAATATAGGGCAGGAGACATGCCCATACAACCCTAGATAATTTAAGTAAACTAGATATGCTCATACAGAGAAATAAGATATACATGCATAGAATACCTGCTATATAATAAGTATAAAAATATATATTAGATAAGCTGCTATAAAGATAATTATCTTATATATTTTAATAGTAAATAGAAAGAAGGATGATTTTCTATTAAATCTAAAAAATTTTAAAAACTAAACTAGGAACACAGATTCTTAGATAATAAGTATTAAGAAGATTTTTTTAATATATATCTTGCATTAGCAGCAACACAGTTAGAATTATATTTAAAATTAAGACTTCTTGTAAAAGGCGAAGAAGCATATACTATAATTAATTTAGATATAATAAAAAACTATGTCCACCCAGAATATATAAAAAGCATAAAAATAATAATAAAAAAAAAGAAAATACTAGTATTAGTCTTGGGACTTAGCAGAGAAAAATTAAAAAAGATCTTTATTAAAAAAGAAACTAAGCCCATATTAATTTGTATAAACAGGGATTATAAGATATATAAGAAACATGTTAGCTTTAATATTTTTTTTATAAAGAAGTATAATATCATGCTTAAAATCTTATGGCTTAGAAATACTAACCTATTTATTAATTAAAAAATAGAATAAATTTATTTTAAAAATATAAGATACCACAGGAGTAGATAGGCCACAAGAAGACTAATATATAAAATCTAGTAATAAAAAATAAAAATATAGAAATAAGATTTAAAGAAACCAGCAGAGTAGATACTCACTATAATAAAGATCTTATTAAAATATATCTGGCTGATAAGTCTTAATAGATAGGACAAGAATAAGTTTCGCATGATATTAATTATAATAAATAAATCTACTAGCAGGCTAGCTAGATAAGAGCTTTATAAAATAATAATTACTAAAGATTCTTTGAGGATAAAAATCTCTTGGAAATATATTAGATTTTAAAATATATTTTAGCAAATAAAAAACCCAGAATTATTTAAATAAGGAACTCATGATTATATTATATCTTTGAAGAAAGGCAAGATGCCTAAGTATAAGAAACTTTATTAAATATTAAAGAAAAAGTCGCAGGCGCTCAAGGCATATATTAATAATTAATTAATAAAAAAAAATATTTAAGTATCTAAGTTACCCACGGGGCATAGAGTGCTATTTATATAAAAAAAAAATAAAAGTTTATAACTTTGCATGAATTATAAATTTTTAAATAAAATTATTATAAAAGATTAATACCTATTATCTCTAATTTAAGAAATCTAGGATTAGATAAGAGGAGCTAAGTAGTTTATAAAGTTAGATATTATTAATATCTATTATTAAATCTAGATCACAGATAAAGAAGAATGGAAAACAGCATTTTAAATAAAATTTAAATATTATAAATATATAATTATATTATTTAGGCTAACTAATGCACCAGCATTATTTTAATAATTTATTAACAAAGTTATAGAAGAACTTAAAGGGATATATGTGCTTGTATATCTAGATAATATTTTTATTTACTTTAAAAACTTTAATGAACATGTATAACATGTAAAAAATATACTTTAAAAATTTAGAATTACCAAGCTAAGATGTAAACTTAAGAAATATAAATTTTATATTTAGAAAATAGAATTTCTAGGACACTAGATATCCACAAAAGAAATTTAAATAGAAAAATTAAAGATTTAGGCAATTAGGGATTGGCCATAATTAAAGAATTTTAAAAAATTATAATAATTTATTAGATTAATTAATTATTATTAAAAGTTTATTAAAGAATATATAATGCAGATGGGACCACTATTTAAGCTTTTAAAAAAAAATAAAAAATATAAGTAGGAACCAGAACAAGATAAAGTATTTAAATATATTAAATACTTAATAACTATTATACTAATCCTCGCGCAATATAATCCAGACAAAGAAATAATAATTAAAATAAATGTATTAGACTATATAATTAGAGCTAGAATAACCTAGTTTAAACTAGATAAAAAATCAAGACCTGTGGCATTCTACTTATAAAAAATAACAGGGCTAAAATTAAAATATAATATTTATAATAAAAAACTGCTAGCTATAGTAATAGTATTTAAATAATAAAAAGTCTATTTAAAAGATGCATAATAAATAGTTATTATAAAATTAGATTACAAAAACTTAACTTACTTCACTATAACTAAAGAGTTAACAAGAAGACAAGCAAGATGGGCTAAATTATTATTATAAAATAACTTTAAAATTTAATATTATAAAAAAATTAAGAATAGCCAGGCCGACGCCCTTAATAGAAGATTAGATTATAAAATTAAGAAAAAAATTCTTGAACCTGCTATTCTATAGAAAGAAGTAGATAAATCTATTTAATATAATAATTAAATACTCATAGTAATTATTAAAATTAAAGAAAAAATATTAAATTAATTAAAAAAAGTAATAGAAGCTAATGCTATAATATAAAAAATACTAGAAAATATTAAACTAGAAATAATTAATAATAAAAATAAAATAGTTTTTATTAAAGGACTACTCTATATACTCAAGAGTATAATTAAAAAAGTTATTTAAATATACTATAATAAATCTATCAGGGGACACCCAGAAATTAAAAAAATTTATAAACTTATTAAGAGAAATTACTATATCCAAGGAGTTTGGAAGAAAGTTAAATAATATATTAATAACTATAAAATTTATTAAAGAAATAAGATATTATAACATGTATCTTATAAACAACTATAATCAGCAGAAACACCAGGGAAATCTTAAAAATAGATTATAATAAATTATATTATCAAGTTACTATGCTTGGAAGAACATGACTTTATACTAGTAATTATTAATAAACTTACCAAGTATACATATATAATACCAGTAATAGAAAAAATAAATATAAAAAAACTAGTAGCTATGCTGCTTAGAAACATGTTTATATATTATAAATTTTTAAATAAGATTATTATAAATTAAGGAATATTATTTACCTTAAACTTATAAAAGTTATTTATAAATTAAATTAATATATAACAAAGACTGTCTACTGCATATTATTCATAGATAAATAAACAAATAAAGTAAACAAATCAAATATTAAAATAGTATCTTAGATTTTATATTAATTACTAGCAGAATAACTAGATGGGACTGCTATTTATAATATAATTTATATATAATAACTTTACCAGCTCTATTATACAAGTATCACTGTTCTACACAAACTATAAATATTATGTATAAATGCCAGGGGAACTGCTATAACAGACATCTATTATAAAAAATATAGAAAAAATAATAGTAAATTTAAAGTAAATTTAATAGAAACTTGCACAAGATATTAAGTTTATATAACTTAAAATAGTATAATACTATGACTAGAGATATTAGAAGAAATCTAATCTTAAAAAGAAGGGAAAAGTTTAATTGTAATAATATAATATTTAAATTAAATAATTAAATTACAAACTTAATTATGTCAAGTTAGGATTATTTAAAATTAAAAAGTAAATAAAATTAGTAAACTTTAAATTAAAGCTATCTATAAATATAAAAATATATTTTATATTTTATATATTATTACTAGAACCAGCACTAGAAATCACTATAATGCTAACTAACTTGGAAATTGCGAATGCTAAAGAAGAACACAAAGTTAAAAAAGTTCTAGACTAAAAATAGGTTAATAGAAAGGCACTCTATTTTATTAAATAAAAGAAATATAATATCTCAGAAAATACTTGGGAACCAAGTGATAATATCAAGAACTATTAAAAAGAACTTGCGTGTTTTTATTAGAAAAAGTAAACTATTCTAAGAAACTAGAAAATAGCTAATTAATTAGCTTCTTTATAAAGCCAGTAGTCTTTATTATTATAGTAAGATTTTAAGAATTAATACTAGATTATTTATTACTAGTCTTCTTATTTATATAGTCTAACACTATATTATTATAATTTAATATTTTTAAACCCTTTTGCTTCAATAAATGTTGTTATTTAAATAAATAATTTATCTTTATAAAAAAACAAGCCTGTTCAGCCAAAGCTCTCTTAAAATTCTTTGATATCTTATCTTTAGCATGCTCTAACTACTTTTACTTATTATTACTATGAAACTGCTTTTTGCACGGACAATTGCAATGAACATATTTAGTATATTTCTTGTAAATAACTTAGATTAAACACGAAGAACTAAAAAATAAACTAGATATATATATAAAAATAAGTATTCTTATATTTTTTATATAACTACTAGTAGCTACTAGTAGATTAGCTATCTTTATTTTAAATAGCTACTGTTAGTAGGCGTGGCTATCTTATAATAGGTTAGCTACTATTTCTCTAGATAGCTACCTATTTTATAATACAGCGGTGTTTCCTGATAATAATTAACTATTAATTATTAATTTAATTAGTTTATAAATAGTTGGCTGTCAAGTGTGTATGTATTAGTAGGCTATACTAAATATAGCTAGCTTGTCAGGTTATAACATCACTCCCTTTTTTTAAGATTTTTATCTTTTAAAGATATATAATCCCTGTTGGCGCCCTGTAGATTTTAGAGTTTTTCTATAAATAATACTGTCCCTGTTTTCATCATATTTACTGATAATAAGAAATAAAAGACTAGATATAACAATCTTTTTTAATAAATTCTTTATAATGGTTTTCTGACCAATCTTCCTTGCAAGTGCTATTAAAAGAAACCTCAGCCTTGCATCATGTCAGCTTATAGCTTGAGTACTAACTATTATCTTTAAGTTCTATTTTAAATATAGGATTTAGCCTTAGCTATAATATAATTTAAATACATCTTTAATTACTACACTTAAATAACAGCTTTATCATACATGATAAAGATAGCTCTTGATCAAGCTATAAGTTATATTATGTGTACCAGGATCTGGGATTACGTGTTAAAACCAGGTAAGAAGTTAATCAACCTAGACAGCTTACAGTGAGGTTACAGAGTTAGACACCTCAGGCAACTGGAGTGTCGTAACATTATAGATATTAAAATTCTGACTTTTTTTTAAGACTTTATATAAATTATCTAGATCTATATTTTATATAAAAAATTCTTAAAGTTGCTAAGTTATTATTTCAGAAACTTATAAAATTTTTTTATTTATAATTTTTATAAAGCTGGCATATACCTAACTTTTATAAATTTATAAAAATATATTTTAAATAAAGCGCTATAAATTTTAATTTTTTTTATAATCTATGTACTATCTATATAGGACTTTATTTTTATAATAAAGATCTAATATAATATTTTCTTAATCTTATAGTTTTTTAGAAACTTGCAAGCCTGCTTTACTAGTAAGTAGTAATTATATTTTTAATAGACTAGTCATGATAATTAAGTATTAAAATTATAAGATTAAAAGATCTTAGATACTTAAATAAACTAGTATAAAGAAATACATGTTGTGTAGTAAGGATTTTAAAAAAACTAATTTAATAAGTAAATTAAATTAATACTAGGTTAAGATTCATCCCCTGCAGGGATAAATTCACCCAGGGGTTTGCTTAGTAAGGGCTGACTAAGATCTGCTTGCACTAGCGAGCTTGATATCTACATCCAGTATTAGGAGGCCTTACACTTGCAGGGAGATTACAGAGTTAGACACCTCAGGCAACTGGAGTGTCATAACACTTTACATAGCTATTAAATAGCCTGGATAGGCGAGTAGCTAGCTATTTAACAAGTAGGTTAGCTATTTATAGTCTTGGCAGGCTATTTATCATGTGACGCAGGATTAAATTCAGCCTTGCTAATTAGTCATAGAATAGTTGGCTGTTGAGTGTGTGTAAAAGAGATCTTGATATCAAGTTTAATTTAGACTAGTTAAATTATTAGATTATAATATTACTCTCTCTTCTTAAGATTTTTACTTTTTAAAAATATTTAAACTCTATAGCACCCCGTGGATTTTAGAATTTTTTTTATAAGTAATACTGTTTCTTTTATTATATTAGTATCTATTATTAATAGACGGTCTTATTATTTGTAAAATAAAAAAGTTAAAAAAAATTATTATATTTAATTAATTTAAATAATTTATAATAGTTTTCCTGTTACTGTTTCTTGTGCTTGTTATAAAAGTTTTAATTAAAATTATTTTATAATTATAAATAATAAAAAGTATATTAAATACATAAAACATGGTTATTTTTATAAAAAATATTTTTATATTAAGATTAAGTGGCGTTAGTTGAAAAATTAAAAAAATAAATAAATAAAGATATTTAAAAAACTAAGAATTAGCTAGAGGTAATATTTATAAGATTAAAATATTTATAAAATAATAATATTTATTAAAAGAATATAATATAAAGATATTAAATTATAATTTAATTATAATAAACTATATAAATAAGAAAACTGGTAGTAAATAATTTAATATTAAGTTTTAAGATCTTGCTGTAATAATAAAAGTTACTAGTTTTATAAAAAATTAATTAATTAACTATTTTCTAGTTTCTTAAAGTAGTTTATTTTTTTTAATAAAAATATATAAGTTCTTTCTAATAATTCTTAATTTTATTACTTAGTTTTTAAATATTTTTTATTTAATAAGATAAAGTACCTTGCTATTAATTTATTTTTAATTTAAAATTGTTTTAATTTTATATTCTTCTTTAACATTTATAATTTTTAAGTTAATGTTAGGAACCATGATGACCATGAGTATGAGACCTGGGCATGATCAACCAATAGGTTGATCATAGTGGCCTAATGGTCTAGTTTAGTTTTTACACGTGCCCAGGTGTGTATCCTAACAGTTAATTAATATTATAGTAGTTTCTAATACTAGTTCTAGTAATAATATATAAAATATAGAATATATTTTTATATTTATAAATAACTTTAGTTTAAAATTTACTAGTTTTATTTATTTTTTAATTTTAAATAGTTTTAACTTAATATAGTTAAGTTTATAATTTAATTATTTAATTTAAATATTATTTTATTACAATCAAACTCTGTTTTTTTAAATAATATAATCATTAGTTTTTTTATATTTACTTTCTTTATTACAAGTATTATGTGTGTGTACTTGGTAAGTTTATTAATAATTATTAATATAAAGTTATATTCTTTTAAATATAATAGTTTAATAATATAATTTATAATAATCTACTTCCAAGATTTCTCTAGTATTTCTGCTAATTATAATTATTTATAAAATGCATGTCATGATGCCTTATTTTTTTAGTAAATTTTATAATTATTAAGATATGGGTGTGTTTTGTAATCACGATCAAAGCTGCTTGACGAGTGATTTTAAATATGGAGGGTGTTCAACGGATACAAAGGGCTCCTAAAGCATTGTTTATAGAAGACGCGTCAATGAGAGCATCTTGATCTAACTGGTTTAGAAAATGTTAAATCAACTACTATTCATACTTAAATACCATGTATCATCACCATTATTCCGATCATCATCTGATCAAACTTTTCCCCCGGCGTGCGTCTGCCACTCTTTCCGACCGTCGCAAGTTTCCAGATCCAACTCCCTCGGGCCGTAGATGCAGATATTTAATGAACCCTGCATGGGAATGTTCACGGGCCAGCTCTTTCAAACTCCTCCCCTGCCTGTCCTTCACATCGACATTGGCCCCGCTCCTCACCAAGCACTCAACTAGGACCCCGTATCGGCTATACATCACCGCGCCCTGTAGAGGGGTGTATCCTTGCCAATTAATGGCTTCAGTATCGGCCCCCCCATCAATCAACATCTGCATAACGACCATAAGTCGCAAATCATTCCCGACGGAATCCTGAGCTACACGATGAAGCGGGGTTGATTGGTACTTATCTCTCGCCTCGACTTTCGCTCCTTTAGCAAGCAGCAAAGTCACAGCTTCGACATGCCCCTGCTCTGCCGCTTCGTGCAGGGGGGTATCGCACCCATCTCCCCCCATGTTGTTGGGATCACTCCCCCTTTCCAGCAGGAACCGCACAACCCCTTCATCACCCACAGAAGCTGCGTAATACAACGGAATAGCCCCAGACGTATCCTGAATCGAAACATCGGCCCCCTTTTCGACCAAAAAACGGACCATTTCGAGATCCGGGGACGAGGCCGCCGTATGCAGTGGCGTCTTCCCCGCAGCAGTGCAGCCATTGATATCCGCACCCCTCTCCAGCAACAAGCGAACTAGCTCCTCGTTGCGTGCGTAGAGACGTTTCATGGAATTTTGCGACCTGTTGAGGTACTTGGGGTTGACTCGATAGACCTCTCGCTGCTCTAGTGCTCTGTGCAAGGCTCCGCGCCTTTGGAGGTCTACATCGTCCGGAATATCGGGGTCGACACCGGCCGAGAGGCAGTGACGCGTGGTGCCTACCCTAGTTCCCCAGATCGCCCATCGGAGTACGCCCATGTTCCCGCGGGTTTGAATACTGCGTCGGTAAAGGTAGGGGTTGAGGAGATGATGAAGCCGCCGGTTTGTTCGGGTGAGGGCGTTGAGGTCGGATTCGGTGGGGATTTGGTCGGCGAGGAGGAGCAGGCATTCGCTTGGCCATTCTGGTAGGGGTCGCATTTTCTTGACCTCTTTCCTTTTCTTTCTTCTTTGCTCTTGCGGAATTGATTGTTTGGTGGTCTCTCCCATGCTGAATATAGGGGTTGTTTTTTCAAGCCCCAGAGGTATTACAGGGCGTAATTTTTGCATCCCCGGATTTCCATTCAGATGGGCTGTCAGAACTTTTAGCCACTGGGCTTGAAGACGGTATTTATCATTTGACCAGGTGGTGATTATTCCCTTGTTGGGGGATGAGCTTCTTCTTTAGCGCGGCTTCAATACGAGGCCAAGCAACAATCTAGCCACATTCAGCGCGTATAAATCCCAACAATACGGTTGAATTCCAGCAGGAAAAGCAAGAGAACACATTTGAAAAGGAAAAAGATGCAAGGACAAGATGCGTCATCGCATACAAGGGTGTAAATCTCCTATGCTTATTTTAGGTAGATGGTGAGATGTCCACGGTGGCTGAGTCAAGCGCTATCCAGGGGAGGGGCTCCCGCTGACCGTCAGCCTGGTTTGAACATCATCATTGTGAGAATCAATTTGAAAGCAAGCCACGACACCGAAGACACCGCGACTATTGAAAGCAGAAATGCCGAAATTCATGCTGTCTCCGTATATTTTCGGAATCCAAACCCTACCCCTCCTTGCATCTGGGCTCTACTCGCTCCTGTGGCCGTCAGCAGCCGCGGAGCACCAAAAGACACTCTTCCAAGGGGTCAGTAATGGGACTATCCAGGCAATGAGGTACTGTATTCCAGCCCCGTGGAACTGGGATAGAAATAAAAAACTAAGTGGCGCAGTTTGACCTCTCTGGCGCTTGGGACATGCCACGCCATAGCCGTGTATCAGAAGAATATCCCCATAATGATAGGCACGATCCCCGGACGACTGGTGGCTGCATTTGTGTTTTGGAGAGGTGGAGAGGGGTGGAAGACGGTTGCACCGTTCGAAGGCACCATGGCGCTAGTCACGGCGATGGCGGTGTATTGGGACTTGCGCTCGGGGGGTATTTAAATTGATCTCAATGTGACGAATCCTACCGAAGAGTCAGGCATCAACCATGGCTATTTCTCATCGCGAGGATTGGTCACTGTTAGCCTTGGAAGCCTGAATGTTTAAAGCATTATAACCGTACTACTTTGCTATGTATATTACATGTCTAACTCTCCTCCATAGTATTGTGTCAAGTGCCTACTTCCTGTCCGATGTCCACGCGGTAGCCGCGACCATGGCCAATTATCCTACATTGGTGGGACGAAAGAATTTTGTAACTAAGGCCGGGGAAGGTGCGGATTCCAGTCGTGGGCATGGGTCTCCCTATCGTGAGATTAACCAACACCGTTTAAACATGAATATTTACCGCGAAAGAAGTAATATCATTAAAAAGTAACACTAATGTAACTTGAGTCGTAAAAAGAATTTGTAACTGTTGAAGTTACCCGACACCCCCTATTCCACATCAATAACCCCCAAGGACGCATTATAGGAAGGCAGTACTTCCGGATCCCGCCTTGCCGCAATCTGCATCGGCACCCTCAGCCTAAAAGGGGACGAGACACCATGGACCGAAAGTTGAAAGGCGAGGCTGTATGTTCGAGCTATCAAGCAGGAATGGAACGTGGGAATAAAGGTTCTGTCATGCGTGAGTGTCACAGGAACCAGCAGGGTAGCGGTGTAGGGAGCCCCTGGCTGTTCCTGTGTCCAGTGCAGCCGTGGGATGGAGGAGAGGGGGATCGGGGACTCAGCGTCAAGGAAGTTGAGTGGTCGACCAAAGAAATTTTTTTTCTTGACGAGGGGATGGGTTTCGTCAAGTGTCGTGGTGTAGAGGGTTGTTGCTATGATCTGACCACGGAGGGATTTGATTTCGGGTGGTGGGGTAGGGCTGGGACTCTCAGGACTGTATACTAAGGACAGCCGGACGGCCTTGCTGATTAAACTTGTTGTGTCTCTTAGTGGGAGCCAGAAACAATCTGGCTCATCTAATGAGACTGCCAGTTGTCCAGCGGGGCTTTTGGAGCGCTGGTCCTGGTGATAGATGTAGTCGTCGCTGATCGTGGGCGCGGGCAGCTCTGGGAGTGGTATGTCCCCAGCGGTTGACTTGATTCGCACATCGAATCTTTTTTCGAGAATCGTCTCTTGTTTTCCGGACACTAAACTCGGTCTTTCGAGTCGAACCTGGATGTAATAAACGATTTTGCATGCCGGGGGTGCGAAATCATCGCGTAACTTGCCCCCGAATCCGGATATAGTGGCACGGCCGCAGCTTGGAGGCGGGTGGAGGTGAACTGCTTTAACAAGAGGGTGGGTGGAATGGGGGCATGCAGAGGATGGCAAATAGTCGACAACACCAAACGAGAAAGGGAATTCGTATTTCTGACCAGCTTTCAGGACTTTGGGGTTTGGAAGTGGTGAATCCTCGATCGGTTGCGTGACGTTCAGAAAGATGTGCTGAGCTGTGTCTGGGACGGCACTGGGGATGCTCGTGCTCTGCTGCCCTGTTCTGCGTTAGATTATCCTCGAGAGGATGGATTCACTAATTCTAACCGATAAAGGATATCCACAAATTATCAACATGCAGATCACCTCGCGAGATGACCGCGATAGTTCCCTCGATTTTCTCTCCGGTGCCAAAAGATGGGAAGGAGGTGTGCGTGGAACCGTCCGGTCTTGAGAACTCAATCTCAACCCCGAGTTTGAAGCTGCAATCTATTGTGCTCTTCATGGCGGATAATCTCGAGAAGCTGATGCCCCCATGTTGTAATATTGACAAAGTAGAAGATGGAGTTTCTGAAGAGCGCTGGTTCTTTGATTAATCATGTGATTTTTTTCGAGTGACTCATACACAGGAGGCTTTCTTAACTCGACGGTGAGCATGGCTTGGGGTGGATGGCGAATAGGAGCCGTATACGAGGTCCTTTGTTCCCACTGTCTTGGGGACGGCCCTAGCAGTTTGTCACATTGCCAAGGTGTCGATACTCCACATATCATTCCTCAATTAACCTTATACTGTGGGAGCAAAGGTCTCGGGTGAGTATTATTAGGCCATCAGATCCAGTTCACGTTTGCTGCTGGGTTTGATGGCTCTTGCCCAGGACGAACTGACCCCGCATGTTTTCCCCACCCACGGACATTTCGTCACCCCCCCAATCAGCCGATCCAGGGAAATAATTGCCATCCATATATTTGAAAATTAGAGGAGTAGATAGCTAAGAACTGCCTCCCGAGATTATCTTATTAGTATTCATGAGCGCCACAAGCTCCATGGATAGGGTTTTAGGGGAGTTGGTCGTAAGCCCTTCGAGGCACTTCCTACCTCAACTTTAAGGGAGATATAGTGGTGCCTAACGTACTAAATTTATGCAGCGAGAATAAGTTGCGACACCGATGTTACCCTTCTTTGATCCATAAGGTCAGGCTCGAGTTTGAAAATCCAAAATTAGTTTTCCAGCATTGTGCATAGAATCCAAGCTTAGGGCCCAATCGAATCCACGATAGAACCGCCAACCTTACCAAGTTCTCTCCGCTTCCCCTCCCAAACCCGCATGATGGCGCAGTTGATGTGCATTAGTTAGTCAAGACCAGCCACTCACCATGTGAGAGCCTCCTCCATCAGAAAAATGATGCATGTTCGCCAACCGTTCGCCAACTCAGCCCCCGCACCGCCCCAATCTGCCTGCCCCACCACCGCGGATGGTCCCGCCAGCCAGTTTTGATGTGTTCCTCCCGCCTTGGGGTGTGCCCTCGAACTCCTATAGCTTGTGGGGTCTGCGCCATCCTGGTGTGGTAGGCCCATCCTTCACGTCAGGGTTATGCTGTGGGATTTAATAGTCCCGTTTGCGCCACTTTCAGTACGGCGGAAGAGTAAACCTACAACCTTATCACACCCAACCCTCCCTAAGGAATACACACGTTTAGGAACTCCGTCATGCCATCCCGGTATTCTCCTCGGGATGAATTCCCTTACCCCCCTCTCTCCAACGTCATCAACGTGGACACCGCCGAAAGAAACCAATGTGCGGGCATCGCCGTATCCACAAGACGTCGTTGCCGCCATGGCCTTGGTGCGGGTCGCAGTTCTGCTATCCGACTGCTGAATTATGGTACCAGAGAGTTTCGTGCTGGAGAGAGCGTCAGCGACGTGCTAGAGGATCTCGCACCACTCGTTTTATGTCATGACCACAAGTGCCAGGCTTCCGCGCTCATCTGGCGCTGGGAGAATGAGCTGGCTGAGTTCTATTATGCGGAGCTGGCAGTATTGAAATTGGTCCGGAAGCTTGGAGCGGCTGCGCGAATGGGTGGACGGCCGTCAACTCAGGTGTCGAGTCGTACTACTACCTCTCGTCTGCGTATGGGTACTTCTGGTGTTAAGCAAACGACGTATAGTAAGGCCGTGCAGCGGGCAATGGACCCTACACCAGGAAAGGCCAAACGAGACTTCAGTACAGCGGGGAATTTACAGCTGCAGAAACCACAGCAGAGGGTGTCCATTTTTGATAAATCACACACCAACACAACGAACACGTCTCCGGCACCGCGGGTGAATAATAACAATAAAACCTTTCATCAAGCCCCTTCACAGTCTGTGGCCCCTGAGGTACCTATTCAAGGCACTGTCGATGGAGAGTCTAGCATTGCGCAAGAACAGCCACTACGGCTGGAGTTCCGACCGAATAACGCCTCCTTAACTAACCTGGAACAGGGCAAAGAGAATGAAAAGGGCCACATTGGCGAGGCGAAAGAGGAGGGGCAACTACCTAGGGAAATTGACCAAGGCCTCATCAGGTCGAAAACTCGACAGGGGACCAGCGCCCCAAATTTTTTCATTGACTGGGTTTTCAAAGCCTTTCATCGGTCTCTGCCTGTCCAGATTCTCGCGGTACTTGGACAAGGTGATTCCAAGTGGTTAGTGGTACTTGCACTGATCGTGATTTTGTCGCTGTAGTTGAATACCATAATCTCTTATTATGCCCACTCTGCGATAAGAGTCGCATACCAAGACAAGCTGCTTTCTATATAAAATCATTAATTATTCATAAAAGAGATCTTGTAGTAGTATGATCTGAAAAGAACTAGCATCACTCATTTTAAAATCGATCAATCGACCTATAATTTAGGGGCTGAGCAGAATGTTACACAAGGCTGAAACTGCCCCTGCAGCCTCGTTGCACAAGCCAATTAAATATTTGCTTAGGTGCTGGCAATCCAGCCTCGTCAAGACACCTGTTTGACCCCGCGCATTTGAAGGAACGGTAGTCCTACCACCAGCGTGCTTTAGTATTCCTCTCAAATATACTCTACCAGGGGTATAAAAGTTAATGGATCCATTCCAGAATGGCCCTCTGCGGGATTGGAAGCTGGAAACCCGCCATGACGCGAATGGAGACCGGCATCACCAACGACCGTCCGGCGACTGCACACTTAAGATCTGGGATCCGGTAATGGGCCGGTGCATAGAGACACTTGTAGGCCATGGTAAGGGGGTCAGCTCAGTGGCCTGGTCATATCAGGTGTCAGCGTCACGCGGCAATGATTCGTGAATCGTGTAGAGAAATTTATAGATCTAGAGTAGTTCATTTTTACACCCTTCGAGGAATATGATCTCTTTGATTCTGTATACATCATAACTTGTGCTTTGGACAATTTCCAGCGCCCTATTTGCCACGAACCCAGGTTGCCCTATACCAATCAAGGGAGAGACAAATGCAAGAGACAAGAAATAAAGCAGGAGAAGTCCTACAATCATATTTTCCTATGTCCATGAGAGAAAACGTTAAAACTAAAACTCTATTATTTGTACCCTCAAAACAAAGAAAACTAAACTAAACAATGATGTTCGACTGTCAGGTTAAATTTAGAAACCCAAAATACTACAAGTTGGCTCGGCCCAGCTTACAACTCACCTTTTAAGGCGCCCAGCCAACAATGTCTCTTCCTTGCTGACAACAGTCTTGTCGTTACTATTGGTAGGAAGAGGAGCAAGCATACCCCGGCTACATTTTAGGGATACATATGTCCAGCGCACGATATAAGCACTTTGGGTCATCATTTGGACCAGTTCCCCTTTTTGAGAGTCGGTGGGATTTGCCCTACTGGTCTTAGGGCAAGGCTGACCGGGAAGCCGTCTGTGGGTTATCCTGACTTATTCCGTGATCAATACTGAACTCGACACACTGTCGGTTCCTCTTTTTTATTTTCCTTTGGATGTGCTGGCAAAGAGGATCCGTCGAACGGCGAAGCCATCTTCCCGATACGTGAGCGAACAGGGCCTAACCAGGGAGACCGTAGTGGTCGGATAGCCGTGTAATATGCGCTACGGTAGTATAGCAACTCGAATTTCCTATTTGGATAGACTATAGCTATCCCCTGGCTAGAGAAACACATTTCCGAGTGAGTCTACCGCATAGGAGTTCCACTTCCAAATTCACGCCTCAGGCATCGAGTAACATCCTGAGACGGCACCTTAGTCCTCATAGCACCGCGCCGCAAAAGCCGAGGCGTTGATCAACTCCTTCTCCGGGTCATCAACCGTGATATAAGTCAGTGACTCGTGGCAATATTGTCTAAATTCAATCTCAGCATCATCGGCTAGAAGGGCAGGACATTCCAGATCTTATTGGAACCTACGTATACAACCAGCATTTCGTTGTCGGGGCGATCCCGTCTGTCAGCAGCTTCGCCGAGCGGATCCTGGTTTTGCTGTTAGCGGCTTCTACACTCTATAGTACCGTAGGACGTAGGTCAGGGATATAAAACTAACAGCCAGGGGAGGGCAGGGCAGGGCTGATCCTTAGGCAAGACCGAGTCATCGATATATGGGATATCGACTACTTCCGTTCGGGGCTCGCTTCCATTTGTCCGGCGGATTTCGGTTATTTCCTAGATCATAGCCCGGAATTAGCGTTTGTTTAAGTTCAAGGACGTTGGTTGGCCTTACGATCTTTACCCCAAGGGCGCTGGGGAGGGACGCGAGGCCCAGAGTGAGTATCGCGGGAGAGATTCTCATCTTCACAACGAGGGGAAATGTTTCAATGAGCTAGTTTGTAAAACGAAGAAACGCATATCGGTGAGCAGGACATCTTTTAATGCCCGTCGGGTTAAGGCTTGGTGCAAGATCTAATTTTGGGAGAATCTCGACATTCTGTTGCCCAATGGTAAGCGCCGTGTCTGACTCCGCAGAATATCCCACAGCCAATCGATCTGAGACAATGTCAGCAATTCATGCAGTGCCAGTTCATCCACCAATTTCCTCCGGCTGATATTTCCCAATCATCAGTAATGATAAGGCCACTAGTTCTCGCTGCTGATGAGAAATGAGTTCTAGAAGGGTCTTGCCGTGTTTCCAGGAGCACCTTCTTTATTTTTCCTGCCCTGGCCACAACCCAAAACAACTTTCGAATATGCAAAGAAGGCCAGGTATCCTGGGAAAAAAAATTGAAATAGCAATTGCCACCTTTGTGAAGTGACCAAACCATGACAGGTAAGCCCACTCACCAGCAAGGATGCCAAGGAGAGACGACGGTTATCAGCAAATATCAGCAGAGGAATGAAAAAAAGTGGTAGTGGCAGGAATATGATCTTGCTTTATCGAATTTGATCAAAATAAATTTAGGGCTGCATCATCCAAGTGCAGGAGGAATATATGAGTGTTCCGAATTCCCTCAATTGGGTGGATATGTTACCCGCGAGTATGGAACTGCGCCCGAGTTCGCATCCATCGCGATCTCCGGAATAGCTGCACATCCATCGAGTCTAGACCTCATCTAGTTAGTTCGATGGCTCTACCTGAGTAGTTGAGCTTTTATTATTGCCAAGGAGAATTTCCAGGTGGCAGCGCAGATAGCAACCCCTCTCGAGGGGTGTTTTGCAGCGACCTGCTGCTTCCAGAGACCGAGGCTCAAGTTCAGATGGATGCAGGAATTTGTCCACATTTCTTTGATTAAAAGAGGGGAAAGGATTGTTCATAAGAGGGGAGTGGATGTCATTTCCCCAGATTGAAGTCGTTCTGGGATCTCGGAGTTGTCGTAACGCCACGCCAGAGCCACTCTTCCCGTTCCTCGGAAAGGCAATCAATCGGCCGCTGGAAATTCGTACTAAAAATATCCCTTCATCACTCAAGCTTTTCATCATTTGTCCCAAGGTGGACTAGGAACACTACCAAAGTGCGACAAATTTCCTTCAAGATTACTATGTTCATTCGGGGTGGGGTACTGGTCCTCCTCGGAAATACCTCATGAGAGCTATCCCACTATGAATCCAGTGTCTATTCTAGCAATGCGTTTGTTCAACAGAATTAACATCTTCATCAATTAGGTGGGATACATGCGTTGATATTAGTGGCGGGAATCCTACTGAATACGAAAACGTCATTTTCATCCATGGGGTCGACCCTTGAAGGTCTGAAACAGCCGAGGAGGTATCCGACGGCAGTTTGTCAATCCTCACACCAGCCAGTCTAAACCAACGACCAAGGATTAATGAGCAGAGAGAATCAGGAACCAGGACCGGGATTATGCTCACGGCCTCGGCACCACACCTCAAGAAGCCTTGGCTCGAGACAAGCCTTGGCTAGAAATGCCGAGCTGTATCAGATTCATCCTTGACAGTGCAATGATTTCTACATTCAGCACACCCAAACATCACCTTTGAATCCGATTCGGGACCGACAATAATGAAAGTGGGCCATGATATTCAGGGATTTCCCCCCATGGGGTAATCATTCGTCAGAACCGGGGTTGACATCAGGTTTACATTTGCTGAAGATGGGAAGGACCCAGCTTAATCGCCAATGACATGGCGCGTGCTTTTTCACAGTCATTAACATCTTGGTGGAGAACGCATCCTTTCATTAAAGATGGTTCTCATCGGTGTTCAGATGTGGTTCCCGAAGCAGAACCTGGTCCTGCCATCACGTATAAAGGGACCCTCCATCGCAACCCCCAATCTGGGGAAAAGAACCCAATCCGATCCAAACGCCCTTGCTTCAGAGTCAGAAGTTTCAATACCTCTGATCCTCCCTATTCGAGATGCATTGGAAACCAGTTCTTGCCTATGGCATCCTGTCCAGCCTGTCAGGATGTGTCGCCGGTGCGGGCATCGGAGGCCCTGTCAACACCACCAGCGGAATGGTAATGGGCCAGGCTTCAGGCTTGCGACCTGACGTTTCGGAGTATCTGGGCATTCGGTACGCAAAGCCCGCGAAGGGTGATCTGCGTTTCGCCGCACCCGTGCCTGTGGACCGGGCTCCTGGTATCTTCCAAGCCACAAACTACGTATTTCTCTCCCATTCTCTCCCCTCCTGCTTTCTGTAATACATAAGCGCTAATCTTGGATACGGGTAGAGCGCGTGAGTATTACTCTAGGCAGAAGAAGTGTGACCCTCTCTCATAGACTACTAGTGACTGCCCATGCAACCGCATTCCCATGGACAACGCCGCCCTCGGTGGACCCGCCGGCGAAAAGCTCACCATCGCCCTATCAGAATGGAACCGCGACCTTGACGAGGACTGTCTGAGTGTTAACGTGTGGACCAAGCCTCAAACGGGAGAAAAGGCTAAGGCCGTCCTCTTCTGGATCTTTGGTGGTGGTATGTCAACCCCCTTCCCCCTCTTATAAATACCCCCCTTGATACACCAGGCTAATTAGAGTAACGCTGAAACAGGCTTCACCATCGGAAGTGGCTCTAGCGAGGTCTACGATGGTTCCATCCTCGCCGACGAAAACGACGTGGTTGTTGTCACATTCAATTACCGCACCAACATCTTCGGTTTCCCCGGCGCCCCCGGACTACCTGCCAACGTCGGTCTCCGGGACCAACGTCTCGCACTCGAGTGGACCAGGGACAATATCGCCCGCTTCGGTGGAGACCCATCCCGTATCACCGTCTTCGGCCAGTCAGCCGGTGGAATGTCCGTCGACTTCGTCGCGTTCAGCAAACCCGAGGACCCAATCGCTCATGCCCTCATCGCCCACTCTGGAGTCGCCAGTTCGCGCGTCGGCATCTCCCCCAAGCCCGCTGACGTCCTCAAAGGCTGGTACAACGCCACAGCCACCACCGGGTGCGGTGGAGAGGAAGCTGGCGAGGCCACCGTCGCCTGCATGAGGGGTAAATCCCAGGACGAGCTCCTTAAAATTGTCGACAGTACCGGTACCGCCGGTGTTGTCGGTGGCTTTACGCCCTACGGAGACGGTGAAGTCATTCCCATGGATCTGGCAGCCCAAGCCAAAGCTGGAAACTTTGCCAAAATCCCATTCATGACCGGAAACACCGATCGAGAGGCGGGATTCTTCTTGATCACAATGCTGGCGTATTCGAACATCACTGCTGAGCAACAGGCTGCCCTTCCCATGGAATTGATTGAGCCACTGGGTGATCTCATGACTACCATCGCGTTCACTTGTCCTGCTGCGGACGCTGCCAACTGGAGGAGGCTGCAGGGTGTCCCGACCTGGCGCTATCGCTACTACGGAGGTAATTACGCCAACACCGAAGTTAACCCCGTGGGATCGGATTACCACACTGCTGAACTTCCTGTGGTGTTTGGTACTGCTCCCGATGTCACTGGTATGCCCGATGACCCGATTGAGGCTAAGGCTGCCGCTTATATGCGGGATGCATGGACCACCTTTGCGAAGGATCCCAAGAGCGGTCTCAAGGATAAATTCCACTGGCCTACCTATAACCCCTTGAGTATGTCTAATTCCATCCCCTGTCATGACTATGTTCAGTTACTAATGCCCAAACAGCACCGTCTCTTATCCAACTTTCTCTTCCTGGCCAAACCAAGGCCAAGTACACCTTCAACTGGAAGACGGATATGTCGTGCGATCTCATTGCTGCTCTGCTCCAGGGTCTCCAGAAGGGTGATACTTCGAGCAACCTCGGTAGCCTGGGTCTTGGTAATCTCGGCAACCTGGGCAGTCTCGGTAACCTCGGAAATCTTGGTAGCCTGGGTACTCTCACTGGACTTGGTGATCTTAGCGGACTATTCAAGGGTCTCTAAGCTTCAGATCTCTGTATTAAGGCTCTTGTTTTTACTAAAGCTATCGCTCCAAGGCGACGTGTATCCGCCTGTATGAAAATTGCCAAAGAATGATGATTTACTGTTTCGAAAATGCTCTTATATTGCCAATCAGTTGGTTTGGATCTTGTTTCCCCACGTTGCTCTTGTAGCAGGTAATACCGGGATCCAATCGGCCATAGATGTCGTCGTGTTCCCAACAGAATTCCTGTTAAAGCTTCCATCCCACAATTCTCCATAACACCCTCCCTAGCTTCGGCCTCTCCGCCCTGCGTGAATATCCACATCATCCAACACTGCCTGATTCTGCTTCGCTGCGGCAATTCTAATCCTCTTCAACTTCCTCGTATCGACATCAACCCTCCAGGTAACCGCCCACGTAATCAAACTCATTATAATCGCTATCCCGACAAACCCCATCGCAATTCCAAAGGAAACCGTATATCGCGGCGCATATCGGGAATTGAAGAGGTGAGATCCAACCGCCCCTCCTATCTGCCCGTAGCTATTCGCAAAGGCAATCGCAAACGCAGAACCCGTTGCCCCTTCCGTTGTTTGGACGCGCCAGGGCCACATCATCACGTACCTATATTATCTTAGCACAAGCGATCCTACCTCGATAATAATAAAAACGAAGATGTGGGCGTACCATGCAGTCGAAAGTCCCCCAGCTATAATCGTCGCTGCGTAGACACCACCGTTATTCGGATAAGCATATAACACCCCATAGCAGATTTGAATCACGAGCATGAAAGATATCGGGATGGCCGGCATGGGAATTCGCCCGGAGTCGGCGAGGAAGCCGAACCCAACCGTTAAGACAATCGCGAAAACCGCAGATGGGATGTTCAGCAATTGTGCCTGGCCGATCGACCTTTGCCATATATTAGCATCGTCTCTCAAGTTTGTGTCAGGATTGCTCACGTAAATCCAAGGTTTGCAATGACGGTCGGCTGGTAGAACATCAGGCCTGTGGTACCGATGGTATAGAAGGCCCAGCAGGAAAGGAACAGCCACACTCTCTTGTCTTTTAGTGTGACGATCAGCTCCTGTAGGTCGAAGTTGGCCTCCGCCGCTCGGGGAGAGTTGCTTGGAAGTCGCGCCTGGAGAAAGGCCTTTTCCCTGTCTGATAGCCATGATGCAGTCGCGGGGACTGGTGCCAGAGTTAGTGGTGCAGGGTAACGCAGGGAGAGAAGCATACAGTCGGGTAAGAGGAAGTAGACCATCACCCCAAGTATAACGGTGAAAATTCCCTCCGATAAGACCAACCTTTAAACTAAAATTAATAGGCAATACTTAATTCCAGAGGAGAGGGAAAGTACCATTTCCAGCCAGACAAGCCCCCCGCGGCCACACCGTCAAAACCAAAAGCCAACAAACCACTGATGACAGTGCTAAAATTTCCAAGAATAGTGACGAGCACGATTCGTGAAGCAATTTCATCCGGTCGGTACCAGTAGCAAAGCTGGAGAAGGATTCCAGGCCACAGACCGGCTTCAAATAGACCGAGAAAGAAGCGGGCAGCGTACAAGCCCCCGCGATTGGTGACGGCGGCATGGCAGCAGAGCACGACTCCCCATGATGTCTGTCCATTTCTTAGAACTTCGAGTTTGTCGCGGTTCAATAAACGGTTTTTCTTACCATTATCCGTGCCTGCCAAATTGACGGCTTGACCCCTTTGAGGAGCAGGTTGGAAGGTGCCTCAGCTATAATATACGGGACCTAAAAGCAATGAACCAGGGCTCACCCGTCTAGTTTATTCTCAACTCACAAAGTACATAGTCGTGACTAGGTTAAACTGATCCGACGACATGTTTAGTTCAGTCATGATATTGCGCGGTGTATCCAAATCCATGATCCGCGCATACCCGAGCTAAAGTCGCCGCGATTCGTCAGTATAGGATACCCCCGCCCTCTCCACGCAAGCTTACATTCGCGAAGTCGACACTTTTCACGCAGTACATAACCGCTAAAAGTGGAATGAGGTGCCAGTCAATCCTCCGTATTAGTTTTTTTTCTTCCGCGGTACTCAGAGTCGCCCGCGCCCGCATTAGATTCGCATCATAACCGGGGATGAGCTCATCTTCGTACTCCGGTGCCAGGAAATTTTCATCGCGATTGACGTAATGTACCTTGCCCTCGCCAGGTAACGGTGAGCCGTCCGTTGAGATATTTCGCGACCGGTCCTCCGTTGCGATGGGGTCCGGAGGCGCTGCCCGCTTTTCAGAAACAGTAGAAGCCATCGAAACGACCAGATTGTCACGTGTAATGGGTACCAATGCAGAGAAGATCGGGGGGCCCCGAAACAAGAGAGGACCTTGGTGGGAGGGTTGCTGGGCATTTATAACTGGATACTGAATTATCGCATTAAGCCTTGGTGGGCGTCGCGCCCAGGAATGGGGGTAGCATTTTTTGCAATCGTCGCTGTCGATCGCGTGAGAATGCAGCCGACACCGGCTTCTATCGACGCCACCTCTCCATCATGGCCGAATCAGCAGCTCATACCGAGGGAGCCAAGCACGACGAAGGCCTATTTACTCCACCGTGGCATCCATCCTGTCGCCTGACACTCTGACACGAGCAGGGTACCAAACCGACTCTAATCCGACAATATACCCCTGATGATTCTCTCAAGGAGGATCAGCTTGATCTTTCGATCTTTGTGTCACAGTAAGCAACATTTGACCGCAGTTAACGTCCTTCTCCTCACTCAGGTCAAGGAACCACAAATAAAAGAGAGAAGCCACGCAAAATTAATCCCCCGCCATCCTTCAGCCCATTCCCCCAGTCCGTGTGCACCCCTTCCCCCCTTCACCCCCCGAACAGGGATGTTGATTATCTAGCTGCTCCATCTGATAAGATAGCCATCACGCTAACCGGCAGCCACCAATAGCATCTGGGCGTGGCTCCCGTCCCGAGCGGGGGATCCACAATATCTTGATTGATTTCTGCCCTCCACCCCAATGTCTTCGCTGTGAGAGACTCTTCCAAGCCTTCAAGGGTCGCTAGCGATGCAACTGGTCTCATCCCTCGGCACGTTTCCCGCCTTGGCACCGATTTGTCTTGATTCTTCTTAATGCCACGCCTACATGGTACTCGCCGCTCTGGACTTCTTAGCTATCTGATCGTGTGCTTCAAGAGTTTGAATCAATGCCTCGTACGCAGGGCTCGAGTTAAATATGAAGAAACTTGGGTACCCAGTCAAGGTATTCCACTTGAATGTCAAATATCTTCAATATAGCAAGCAAACGATGTTCTGCTATGCCTGGCCCATCTACACGGACCACCTGCTACCGACGCCAGTAGTATATCTTTTCCTTGTGATATACCCGCGGATGTGCTGGGCGAACATACACCACCACATGTCCGTATAGTTCCCATCCGAACCATAATTTCAGAGGCAATAACAGAGCTTGAGCTAAACCATTTTCAGCAGGAGCTCTTTCCTGCCAGGTGCAGTGCAGCGGGAATCGATCCCCGGCGCTTGGCACGGAATACTCATTTAGGAATAGGTTCACCAGTGGGCAATTTGCGGACCTTTAGTAGGTCAAAAGTACCACTACGCCGACAGTGTGTCAGACAACCAACAATCCCGCAGAGGAACAGACCAATAAATACACTCGTTGCCTCGGGTGTCTTCAATCTGTGCACTTCATCAAACCCGATAACTAGGGCAAAAACGGCCGAATTGATTGTTTGGGCGGTACAGCACATGTGCAGCAGGCTTTCCACGACGAAGCTTGGAGTTATCCTCGATATCATCAAACCTGTCATCCAATGGCTAGACAGTCAATTTGCAATAGGTATTGGGTTCAAGTGTACATCAAACCTGAGTTGTGTAGTATGGTGACCAAATTTCGTATGGTGCTGAGAGCTGACTCTGGTACCTGAAGCCATATATTAAGTCCCACAATAAAAGTTTCACGAACTTTCTTTGATGGGAGACAGTCTTGACCGATCCCACTCTCTTCATGAAAATGAATCATTACCCCCAGCCACCGGCCGATATTGACCCGAAGAAGCAGACGAGTGCGTTATTCCTTCCCTTTACCTTCCTATTGACGCGGGTACTTTGCTTATAATTATCTGCCACAGGCCATGGCGCACACCGAGACTTTGGGCTTATGACCCTTCTCCTCCAAGGCGATGTTCCAGCGCTGGAAGTATGGGATGTACCCACCTCTCGCTGGGTGCTGATCCCCCTGGTTGCAAATGCATTTGTCGTGAATCTCGGTCTCCTGTTTCAGCAATGGACCAGTGACCGCTATGTAGCCCCCCTTCATCGAGTGACGCTTTCACCACAGGAACGCTGTTCGGTGGCTCTTTTCTTATATGTATGCTATTCCTATTATCCCGCGTGCCCGTGTACTATTATTGGATGGCCTGTCTGCTTACAACAGGATAGGGTAACCCCGATGCCTGGGAAGTATGAGCCGGTGTCAGCGCAGAACCATATTACACGTAATTTTGGGGATGTATACTGTCGAGCGAAGCTTCAGCAGAGGACAAGCAAGCTGTGAGCCACATCACTCTTTTACCCGCTTGCCTTTTATTGTCTTAAGAGCCAAGGTGATGGGAGGGAATTCGACAAAACGCATCATGTACCTTGGCTTATTTCCTCGATTTTCTTCACTGGATAAGTTTCAGAGTTGTAGAAAGTATTCATTGGATCCTGGGGTCTACTGTAAAGGGGGGTAGTTTTAAGTTCTAATGTGCGCGCTGTATGACTACAACAGCAAAAAGAGAATCACAAGGGGACACAGCCATATTTCTCAGGCACATGTGCTGAGGTTCAGGCTCGGCTTCATCGGTGATGTGTTGCCTCAGGCTCTCTACAACTCCCTTACTTCCTCGAGTTGCACAGATCAATGATACGTCACACTCCAGACCTGATACACCCCCTTGCCGCTCACATCAGACCCATTCGTATACTGCAGCCGATATCCCCGCCCGTTGCCCAAGAAGGTAATCTTGATGTCTGCCGCCTGAGCAGGCGAGGAGACAAGTCTCCCCCTTGGCCCAATCCACTTCCCATCCAGCGCACTCGAGATGTGGAAGATGTGACTCTCCTCATCCGCGGTATAGTGAATCACCCAGCGCTGTCTCTTATCACTATGATCCGCACTAGCCCCGGAGCGGTTCAATTTACCACTCTTCCCATCGTTAGCGAGAGCCTGATTCCCCTGCTCAAAGACCAGGTAGCGGCCTTCAGTCAAGTACCCCACGACCTCCTTATATCCCTCCTCGACAAATAAGGCATCAGTCGCGTTCTGCTGCCCATACGGCACAGGGGGCCGCTGGACAGGATGCAGCGCCTCACAGGTCGAGGTCCCCGTGTACTTACTACCCAGCATAAGAGGCGTCTCGGCCTCAGGGATGTCAGGTAGACTCGTATCCGGATTGTTTAGATCCAACGCATTCACCAAGTTCGACATATGCTCTCTCCTCCAGGGAACCATTTCCGGGGTGCGCACGTTGCTATACCCCCTCGCCTCGAGCCACTGCTCCACGAAGAGAATCTGGGAGTTATGATCCGCGCGTTCCGTGAACACCCGTCCACCCCTCGTCCACGGGGAGATCATATAAAACGGCACACGGAAGCCAGGACCCACGAAGATCTTCCCAAACTTGCCATACGGATCCGTCATCCATTCACCGGCCGTATCCTCGGGCGAGTGGAAGGGCGTGACATGGTCTCCCCACCCGCCTGTTTCGTCGTAGCTGATCATTAGGAGAGTGGAGCCGTATTTGGGGCTGGAGGTTACGGCATCCACAACCTTTTTCTGCAGCCACGCACCGTCCTTGGGCATGTAGGGCGGGTGTTCGGAGAGTTCGGCAGGGCCGACGATGAAACTGATTTCGGGGAGGGTGCCGTTGGCGGCGGCTTCGTAGAATGCGTCGAGACCTAGGTATGCGAGCCCGCGTTTGGCAAGGGGGGAGGAGGCATTGGCCTTCTGATACTGCTCGAACCACGCGAGGGGGTTGTCGTCGAAATTGTCGGTTTCTTGGTAGACTTGCCAGGAGACGCCGGCGTCTTGGTAGGTCTCGTAGATAGTTTTCCATTTTAGGGGGTAGCAGTTTATTCCGTTGCTTTCGCAGCCTGGAGGGGTTCTTTTAGCTGGGAATGGGGCTTATTGGGGGGGGGGATCGAACCTGGGGTTTCGTTGTTGTCGATGTAGGGGCCTCCTTGGTCGGCGCTTTGAGGGCTGCCAGGGACGTTGACGGAGCCACTGACCAAGGTGACACGGTTGGGATTGGTGGAGGTAATTTGTGATTCCTGTTCGATTGATCAATAAATGATGAGTCGGGCTTGGAATTAGGGCACAAACCTGGTACATATCTCCGGCCGTCCAGCCCTCCGCAATAGCAAAGTGCACCGGGACATCGCTGCGTTTGAAGTATCCCCAGCTCCAGGGAGTATTGTTACGAGCCCAATAATTGTTGAGCCCGTGGTTCAGGGCGGCTTGGTTATCTGTGTAACCGTTGCTGCCAGCGGACATGCATTGGATTGCGTCCGTCCAGTAGGTGGTGTCCTTGTAGCCAAGATACCACGGGAGCAGGCTGTCGGTAGAAGTAGACATGTCTGAGGTGACCGTTCTGCACGAAGCATTAGCTTTCGTCCCTTGCTTAGGAGAAAAAGGGATCCTACTGGTACCAGACGGGTTTACCATCATCGTTGACCTGGACGTTTGGGTCGTTGAACCCTCTCACTCCGGCCATGGTTCCAAAGTACTGTCACCGCATCAGCCTAAAATCCTAATAGCAGTTCTAATAAGCAGGAAGAGTCGAACATTGTTCCACGACCGGTTCTCTTGCATGAAAATCACCACATGTTGGATATCCTTGAGAGATCCCGCGGTGACGGGGATGCCCGCCCCGAGCAGCAATAGCAACGCAGAGCCCAAAAACGCTCCCATGATGATGCCACAGGACAATAAACGGCGACTAAACCAAACATAAACACACTCTGCGACTGGCTTCCATGCACCGGGTTATTATAGCCACCACCCAAAGCAGGCCGGTCGCTCGGAGCCCCCCGCGTTAGCCAAGCCAAAATCCATCGCGGGACCGGTCCCTACCACCCGTGAAACGTGCCGATTATTGGATATCAGATTCGACAAGCTCATGCCACCAATCTTCGGCGGGCTTGCGTGCGGATCAGCGCGAATCGTTGCAGCCGAGGCCTAGAATTGAAGCGAGGGCGGTTTCACCTGGCCACTGAGCCAATGGGCGTCGCTGTAATTGGTGCGATCACGGCATCGGTTACAGCCGCTGGCCTAGGTGGAGATGCGTTTCATTCGGTGGGAAGACCGTCGCCAAACGTGCATCAACGCCTGAAACTTATTGGAGCAGGGATATCTGCAGCGGATGATGACTGTCCGCAGCCTAATTTAAAATGTCGGAGTGGCTGATTGCTGATCTTGTTTCTACTCAAGCAATGAGCAATGTTCCTCCGATTCCGTGTGTCTCCACCGGCTCGCCAATCGGGCATGGGTGACAATGCAAGCATCGCCGAATTCACCCCTCATCGTCCCCGTGAAATAATTCAAAGGCGCTGGCAAAACCCGCCTGAGCTCTCTGTGCTGACCAGAGACCATGCAGCGACAGCCTAGTCGGAGAAGGAAACCCTCTGTCGGCGATAAATCAGAGAAACCTACGGAGCCATCGCAGTCCAACTCTTCTCGAAAGAATGAGCCTAGGTCGTCAAAGGGCTTCTGGGGCCAGGGGCTAATTATCTACCCGGTGACCCTGTGCCTTGTTTTCTTCCTAACATTCTGGAATTGTTATACGACTTCATATTCGCCGTCCTCTGTGTTTGCATCCCTATTTCCCCATCATGGAGACAGCCATATGCACAATGGATCTCACGTCAGAGAGCCGGATGTGTCACGTCCAATGATAGAGCTACATCCGGAAGATCATGTCTATCGATCGCCAATCACGCAGCACCTGGACTGGAGAGTCACCTCTGGCAACCTCCGACCGGATGGAGTGTTGAAGCGCGTATACCTGATCAATGGTACTTATCTCCTATATGTTGCAGCTTCTGAACCGCGGTCAGCTTAATATTAATAGGGCTGTTCCCCGGTCCAACGGTTGAGGCTCGTTCGGGCGATAAAATAATCGTCAATGTTACCAATGCCTTACAGGAAGAGCCTTTTACCATCCACTGGCACGGCCTGCATGTCGAAAGTATCTGACCCCGGAAAAAACCAGAATATTACCGTTACTGACCAGCAATCAGACTCGATGGACGGTGCCGCTAGCATCACGCAGTCCTCCATCCCCCCTGGCTCGTCATTTGTGTATCAAATTTCCATCCCATCGGGTCAAGATGGAACCTTCTGGTATCATGCACATGCCGGCTTAGCTCGCGCAGACGGTCTTTATGGAGGATTTGTCGTCCACAAACCGGTCCTTAAATCCACAGTGCGTGGACTCTTGAACAGGGGGACAGTTTCTAGGTTGGGACCTCGTTCAAATGAAAAGGATGTTCTCCTTTTGATCGGTGACTGGTACCATAAGCCAGCTGCGGATGTGATGGCTTGGTATATGCGGGCTGGGTCCTTTGGGAATGAGGTAAGACAAGTTGATTTCCGTCCCGATGAGCCTAGGACAAGGGACCGTTAGCTCACATGCAGCATAGCCCGTCCCCGATTCGTTGGTGATTAACGGGATTGGACATTTCAATTGTTCCATGGCTGTTCCGGCGACGCCGGTGGACTGCGTAGATAATCCGATCGATTTATCACACATGCTACCACTGGATTCTGTCTACAAGGTCAGGATAGTGAATACGGGGTGAGTCAGATCAGTCTTCCATCCTTTGCATAGTTCTGATACATGGAGATAGATCATTGGCTGGCTTCACTCTTACGTTCGACAATCACGGCGTACATGTTCTTGAGGTTGATAGCGTCGCAGTGCAGCCACAGCAAGGTCATAGGGATACCCGCTCAGCTGGTATTCTGTACCCTGGTCAGAGAATGGACCTACTATTGCGTCGATCCTCGGATGAGGCCCTCTCGGCCTTAAAGATCGATCTTGACGATGAGTAGGTTTCTTCCCTGGCCCTGCGAGGCTCTGTATATTGATCAGTCACACTGATGTAGACACTTCTAGATGCTTCAAATATCCCAACCCAGCCCTGACCTCAAGTCAGGCATTTTCCATGTCCAATCCAGAGCAACAAAGACTATCCACAGATGTATCGGAAGAACTAGACGTGGACGACAAACCAGTTTCCACCTTCGTTGACATCCAAGATCTCCCTTCTGCACTTCATGTCCTGTCAGGAATTCCCCAAACAGCGACCGTACAGAGAACGGAGGTGGTGTACACCAAAATCCAGAAGCTCTCAATCCGGCATAATGTCCCATATGGGTTCTTCAATAGGACGTCGTGGCTACCACAGATGGACCCCCCTGTCCCGTTGACGGAATTAGAACCCGAACAGTGGGACAAGAATCAGTTTGGTATTACGATACCCGCACCCTCGCCTATGGAGAAGGACAAAGCGGGTGTTTGGGTAGATTTGGTGGTGAATAATCTTGATGAAGGGGGTCATCCCTTCCACTTGGTACTGTTTTACCCATATCCCCCCCTCTCTCCATTCAGTTTCGTAGGATCCCAAATTCGATGAAGTCAATGCTAACCATAACTGCGCTCCGTGACGTAAAATAGCACGGCCACCACTTCTACATTCTTGCCGTGTACCAGGCTCCTATTGGCTGGGGATCATACAACCCCTTCGTCGATCCCCATCCGCCTGGCCTCGAGCCACAAAATTTCCCAGAAACGAATGGGTACGATCTATCCCGTGCAATGCTTAGAGATACCGTCTATATCCCTAGCCGAGCATATGCAGTTCTCCGCTTTCGTGCGGATAATCCTGGTATTTGGCTGTTTCATTGTCATATCCTGTGGCATTTGGCGAGTGGGATGGTGATGCTTGTGGATGTAGGGAGACCTTTGATAGAAAATCAGTAGCGTATTCCCCCCAAAATGTATATTGCTTTCTCGTTTAAGGAAATCCAACGCTAAAAGACATTAAATTTTCTTCTTCTTCTTCTTCTTCTTCTTCTTCTTCTTCTTCTTCTTTGTGCATTATCCATTCCTAAGGCATCGATCCCTACGGGTGCTCTCCCAACCTTGCCCCATTTCATTCCCCCCTGAAGAACAGGAAAAGGAACTCCTTAGGAATCGACCTAGAAGGGGGAACAGAACCACACAATTTCGAACGGGCCCGTGAGATGAACCAGAAATGGAGGCTGGAAATTCTCTCCCACGCTGAGGGGCATGAACGCGACCTCTGCTGGCGAAGCTGGCCTTATAAAGATGAATATGACTCGTCCTTGCCCCCGGTACTTCCTTAGTGCCACTTCAATGTATTAACCCTTTCTTTCCCGCTGTTCCAAAGTTATATACAAACCCAGTGGCAAGACATATTGAAAGGCCAGCTGATACTCGATACATTAAATGAAGCGCTCATTATGGACTGGGTTTCCCATCAGCTCCGGAGGAGGAGCTGCGTTCTGATCCATTTCAGCTGGCGGAGGAGCTGCGGGTCCAGTGTACGCATATTTCACCTCCTGGGGCGCGGGGGCCGGTATGGGAGTCATCGACGTGTTGCTTTTCCCGCGCTTTCTTTCCCAAATCCCCCATAGCAATGCTGATAAGGCGATGACCCCGAGGGGAACACCAACGCCCGCTCCGACCGCGGTGACTTTGGACGAACAGTCGGAGGAGGAACCGGTATCGGCGGTGCAGCTGGGGTTCGTAGTTGGGGATGTTGTCGGGGAAATCACCACGCCGGAAGATGTTGTAACGCCGGGTGAGGGCTCTGCGTCGACAAGGGCCCCTTTTCCTAGAATTACGTTCCCATCGTCGAGGGTGAAGGGGGCTTCCCCATTAGAGCACATGGAAATATTGCCGGAGGCTTGGTAGTCGCAGCAGTAGACGGGGTTTCCCTGGTTGTTGTTTCCCATGGCGATGAGAGGGGAACTGCTACTAGGGGCTTCCTTGACTGGATCGGTTTGAGTATGGCCATAGTATGAGATAGGGATTCAGACAGCAACTCACCACATAGCGACCCGCACGCGGAACCCCAGTTCTTGTCGGTGCAACTGCCCCGGGAGAAAATGTAGGGTTGGTGGGCGACGCCTACGCAGATGCCATTCGACATGCATATGGCTTCGGAGCCGCAGCACACGCTGAATGTGTCTGAAGTGCAGGGTACGGCGTGGGGGGCTTCGCTGCCGTCGGGATGATAGCACGTTTGCGCCGCTGCGAGAGATGCAAGGATGGTGACGGCCCAGTAACGGATTCCGGTCATGATTTCTAGTATGGTGTTTTAGCGTTGTAATGCGTTGTTAAGGGATTTCACCCCATACGTCGTGGTATTTTCGATATTGTTTGATATTTATCGCCAGACCGTGGTGAGGAGCCAACAAATGGCAGGGGAGGCGAGGGAGAGAAAAAAGAAACCACACAAAATGCAGGTGAGCAAAGAATTATCCTCGCTAAAGAAAGGGGCCGAGTCACACGTATGCGTCAATTGCCCGGATTTCAGGGACGGGCGAGTCTCACGTCAACGTCATGGCACTTCTCTGGGGCCAAATTCATGGTTGATCCTTTCTCCCTCTCTCCAGTCGTTCTCAACGCTCTGGGGAACAAGCCTTCAGCTCTCCACTTGGGCTGGAGCCTCCTGAGGGATGAGGCGTCCAGCCGTCACTGCCTGTTGGCCCGATGGGGGCTAAGCAACGGATCGTCTTCGCTTGGCCAGTCAAGCAACCGATCCTTGCCCAAAGGAGCTCCCTCGGATAATTGTGGTCCACCGGCATCAATGACCCAGCCAATGGAGATGATGTTAAAACCAAGTCTGCCCGAATGGATTATTGGGATTGGCCGTCATCTGAGCCTGTCTTATGCAGAGTGCTGTTCTTCATCAAGGGAATGGGGGTCAGGTCTTGATGTCTGCCTTGACATCGGTAAACAGCTTTTACTCGGGCGGTCGGAGAATAAATAAACTCACGACAGTTTACAGGCGAGCTTTGGTTTCAGGGAGGCTCCAAAACTTAGAGAGTTGGTTGATGTTTTCTTTTGAGCATCTCTGACATGGTTATCATTGGGTTATTCTTGAACAAAATGTTCTCCCCCACCATTTACTTGATACATTTTTTATATTTTTTCGACACTCATCGGAACGCGCCGGCCTGCTTGTATTTTCTCTCACCTCTTGATTCCAAGGAGCCGCAGTGACTTGTTCGCGTCCTCGAGTGTGGAGGGCCATGGCTTTTGCCTGAAGAAAAGCCACTTTTCGACATGGGGCTCTGCTGCTAATCCTTTCCCATTCTGGAGACCTCGGGATCCGAGTGTCCAATTAAATACGATCGATTGCGATTTGAGTTGATGGATGCACAGCCCGGCTCGTATTTGCCCCGCCTGCCAGAGCTTGAGGGACATCCCCCTTCCTTTTCTCATTTGGGGTCAAGGAGAGTTACCAAGCATCAACCAGTTTGGTTTTGCATATCACAAAGAACAAGGACTGTTCGAGGGATGGTGGACTCCTCCATACTCTTTGCTTACACTGATCTCTGGTTGATCCTCGCCTTTGTTGCCCTTTGGCGGATTTCCCTCCGCCTCGCCCCACCGATCGACATGGACAAAATGGAACAAGAATATAACGAAGTCCTCCAGAACAAGGGACGGGGAAAGTTGATAACGTATGTGGATGAGAGTTTGAAGGCTCAAGCTGGCTCAGAGTGGAGTGTGTTTGAGTCCGACAACACCTGGCTGCCTCATCATGAGGCTGAAGCGAAAGGGGTTGTGCGGCCGATTCATCCTTGCTTTGGTAATTACGATATAACCCACCCACATGAAAAGCTTTGCTTAGACAGAGAGCTAATGAGATATACAGAGCTATACAAGCAAAAGAAATACATGAAGAACTGGGACATACGTGTTCGGCATAAGTCCCCTACCTCGGAGGATTTCGTCTTCCTAGATCCAGAAGCTTTCCCTGAATTCGAGAACATCAATCCTGGGACGGTTACGGTAGAGGGATTTGGGATTGAATGCTGGGCTTTTGAAGAATTTAAGCCTAAAGACCTGCAGATTTATGTCGACCATGCGAGACTGCCCTTCCTGCCCTCCAAGCAGTTGTTGCGGCGGTTGGATGAACTCTCTGGCAACAACCCTGTGATTAGCTCGACCCAGGTAGGAGAAGAACTGGAGCTGCAGGATATGGTCGGTAACGATTAGTGAGTCGCGCTTTTGCCCGTGATGGTAGTCACACACTGACAACTAATAACACGTAGTGGATACCCCAAGAAAGACGATTGGGTTCTCGGGCTGTACGGCTTGCTCAACTGCGTCGACGTGTTTCAGGATTTTTCAGACGTCTCCAGCATTGGCTCCATCGTCTTATCAGACTCCGACAAGGTACTTAACATCATGGATTTCGTACGACAGGTGATTTTAGCGAAAGAGTTAGCCACGCGACTACAGACCGTTGAGAGTGCAGATAATTACACCGGCTTCACATGGCGTGTCCTTTCCGCACTTATTGTGTCCGATCTCTGGTTGAAGCACGTTGGAATGAGTGTAGCTGATACGTACATGAACCTGGAGGGCATAGAACTCCCGGACCCAGTCATGAGAGCCAAGGCTGACAGGTTCAAGGAAGAGGGTGACAAGGCCATGAGCAACAGGAGATACCAGGATGCATTTGATATTTACGGTGAAGCTATGAAGATTGATCTGACGAGCGCCATTTATCGGTCTGGTAGGGCAGATTCATCCTTGGCGCAGGGAAACTACCCCGAGGCCGAGGAAGATGCTCATATTGCTACATTGCTGGACCCTAAACACTTGAAGGCTTGGTCATGCCTAGGAACCGCGCTGCTAAAGCAGGGCCTCAGTCGTCGCGCGGAGACAGTATACCAGAAGGCTCTGGAGCTCGCCGATGCGAACGCTAAACCTGCATTTGCCCAGGGAGTAGCAAATGCCAGATCCCAAACCCAGCAGACCATATTCAAAATCAACACCGAACCAAACCCCCAACGAAGACACCGCCTGCGTTCCGATTTCCTCGCACAAGATTACGATACCGTACGCAAGGATATCGAATGGCACTCGCGCGTCCACGAGCAGCAAATAGACGGCCTATTACTCTTCGCTGAGAAAATGAAATGGCCGTACCTCGACGAAGCCCGCCCCTACGCAAAAGGAGTCTACTCCGGCCTGCGTGCCGGTACCGATATCAATATCCACCTCTGGGACTGGCTCTTCGGCATGGTATTTCCGGGCAAGTGGTTCGCCTTGAAGATTATGGCGTCCCTTGTCCAATGCTCACCAAGCCTCAAGGATACCATGGGGCCTGTTCCAAACTATGAATCCGGTGTTGCGCTTCCGGATCGGACCTACGTTCGGAGCAGGACAGTCCTAGCTCGCGTGCTGGGTTGCTTACCTGGCGTGGTATCGCTTTGTGGCTGGGTAGGGCCGCTTCCGGCTTTGGTCTTCGAGGAGCCCGTGAATAGGAGTAAGCCACGATATATTCGGGTTAAGGCGCAGCTGAAGCCTCCACTCATGCCCGGCCCGACTTTAGGTGATATCAAATTGATTGGGCCATCTGTCGAAGAGGTGATGTTGATGGCGAAGAAGCCTGGGGAAACGCCGGCGGTGTTCATGAGGGATATCAAGGATCCAGCACGGTGGACGTCGCTGGCCCCACCTGCTCAGGACCCGTGTTCGTATAAGTTAAAAGAGGTCCGGGTGAGCAAGCTGCCTGTACCAATCGATACTAGGATCCTCGATCAGCTAGACGCAGAGGCACAGGCTCAATACCAGGCCGCTCTTTCATTTGAGCTCGACAAGGGCCTTTCTATTAACTATAGGTTGCTCACTGTCCCGATCTTTGTGACACTTCCACCGTGTCGGCCAACAGACCTTCACGATGATGGTCCAGGTTTGCATGAGTTTCATAAGAGGGAACTCCCGCTTTTCAAGGGCAAAATATGGTCTGTTAAAGAGCTGAAGGATGTCATGCCCGACGGAGGGTATGGAGGCGTTATAGTTATCAATGCTACTGGAGAAGGTGCAGAAGTAGTTGCACGAGCTTGGTGCTCGGAGACTGGAAGGAATGCAACAATTCGTCGTCCTGGTGGACCTTGTTTTGTCTGTGCTTTACGCGCAAACAGCAGTAGTGGGCTTAGGGTTGGGGTACTGATCTGGGTTGGCTGAGTTGACCCTGCTTATGTGTGTTTATAGGAGTCGTTCTCTTGGGGTTTTTCCAGAGATTTATCTTATAGCGATCGAATCAATATGAATTCTTACACCGGAATGATTCGTTAATGGCGAGCTTGAGACATTTATCTATCTCCATTGGTGGCTCACGGGGGCTCTCGGGCTCCTTGATGCTATACGTAGAGTTGCATACCCCCCCCCCGCCCCCGAACTCTTTTGTGCAGAAACCCGTATATACTGAGTCAAGCGGGCCGCCTCCTTAGCTGAAGCTAAGCGGTTAGGTTGACAGAGTCTTTGCTCTGGCCCCTGAAGAGGGTTCCTCTGGTACTGCTACAATAAGGCTTGGTCCAATCAACCCAACATTAGAGCAATTGTGCTGCAAACGGATGACCAAAATTCTCATATTCTAGGATATGAGATGCTCGGATAATCTACAATGGAGTATTTCCACACAAAGACAATGTGGCTTGATATTGGGTAGCACTTCTGTACAAAACAAAGTTCATTCCATCGTATTCTATATATAATAAACCAATTCCCCGAGGGAAGAAACCGCACACCAAGACGCCTTCATCGCGAACCCCAATCTCCAAGAATGTCTTTAGGTCGTGTCAGGACAATGAAGGTAAAGCGATTGTATCCGGTTCGAATGCCCGATGGCTTAATAGCATCGTTGCTGCGAGATGGTTAGCATCATCCTCTTCCATGCAGACTCCCCATTTTGAAGCCAGGGTACCAATTGTTGACTCACATCTGTACCGCAGTTCTGGCAGCCCATTCTGGCACAGGTGACGAACATGCCGCAAGCAATAGCACGACAGTCCTATTCCAGGACAGTTAGCTATTTGTTGGGTTCTCAAGAGTTTGAGAGTCTATTGACTTACCACGCGCTTTTCAAGAGGACCGAGGTCAACGGAGCTCTGAGGGGCAGGGGCTGCGGCCACCATGGCCAGAGGAGCAGCAAGCAGGGTAACCCAGAGGAACTTCATTTTGAGGAGTAGTTGAATAGAATAGAGTTTTTTTGGTCTGCAGAAGTGGTTGAAGATTACACATTCAGAATTGTGGATGGGTCCTTCTTATAATGGGATCGTGTCGGTGTCTCCGTCAATTGGCCCCCACGCATGGTGGATTGTCTGACTGAGATTGAGGTCGCATCAGGCGCCCTACAGGCACAGGTAGGGGATGAAGCTGTGTACCTGCTCAGCCACCATTATTTCTTGGAATTAACATTCTTGCTACAACAGTTTGTCATTATCATAAGATATGAATAGGAATGAATCACATGTAACAAATATAAACTACTGCTCCCGCAGCGGTCCCAAATTTTGAACATTCTTTTCTTGAAAGACTTTACCCCGTATATTTTCAAACATTCCATGAATCAAACAAGAGAAGGAGAGGTCGAGAAACAGGTTCTCGCAAGGTCCGTCAGAATTTAGCTTGAAGCCAAGCCCTGCGCCTCTGATCTCGGGGCGCCTCATCCCCCATTCGCATAAACGCTCCGCCCAATGGAGAGAATCTCACAAGCTGCCCAGCCCCAATGGATCATTGGGATTGGCCCCCATCTTAGTCTTGGCTTCAGGCTCGGCTGCCCGATCCTTCATAACGGACAAAGAGATCCGGTTCTTCATGCCTTGAGATTGGTGAAGACTTCTTCTCTGCCCATTCAACTCCACTGCGCCTTCGCAAGATACGACCCCGCAGTCTTACTTCGCCTTCAGCCCCCGGGAACTAACAGCGCACCATCCTTCCCGAATCAAACATCTCACCCCTTGAACTAAAACTTGGCAGCTGGATCAAACAGTGTCAGCACCCCCGGGAACTTCGCATTAACCATAATTCCGTCATAACAGAGAGTTGGAGTCAGACCTGAGCTTAAAATGTGCGGGTTTTCAAGTGTAGACTTCTTAGAAATGCTTTCATGAGTGTCGGCACCCATTAACACGCGAACAGGGAAATGGGTGCCATCCACCACCAGTGGCAATGGGGCTGTCGCCCTGCGGATCGTTCAAACCAAATCAACCTCTTCGTATCACAGGACTCGTACCATTCAGAGAACAAGATGAGTTAGAATTACGGCCGAAACATCCGATCTCCGCATTTTAAGAGTCCTGGAACGTGATTGAGCCATAAACGAATTCGCTTCCCACAGCTCTTACTTGGGGGCCCCAGCGAATAGCTGCTATAAAAGCCTCTTTGGGCCCCTAAAACTCAAACTCTCGAGGCGTTCATTATGTGGGGGTCGCTCTCCAGTAACAGTGCACTGAACGACCTGTGTTTTGGTATATGTTCTCGCTTCATGAACGGCGTGCAACGTGAAATTCCCCCATTTGATGAACGGTCAGGGAATCAGGTGTACAGGCCAGAGATCAGAGACGCTTTCAAATGCACTCTGGGTCAATATAGTAATGTCTTTAATCCAATGCATTGTCAGTGTCCCATGGAAATTAACTTTCTGGACTACTAACTGTATTAGAACCCACTATTCGTTACTAAAAAGAGGCTCCCCAACAAAGACTGCGTAGGAGAAAATAATAACCATCGTGACTGCTACAGGAAATAGGGCGAGTTTAGTGCTTTTTTGTTACCTGGATCTGCTTGGCTCTAATAGCCTCCTCCAAAATGTTGTACTTTGTCCATACGCCTTGTCAATCGATCATATATCTCATCGATGTTCCCGCGGCTAGAAACTCAACGCATCACTCTGACCAGTCATTACTTCATCCCCTCTTCTTTTTTCTTTCTTTCTTTCTTCTGTGAGGGGTACAAATGTCGCACAGCAGAAAAAGCAAATAAAACAACTAGCACGGTCGCCCCCGATCGACACTTCGAACGAAATCATCCTGCAGACGGAATCAGTACACCTTGGAACTCAAGCGGCATCACGGCCAGATAGGCCGCTTGGTTCGATGACCATGAATTTAGCTACTTCCGGGACCTGTATAATACTTGAAATTATATCACGCCTTAGGCGGATCGGCCTGCTATTGGGTCGTGGGCCGGCTGGCCTTATCTCTCCCGGAGGACATTTTCAAGCGAAAAGAAGCGAGCCTACCCTGAGTGCGTGCACTAGTACTTATGTCGAAGCAAGGAAATGTCGGGAGGGTGGGCCAAAATTGATGCCAAAAACGGCGTGGGGGAGGATGAGGGTACATACGCGCGGGGTGACGAGGAAGGTGCCACTGGGACTCCCACGCACTCTCTGCCTACCTATTTGAAAACACGTTCAAAATCTGGCTATAAACAAGCCTTGCCACTCTCTGCAGAGATCGCGACGAATCGAACACACCGGACGCACCGATCGGATTATATGCGTCCGGAGATTCGTGGACAATAAGAGCGCTGGGAGGACAGGATAGCCCGCACTAGATAGAGCGCCCCTATCACCTGCAGGACAAGACTGCACCTGGACTTGTCTAGAGGGGAAGATCTGCATGTGAGAACCGCAATTCAAATGGCAGGGATCGGGCAATGATATTTCACGGCGATATAGCCCTCAGGCGAAATGTTGGCTAGCCCAGTTTGAAATCAGCTCTATTTAACGACAGGCTCCCATCCAGCGGTTACAGCGAGCTGGAGAGGGGCTGATTTGCAATCCGTATCAACACTGTGGAAATACGCAATATTGGACTGTCCCTTTTTTTTCCGGCAGGGCCCCGATGGAGGGTCTCATTCCAATCGTCCCCACAGCGGCTACAGCTGTGGGTGCTTTCTCCCACCTTGTGTACTTCCGTGTTGGTGAGCACCATCTCTATGGCATGCGCTACGTCTTGACTGCTTCACCCACCTTCGTCGCGTCCATTTTCGCGCAGAACTATTTCTGGGAGACTACAATCCCAACGGCCGCGACTAGGTCAAGCTTAATCGCTGCGTGCTATTTTGCTGGGCTCTATACCAGCTTAATCGTATACCGCCTCTTCTTCCACCGACTACGAGGATTTCCGGGTCCCCTGGGCTGCAAGATCTCCACTGGGTGGTTTGCAACCTACCTGGGGAAACGGGATGCATTCCGCCAACTGAGGAAACTACATCGCACACACGGGCCCTTCCTACGAATCAGTTCCAATGACCTGTCTATAGCTCACCCGAAAGCCGTCCAAGCGATCTATGGTGCGGGCTCCAACTGCCGCAAGGCCCCCTTCTATGACATGACCCAGCCAATGGTCTCAGTCCACAGCACCCGCGATAAACAGCTCCATGACCAACGGCGCCGCGTCTGGAGCGGAGCATTCGGTGATCGAAATCTACGGGACTACGAAACGCGAATGGCGCAATATCGTGCGCTGCTAGTTGCGGCCATTCAACGGTCCGCGAATCAGCCAATGGACGTAACAAGATGGTTCAATCTTTTCACCTTCGATGTGATGGGCGACCTGGCCTTCGGATCCTCCTTTCAGATGCTGGAGACGGGAAAGGAACATGGGGCCATCAAACTGCTCAATGAGGGACTGGGCCCTATGGCATTCATGCTGCCCGTTTGGCTCTTCCGGCTCGCGACTGAAATCCCAGGCATGACTCGGGACTGGTGGAGATTTCTCGATTACTGCACGTCGCAGATGGAGCGGCGTGTGCGGGTAAGTTGCCTCGTGATCCGGCTCAATCAAACTTGAAACCCCTGACAAGGACCCGACGACCCCAGACAAAGGTCGAGACGCCCGATATCATGAGCTCCTTGCTCAAGCCTCTAGGGGGCCAATTCCCTAGCGGCCTGGAGCACAGGTTGCTTCAGGGTGATTCCCAACTCATCGTCGTGGCTGGAAGGTGTGCCATTCTCCAAGGATCCCGCTACCTATAAAAAAAGGCCCACGATCTAACAAAATACCAACCAGTGACACTACATCGGCGACTTTAATCAGTATTTTCAGGTTTCTAGTAGACCAGCCGCATCACCTTGATTTGCTCCGCGCTGAGATCGACAATCTACCTCGTACGGAACTAGGGGACTACCAACCCCCCGATCTATCGGACTTGAAGCACCTGAACGGTATCATCAACGAGGCGCTCCGACTCTATCCTCCCGTTCCCTCCGCGGTTGCCCGCCTCACCCCCCCAGAAGGCCTCACCGTCGAGGGAACCTTTATCCCCGGCAACACGACCGTCTGGTGCCCTCAATACGTCATCGGGCGGGGTAAGCATATCCCCATATCTTCCTCCCTTTCGCCAGTCGGATCCCGCTAATAATACCCCTTTCCTTCCATCCAGATCCAAACTGCTACCCCCAGCCAGACGAATTCATCCCGGAGAGATGGTACTCACGGCCCGAACTACTACGAGACGCCTCGGGGTTTGCGCCATTTTCCTCCGGACCATACAATTGCATTGGCCGGCCGTTAGCGTTACTGAATATTCGCGCAACCGTTTGTCGTATTGTTGCCGATTACGATGTGCAGTTGGCCGCGGGAGTGAACACAGCGGATTACGATGCAGGGGTGACGGAACACTTTACCCTCGCCCCACCGCCACTGGAACTTTGCTTTTCGAGGCGTTGATAGCCGGATTATATAGTGCGCGTTTATTTTCCGTTAAATGACATGAACGTAGTATTTTTTAAGGGGACACCAACGTCGACATGATAGCGCTACGCAACAAGATTAAATTAATCGGTGTTTATCACAAGAATATCCCAAGTATGATACATATTGGCACGTTGGCAAAAAGCTGGTGTATAGACATTGGAGAGATCAGGGAGACCTGCACAAACTTAGCTCCAATGGCAGTCCTGGTCCCTTCTGAGCCATTCTGATCCAGTGGAAAAGTGTACCAAAATAGCCTCGATCGTCCCTGCATTATCGCACCATCGGTGGGGTTGTGCTCATCAGCTCCCCCCAGCTGCTGCACACTCTTTGATAGGTGTTAGTGCTGACTTTAAAGCAGTTCGTCGGCCTCAGAAGTCAGCACCATGTCGATCCTCAAGCTGAAAACCCCCTCGCGGAAGCGTATCTCTGCAGATCCAACACACGAGTTCACGTCACACAAGACAATACAACCCTGACCCCTCCACCTGACTAGACTCGGATCAGAGCGGACCGGCGCTATTGGCTAACCCGGCCGCGTGTCTCAACCCGGGTATCCGCAGGAAAGAAAATCCGGCGCGATGAGAGGTGAGTCAAGAGAGTCAACAGCTTCACAATCAACATCGTGAGGGCAGCCACAATATGATCCTGCGCGCCGTCCTACCTTTCCTGAAATGGTTTGTAACATGGAAGCTACCACAGAGCGTGTCGGAGCAAGGTGTTGATCCTTTTGCGGCGTGGAAATGGCCGTATTGAGCGATCTTTGGGGTGATCATAGCCTAGTTGACTTTCGGGCCCACTTATTCGAGATCAATCGCGTCTTTGTCTGATGACGGCCAGCATCTCGAACGGCGCCAATCCGATATCATCTGGAAAGCTCGATTCCCATGCCCGAAAACACGGCTCGTAGTCATCCCAATCCGCCCTTGGCCCCAGCCATAATATGAGGTCGACCGCTTGATCACCATACGTATCCAAATATTGGGTGACCAATTTGGGTTCCCGTGGGTAAACAAACATCCATGCGGACGCGTCTCCAGCGCCAGGATAGAGATCCCACGTCCCGCTGACGACGTTGATATCCTGTTCCGAGATATAGCGGTTTACAGTAGTGTTTACCTCAACGCCTTCGACTCGTAAGGAGGGATGGCCATGTGCGATGAGAGCTTCCAGGAGACCAGATCCACTGCCGATAGAGGCTGTGAATCCAGGGTGCTTGGGGAGAAGCTCGGCTACATGAGCGATCAAGGTGCTCGAGATAGACAGGCAACAGTTGGGGAATGCCTGAGGGAGGTCCGAGAGTTGGGTTGAAATTTGAGAGAGGTCCATGTTGTGCCAATACACATCGAGGGGATGCGAGCCAGAAGCCACAAAAATGAAAAAACCGTCATCCTCTCTTGGTGCCTGAACCCACTGGCATCCTGATTTCCGGATCCGGATTATCTGCTACTCCGTTCCAGCCAGTCAGAGGAGCAGATAGGATAATTGCCCCACCTCAACTCTCCAATAAGGATTGGGATTTTATGTTCCGTGAACTAGTCCTAATTTGGCAGTATCCATGGAGGCTGGGCCAGGCCCGCGGCCGCGGGTTTGGCTTCATGGTCGGGTGGAAGGGGAGAGAGCAAGAAACAGTTAATACATCTAGCAACTGAGTGGTTTTTGTTTAAGAATAATAGTTGACATTCATTTCAGTTTACTGGAACCTTAAAGATGGAATAATCTTGCGTGATTCGGGTTTAATTTCAAGTCCTCCGAACTCCGCCCACATTTGTTTGAGCTGCAGTATATATTTCCGCCGAACCACTACTAAAACCTGTTTCTTAAAACAAATCACACCATCACTCCTTAACCGCAAAAGATAAACTAAAATCATCGCTCACAGAATAAATAAACTCATGCCATAATATATATCCTTGCTGGTTAGAGTTTTGGGGTTCTGCAGAGAGTTCGCGGATTTTTGAAAGTCTGCCCCGCGCTGATTTCATGAGGAACTACACAGTTTCTCACCCGGAAAACCCCGCTTTACGCCAGCCACAATCTCTCTGGGGTTGAAACCAATGACATTGATACACGATTTTCCCATGGCGTCTTTCTCGGAGATATCCATTCAGTCAGCCAGCCACAGTTTATCCTGGATAAGGTTGTGCAGCGAATCGTTGGGTTGATTGTTGAAGGATCTCTTGATGGTCTTGCCAACCCATAGTTCGCCTCTCTAATGTGGCTGGCTGAGGAGGGGTTTTTGTGTCATGTGGAGCATAGAGCATAGAATATTTAACGACGGGGGTTTCCACAGCATTCAGATCAAAGTTAAAGTACAACTGTGCTGTATACGCGAGAGATCAATCAACATGCCATTTGCTGAGTATGTCAATTCTTATAAATGTGGTATCTTTTCATAACAGGGTCATAGAGGAACCTCCGTTACATTCCCCACCGAGGGTGGAGATAATACGATCGGCACTGTTAAAAGCTTTGAGGTAATCACTGCACCATCTTATATATTATTAGGCTCGGGGCTTATACCTCCTAAAAGAATGGAAAATACCAAGTTGAAGTCGAAGCCGGCAAGATCGTCGAGGTTGAAGAGGAGAAAGCAAAGGAATTTGTCATCCACATGCAAAATCGGGGTATATATGAGACATTAAAGTGAAGAGGTTCAATGTGCAAGTCAAAGAAGGGATGTTATCTCCAATATTAGTGGGAACTTAGGAGTTGGTTGTTGTACTCTTGTTGGAAATTAGGGCTTTTAATTAGGTTTTCTAGCTATCCATACAAGGCATTTGAAAGGCGCATCTTGTTATTTTAGGCGGTACTAAGGTATCCATTCTAGTGACTATGTCTCTAATCTTTACTCTAAAGCCGCAGTATACCTACCATGGGTTGGCCTTGCCATCTCTTTTAAGTTCAATCCAGTTGTGACCAATGGAGATAGTGACAACGAAACCACAGAGCGTAGCGCGGGTATCTAGTTAGCCTCGGCGATCTCTCACGAAATAAAGAGCCCTGGGTGGGTGAAGGCCTTGGTGAACTGATCCTGTTCTTTTGGGAAATATTTATAGGGCGCATAATAGATCGCAGCCTCAGTGGAGTATAGAAAGGGGCACCGCCTGGCAAGCTCCTTGCGGAAAGAATTTATAGGGAACGTGCGTGGTACCTATGGTTGCAGATGGCCCCCAAATGAGCGTTCTGGCACTAAAGACTGGAGGTAGGACTATCGGCACAATACTATTATTTAACATGCCTAAATGGCCAAATTTATCTCCGAAATTCCTCATCTGGTACGCTTTGGTGAAAGGTTCTAGTTAACTGGGTAAGTTTGTAGAGGCTATTACCACTCCTGGGGTCATGATTATCTTGCATAAATCTGGTTGACCTTCTCCAGCGCTTATTGAGTGATCATCCCCAATCTTGGAAGGGCGAATGTCGATCTCGTTCGATGAAACAGGTACTTTGGACCCTGAAGCCGGCTAAGATTTCCGCCAAGCCCAACGGTGCCCTTTCATTGGCCGGAGCCAGCGGCGTGTCGCCGCAGAGCCCTATCGCCGAATGAACTCTCATACTGGAGGCCTCTCTTAAGCGCCAGGAGCCCCCTGAACCGTACTGCTGGGAAGGAGGGGTCGAGGTAGGGTAGCATTATAGCATACCCAAGCCGCCCCCAACTTGGGGGTTTATTATTGAACATGGGTTTTTCGTTTTTTCGCTCAACATTATTCCCCAATTTTCCTTTACGGTGCCCGTCAGTTAGGGTTTCCTTTCCTGCGTTTGCAAATATCAATTACGATTCCCTACCTCTGGATGGTCCTGGCTACTTACGAAAATACCCAAATCCCATGTCTGACTATCGAGAGCGCGACTAAACAACTCCGAGTACCATGGATGCCCCAGAGGTTACATTTTTGCCCACTCCAGGCGCCGTTGGGGGGTTTTCATCTGAGGGTGTGGGCGCACATCTGTTCAATCGTTCAATAAATAGGTAGCTTACATCGCTATAGGAGAACTCTGGTCGTTTACCTGTGGGGATGGTAGTGGATTTGCAACTGCAGGCAGGTTGGCTGGATGCTGTCCCACGGACGACGAGATATGTAACCTCCCAACAGAATGCGCTGGGGATATCTTAACAAATTATGATGGAGAGACTACCTCCTGGTAAGAACTCTATAACCATGACCCTTATCATAGTGCTGTGTGCTAAATGGGCAATGCAGTGATGATGCCTGTCAAACCGTCACCGTCTACCAGTCATCACCATACCCCGAAGACGGATGGTCTGTGTCCTTAGTTCAGTGCTCTTTTGAGGGACTTTACGATAAAGTTTACCGCCATATATATAATGGTATGGAATACCCCATCCTCTAGCACCACTGGTGGCCTATGGCTTTTTGCTAAGAATGTTCGCTGCCGCAGTCCCGGATACCTCCCCAACACCTACGACCATGGCTAAATCAAAGTTCGGGATGCCGACGCCTTCCCCACGCTCGCACCGGAGTTCAGCAACCCAACCGGAGGAAACTAGTCCCACTGCGATATACGGCGATGGGGAGTGGTCATATGGCTCCGGAGGGGGGATGCGGTTGTCGGCTGTAATAGGAGGGGTTATTGGAGCGGTCGTTACGCTAATTGTGATTGGGATTATTATATGTTTTGTGAGGCGTAGAAAGAGGAAGAGGTTGGAGAGTTCCGTGTCGCAGCCATCCCATCAAATAGTATCACCTCAAGTTAGCCAGCCGCATACATTTGGGGCGACCAACCAAACTGGATAGGTTGGGGTAAATGGAACGACTATTGGTATTTAAACACCATTCATGAGTAAGGCGCATATGGGAGTACAATCGGAAACATTTTAAAAAATGCCCCAATGTGCCTTTTGATCCTTTTATTCGGTGATAGCAATTATAGCGGATATTCCGCATGGTCAGAGAAGGATCATGCGAAATCCACTCTCGCGGGATCTTAACCCAATATCCGTCTTAAGGACCGCAGAACATGCTTTCGGAAGTTCTGTGGTGTATGCATCAAGTAGAGGGATATTGGATATAGGTGTTATACGATGATAAGGGGCACTTTGGGTTGTTTGATTCTTTGAAATTCAAGGGTGAACCATTTTGACTCGGGAACTTAGCAGTGTCTGGAACATGGGAGACGCAAGGAAGAAGTAGCTGTCGTGCGGCTCCACTTTGGTCGTATTCTCTCCAATAAAAGCTTAGCCTGGTCCAAGAAGTTGCCGGAGGTTTTTATTGGGCACTATAATTGGGGTGGAGATTGCCGCTTCTTGTCGTAGGTTCGGAGGGTTTGTTGCCGATGGTTCTCGTGGAGCAAAACAGAGTTGGCATGTATAAATATGCAAGATATATTAGGGAGAGCACAGAAATTGTGCAGTCTATCCTGATGCGCCTGGTATTATATGAATATTTCCGATACTAAGCTCCATCGCTCATAGACTTATCAAGGTCTCACCGTCCTCATATTCGGCAGCTTGCCACGAAAGGGATCGGAATCTATTATCTTCGCTGCTGGCATTTCCTTCTTAGTTTTGACGAACAACACTCGATGCTAGCCAAGAGACCACCAGGGAATCTGGACAGCCTTTCGATTTTTATCGGGCTTGTGGCTGGCAAAAATAAGTCCTGCTGTTAAGCGCCGATCGACAGTTCACCAGCCAATCACAGATGGAACAGTGGCGCCGCATGGATTTTGAGACGCTTTGCCGGCCAACGGACGCGATCCCTCGATCGCACAAGGACGGGGGTAAAATGAGGGGGATGGGGCCGCCCATCCCTTATAAAATTATCGGGTGGTGCGATCAGAGTTCAGGAAATCTTCGGTACTGTCGTCGAGAGCCCGGGTGATATTTAATTTGGTGTCAGAAATCCGACCATTGTAAGTCGGAATAGGCGCCGTGATTTGACAGCTGCTGACTCCTGAACAGGAAATTGCCATCGCCATGACGATTCTTGATCCCGGGCCCGGCGCTTTGGAGTCAGATAGTTCGCTAGATGGGGATCGAGACAATTGGGCGTTAAATATCCAACAAGCAATTCAAAATGACGACATCCTAGAGGTCGAGCAGCTCCTAAAAGTCGACGGAGGGTTGGAGAGAACATTTAGCTACCACTTTCCCGGTGATAGCTCGAGCACAACGCGCATCACCCCCTTTCTCCTTGCAGCAGCTCTCGGGCGCTGTAGACTAGTGAAAGAGATTCTACAACAGGGCGTGGATGTGAATTCACAAACAACATGGGACGGACTCAATGCTTTCCATCTGGCAGCCGGGAGGGGCCACATCGACGTCATGCAGCTACTCCTCGAAACAGGCGGCGTTGACCTCCTGAATCTGGGGACCTCTGGGAGCTTACCTGCTCTGTTACCGGCAGCCGAGAATGGGCATCTGGCTGCAGTCGATTATCTAATAGAACGGGGTGTGGATGTCACTGCCAGATGGCGGGGATTTAATGCGTTTCACCTGGCGGCGATAAACGGGCATACTGATATCATGAAGACGATCTTGGAGGCGAGAAAAGACCTACTGGAACTCCGCGCTAGGCACGGAGCTACTGCTTTGATACTTGCTGCTGAACATGGACACTTGGCTGTTGTGGAATATCTAATAAGAAGTGGAGCGAAAATTGGCGCAACTACGGATTTGAGGCGAACCGCGTTGCACGTGGCCTGTTTTAACGGACGCGATGCTATCTGCGAAACGATTCTCAGGGGCCTGTATCAGAGCCAAACGGATAACGGAAGTAATGCGGCGAAGACATTGATCACCATGAAAGACTTTAGGGGTGACACCCCTCTAGGGGACGCTGCCGCTAGAGGTCACGTTGAGATTGTTCTCAAGCTACTAGGGACGCCTGTGTTCTTTCCGTACTCGCCAGCCCGGGACGAAGTGTTCCTCACAGACAAGAGCGATGCAGATGAAGCCGAAGGGGTGCTTCTGGGTTGGGTGAATAATGCAAACCCAGAGGAGGTAGAGCAGCACCAGCAGGCGGTGATATACTGGGCTCTCCTGAATGGGCGTGACAGCCTCATTCCAGTCGAGAGCCTGCCCGAGTTGAATAGGGAAGGAGCCTCATGGGCTCACGTCGCTGCTCTCGCGGGTAATGTTAACCAGATTACTCAATTACTGGGGGAAAGAAAGGATGTTCTTGCTAGAGATAAGAAAGGAATTACCCCTCTTCATCTCGCAACAAAGCACGGCCATTCCGAGTTGGTGGAGCACCTTTTAACATTCTTGAGTCAGGGATCGGGTAGCCCACAGGGCAATTTAGTTAATGATAATGATAATGAGGGCCGATGTGAGCATGGGGCGGGGGCTGATGATATGAATATACTTGACGCAATGCTCACGAGGACGGACGAAGAAGCAACGCCGCTTTCGTTTGCTTCGATAGGAACCACGGAGAAGCACAGAGATATTGAGAACATGCTATGGGGCGAGTTGCGGCGAATAATTACGAGAGTCCCCGAATTCTTCGTTCAGCATCCCAAAAAGGCAGGCCTTGTCTTGGAACTCGCCGCCCAATTTGACACCCCTGGGCAAGAGACCAATCTGCATATGCTTTTTCAACTGATGCGGCGGGGGTCTTCAGAATTGCCACAATCTTTTCCAGCGAGTCCAGGGGAGGGATGGAACGCTTTGGATCTGGCTGTTTACTATCAGTATCCGATTGTGATTTGGTGGCTGCTCGCCAATGGGGGTTATACCAGTGAGAGTGATATTCGCCACGCCAGGAATATTAATGGACAGCTGAAGAGTAACAGAGCGAACGCCATGATTCAGCATTTGCTCTCGGATCCCCCTCCTATCGTGGAATCGCGAGCGCCAAGGGACAATGACTACACACCGTCATTCCAATCTGGGCCCCCAGAGCATGATAACGTATGGGGTGCAATATTAGACTTTTATGATACAGCTGACCATGTCGACTTTCGGCTCAAGCGACGTCAAACCTCCGTTATGATATACAAGGACGGACCTCAGAAGATCATGAGTGACGATAAATATCGAGAGCTGTCATCATTAAAGGAATCGCCTTTCGATTCGTACCTGAAATCCATTAGGGCTAGTTCAAGAACGGGGTCTGGATTGTCTGAGACGACCCAGCAACACACGTTAAGATGGATTCATATCCCTGTGAATGATGTAGGTGGCTGGTCACGTCCTCCAGATATAATTCCCACGCTAACATCAGGGGCTTTATTAGTTGCACGCCGTTGAGGTATGCCCTGCAGTCCGTACTTTCGGGACTCGATACTAATATTTAACCCCTATTAGGAGCTGATGGTGCGAATTTCGAAGGATGAAAACAAGTCAAACAAAGAGCATCGACCATTGGCCAATTTTGTACAGAAGAGCTGGGCGCAACTGCCTGCTGGGGGTAGGAAAGTGTATATGAAACCACAGTGTGTGGTATGTCTCGAGAGCCCTGCTTAACAATAGTACTCGCACTACAACCAGTCGGAAGCTGACGCCGTAATTGAGTTGATAGAGTGAAGACTGGCAGTTCGAAAGCGCAATATCGAGGCAAAGGACCTGGCAGAGCCAAGACAAGTCTGAAGGCGACAATCAGCAAACACTCCAAAGCAATAGGCGCAGGAGAGTCGCTATCTACGTTTGTTACGCCACTTGACCCCCCAAAATACATTGTAGCTGATGAGAAGCCTTAGATGCCCTATATATCTTGGGTTGAGTGGCCACTGAAACAACGTGAGCCAGAAGACCAGAAGCTCAACTCTCAAATGATAGAGCCAATAGGAGAACACAAGCCCATGACCTTGGATCAATACTACTACGTTTCCCTTGATGATACCGATGAACGTGATAGAGATCAAGTTCTAGGAAGGTACATCACACGGGAAAGAGATCGAAATGTAAATACACAGACAGCCCCAAGGGCCGGGGACAGGGCGGGTAAACCGAGTCAGAGCGTCATGGCGAATCAACGCACGAAGGATACGCGTGACCAAATCCTTGTTGTCAACCAGCTATGGCTTTGGACCCTTGATGACGGTATGTTATCTTCCAAGGGCTATTGTTGGGAGCCTGACCCTTGCTAATCTATCAAGGGACTATCGTCACAAGCACAACCAGGGAGCCACCCGACTCAGACAATACTTTTATGCAGCACATGCTCAATGCTCTGAAGTCCCAAAACAAGAATTCGGGCTTGCTGCTTGAATCTATGACCGAGCTAATCCTTAGCACTGCCATTTCACTTCTGGAGAAAAAACAAATTTCGATTTCAGGTACCCGGAAATCGCCTTTGGAGGTCTTCCGCGATTCCATTCGGTTGGTGGTAAGTGTATCCACTTTCTTCACTGTTTGAAAATAGTCTACTAATTTAAGGATTCCACCAGCGCAACGAGGAGGCAGAGCTTTTCAGGAAATTCCAAGAGTCACTCAAACCCGAGGGCAAAAACGGAGCAGACACTGAAACACAGTATAATAGGACCAGCACCGCAGACCAGGAGAATGTCTACCATGATATAGCCGATGAGACACGCCTGTTACAGGAAGTCAAGGACATATGCGACGAGCTGAACATACTCAAAAACTTAACAGAGGACCAAGAGCGTGTTTGGAGACAGGTTTGTGAGCTGAAGGGAAGCTCCAACGCCTTGTCAACATACAACACCCCCACCAACGTGAAGGAGCAGATCTTGGAAATGATAAAAGAGGCAGAAGTAGTCCAGAAGTCTATTGATACATTATTGGATCTAAAGCAGAAACAGGCGAATCTGATGGAGGCGAAGTCCGCACGACAACAGGCCCAAGATACTGCCAAACAAACCGACACTATTGTGATCTTTACGGTGGTCACCATTGTTTTTGTGAGTTCCTATATCGTGTTTGAAACCGGTTCTGTGAGGACTGACCTTGTATTGTTGATGTAGCTTCCTCTATCCTTCTTAACCAGCTTGTTTTCATTAAACATTAGCAACTTTCCTCATCAAGGGGACAATGTTGCCTACCGTGGATCGTGGATCTTCCCTATTCTTTGTACGTGGTTTCATCACCTACACTCTTCTTCCAACGATGAGTATCTGCTCTGCTGCTGACTATGTTTTTGCAAATTATTCCAGTCGGGGTCTCAATCATAGTTTCCGGGTTCTTCATGACAGTGGCATTCAAAGCAAATACACTGAAACGGGCTCTTCCGGGGGCCTGGAAACTCGTAATACAAGAGGCGAAAAATACATTTCGGGGGTTGAGTGATAGCAGTTCGGGGAGACGAACAACCGTAGGCAATAGTGAGGGCGAGAAAAGGGCTGGTGATGGTGATACTTTTGTGTGATTGGCCTCGATGAGGGTTTTGGTTGGTCATATACTGCCGTAATAGTAGCCACAATCCTAGTGAATGTACTTCCCAGAGTTCCCAGGGTAGAACGAGCTGCGGAGTGTGCCAGGCAGGTCGGATGCGCACCAGATGAACTCTCACATACCTTCCCCTCCATCAGGGTAGACTTTGCCAGCACCAGTGGCTCCACTTCCAGTTTGGCAGCAGTATATCCATTTATGGTTTAGTTTGTTTATATTTCCAGTTGACTTGGCGAAATGAAGAGACACCATTGGTTGTTGCGTATTTAATGTTGATCATTGCCGTTGTAGGAGACTGGGGAAAGTAAAGTATTTTTGGCTGAGATGGATAATGTCGATCTGCGTGTTGGGGCAGAGTCCGGAGAGGAACCCACAGATTCTCGACCTTGATTCGTCAAGCGTCTTACGGGGTGTCCAATGGGCCATTAAATATCACAAACTCGCAGTTCGAGCGGCCTGCCGCTGGTGACACGATCATTTTGGCCCCGTTGGAGGATCGGGTTTCAAACTATATTGAGTTCGTGGAAGGTCGTTGAAATCAGCTTCAGGCCTCCCATGGCCTGCTCCTCAGCTATATAAACCCTCATTCCGATACGGTAGATCCCATCATCCATCCTTCATCAACAATCATAATCACACTCATCGAGTTTCCGTTTCAAGTCTCCCCAGCTGACTTTTCCAAGCCTCGGTCACATATCGTTCATCATGCGTCTCTCCATCTCGTTCTCCCTCCTCGGCCTCTTTGCCCTCGGCATGGCAACCGATTGCACCCCAGGAACCTATGGCTGTGGTGGCGGCGGTACGTATAGGCAATCTATAGCGTGGTCGAAATGTACTAATGTCATAAAGATTCCTCCAACTGGGTGATGATATGCAATGCGTATGGCTTCAATTCACCACTTGTTGAGTGTGGGCCGGGTCAAACTTGTGGATATACGGGTTCGGGAGCGGCTACCTGTGTTTTGGCATAACCACTTGATATTACCACTATTCGTGATAGGGTTTGAGGATAGATGAATTTCGAGGTCTTGTTCATTTTTTGTCTATTGGCGAGGACATTACATTGATGGATATGTCTCACTCTTGACGACTGGCGATACATAAAAGGTCAAGCCTTATACTATTCCTGTACCGATCATATTCCCATTTCTAAACACGGAACCTGAAAAGTAATCCCATTGCTACACCAACGAGCGCAGCCTCACCCTCACCCCACCCTTAGGCTTCATAACAAGCACCATCTCAGACACAACTTCCTGCCCTGGATCCTCCAACAGAATCTCAAATTCCCTCACCAGCATCAAAACCAAACAAGCCATTTCCCCCCTCGCCATCTCCTCCCCGAGGCACGCTCTCCCTCCAAACAAAAACGTAAACGACTTCGCACTCCTCTCCATTTTCCCACCCAGCCACCTCTCCGGCTTAAACTCCCCCGCATCACCCCCCCACACCGTTGAAAGCCGGTTACTAGCATACGGGCTAAGTTTGAGCAATGTCCCCTTCGGAACCCAATAACCCGCCAGACTCGTATCATCCAACGCTTCGCGCACAATTACCGGGACAGGCGGATAAAGACGTAGGGACTCCTGTACCACGGCCTGGAGGTATGCACACTCCTTTACTCTTGCGCTCGTCAGGACGCTCGGACCACGAACGCCGTCCGGGAAGTGGCGCTTGAGTTCCTCGCGTAATTTGGCCTGTGTATCCGGATACCGAGCCAGCATGAGGAGCGTCCACTGGATCGCAGCCGTGACGGTCTCAGTCGCGATGGGAAGGGTATTAGTCGCGTGATCGACTGCCTCCTCATTCGAGAGACCACCGGACAAATAAACAGAGAAGATACTCTCGACAGCCGTGTTGGCGTGTTTGCTATCCGTAATCAAATCTCGAAGAGCACGCCGGTAGAAATTATAGACGTAGTTAGCGGACTGGGTGGCGAATTTATGGACCGGGATCCAGTTGAGGAGCTTTGCGCCGAGGAGGGCGCAGACGGGTGGGAAGTAGTTGGGGGCTAGGCCGTGGGCGGCTACCATGGCGCGGTAATTGGTGTAGAAGGCTTTGTTTTCACCTTGGAGGAGGTTGAAGTCTGTGCCCGCGCCGGCGACACCGCTGATGGAGAGAACGGTGCGGACGATGTAGTCGCTTAATTGGACTGTGGTGGGGGTATGGGTGGAGGTGAGGGCGTGGAGTTGGCGGACGAGCTCAAGTCCTTGGGTGTGCATGACGGGGTAGAGGCTTTCGAGGCGGCGGAGGGCGAAGGCTGGGGCGACGCGTTTGCGATCGGTCTACTACTTGTCAGTCCTATTTAGAAGGTAGGATTACGGGGAGAGATAGGTGGGAAAGTCACTTTGTGATCGGCGCCATTGGAGAATAAGATATTGGCCCTAACGCTCCCGCCAAGTAGAGCCCGGATGAAATTGGCGGCACCAAAGACCCCAGATTTGTCGGTGAGAAATTCCATGCAGGTATCTGGATCTGCGAGAAGGAGCTCCTGGCGGTGCATGAGGGTCGTGAAACGGATGAGGCCGGAATTGCCCACTGTTTCCAACCACTCATGCATTGTCTCCCATGGCGGGATGCTTAGGAGCTCTGGGGTATGGCCCCAGAATAGCTGGCTTCCCTGTTGAGGTTAGTAACGCGGGGAAGACGTGGATATGTGAGTAGATGCTTACAGGTGGAGTTGGCAGGGACTTCATCGAGGTAAATTGAGGTGGGATTGGGGATGGCCTTAGTTTAGGCCAGCATATCGCCAGCACAATAACAACACAGATGCAGATTCCATAGATAGAAAGACTATCCCTAATAAGCTCAAACATAATGTGTACAGAAGACGCTCAGTGGAGAGGCACCGGATGAAAATGGATGCCTCCTCAAACGACTGCCTGTGAAGAAAGAAGATTGGGCTAGTTATACTTTAGGAGTTTTGGACGAAGTGATGGCTTTCTCAAGTTCAACCAGATACATACACGGGTCTTGTTGGAGATCTGGACGGGGTGACTTTTGCTTTTAATTCATCTTATAGTTTCGGAGACTATACAGTCGAGGCAATATTAGGCGCCTGATAGGTGACGTGATTGGTGGTGGATGATGAATTTCGGCAGTGAACCCAGCCCCCAGGTCCATCTTTACCCCGTTCGTGTGTTCGCGTCATCATGCCCCCACAAATTAAGCATCTAATGAGACAACCCCTGTCTGTAGCTGTCAAATTATAAGCTATCTTACTACACGTATCTGGACTCAATCCCTGGAGAGTGGCGCAGCGACGTTGGGTGATCCGGCCGGTTGGTGTTGGCCGTGTTGGTTGGGGGCTGACTAGGTTGCACACAGATGGGGGCCATCCGTCTTCAACCCGGAGCGAGATGAAAAGAGTTAGTGGTGATGGTATTGGCTGTGCGAACTGAGAATTTCGAGTATCAAGCAAGTGAAAACGTGGCATCCGAATGTGTGAGAGCTTTGTCCGAGACCCCGGAAAGACAAGCATTATTGAGTACGGTTGCGGGGGCCGAAAAAGCATGAAGGTGAGATTGGAGTCAGCGTAGCATTCTAGGTGAGACATCGGCATCACTGCATGGCTAGGAGATTGTTTTCGTCTGCCGATTCGTTCACTGACAGATGCCCCTCCTCTACAGCTCAATTGGAGGTCGTGAGTTGTCTGAAGGGCAGCGGAGAATTTACCCCCCTTTCTCCAGGTTTACACCACCACGTAACAGTATCATGAAACGGATGGTTATCACTCCATTCTCTAACTACGCTTTCTTCTTATCCTTAACCGATAACGCCCTCAACCAAACAGCCCCAAGAACAGAACAACAAGACAACCCCACCCCAACATAAAACGTCTCCGTCAACGCCCTATTATACCCAACCAGCACCCCCCCATACTTCCCCTCCAGTACCAGCATCTTAAGCTGCGTCGCACCACTCTCCAAAATCCTCCCCGCATCCATCCCCTCCCCTTCCAAGTTCCTCACCAACCCATTCGTAAATATATTCTGCGCAACCGAAACCATCACCGCCCCCGCCAGCGTTTCCGCAAAAATAATCACTGACGTCCCAACAGCGATATCCTGTAATCCGAGTGCCGTTTGAGCTGCCGTCACCGGGGCCTGAAGACCGAGACCTACCCCGAAGCCGAAGAGGATTTGGTAGCCGATCCATTGGGCAGAGGTGGAGTGGGGTTGGAGTGTGCTGAGGGTGCCGGTCCCGATTGCCATGAAGATGGTGGATAGGTAAACGAAGGGGATGTAGTAGCCGATTATGGTGGTGAGGCTGCCGCTGAGGGCTGCGGCGATCACGAAGCTGATTACCATTGGGAGGTTCATGATCCCGGATTCGACGGCGGTGGATTCTTTGATGGCTTGGAACCAGATGGGGATCTGAGTGTCAAGTTAGCCTGTCTTGGATCTACCGGTTCTTGGGGGTAGAGGGTAGGGCTTACATAGTATAACATGACGAAAAAGGCAGCTGTTAGACATGCTCCGAAAATGCAAGAGCCCCAAATGTCGCGGTTCCGGAAGATACGAGGGGGGACAGTCGCACGCTCTCCACTTCGGATCTGAACAGCGATAAAGCAAATAAAAAGCGCGATGGCGACACACAGAGGGCCAAGCACACGCCCGTCTCTCCAGCTGTATTTCGTCCCGCCCCACTGCAGTGAGAGAATAAAGCATACAACCCCGGGCAAGAGAAAAGCCAAACCCAGAATATCCATCTGCCGGACAAGATTGGCCAATTTCCCCATCACCGTCCCACCAACCGGGTCTTTGTTGGTTTTAGACGTAGAGATGTAAAACAGGATGATGGCGGCAGTCACAAACCCCAGAGGCAGGTTGATATAGAAACACCATCTCCACGAGAGCCGCGGGTTATCGGTAAATGCACCCCCCATCAGCGGGCCTGCAATAGACGCAAATCCATACATCCCCCCAATCAACCCGAGCAGAGTAGGCCGCTGGCGCCGTGGCACGGAATGCGCTACTAGGAGGTACGCGCCTGAATTTACCCCACCGGTACCAACTCCTGCGATGGCGCGACCGATGATAAATGCTGCGGAATTGGGGGCGACAGCACACAGTAACGAGCCGATCTCGAAGATCAGGAGGGCTGAGAGGTAGGTCCATTTGGCTGGGTAGAAGGTGAAGAGTTTCCCCCAGGTTAGTTGGAAGGCGCAAGTGGTGAGCAGGTAGGAGCTGCCGTACCAGCCGACGTCTGTGAGGGCGTGGAATTGATCGGTGATTTTGGGAATCGCGGTGGAGATGATGGTGTTGTCGAGGCCTACCAGGAATGAGGAGAGGTTCAAGGCGAATACGATGAAGACGAGTTTTGCCTTGCTGGGATATGTGGATTCATCCTCAGCTTCGTTATCATTCCCACTGGGCTCAGAGACCTCGCGCGAGATCTTCTCCTGGGCCTCAGGGTCTTGCTTCTCTGCTAGTGGTGTTGATGTCGCTGGGGATTCGGCTGGGTGGAACGACATTTTCGTGTCCGATGGAGCGCTAGTCATCGTGAAAATTAAACACTTTCTCGATGCTTCTGGAAATATACACCCGTAATGCAGCTTGAATCTCCGTTGTTGATGGAATTGGGTTGCTAGACAGCTCAATGGCGCCACCCACGGCGGCGAGCTCAAAAACGGCAGCGTGCGAACAACTTCCTACCCAGGCAAGAGGAGCTGTCAAAAGTTTCGTATCGTGTACAGGAATAGCTCCGGAGCAGCCAAAGCGCCGAACTTAATTAGTTTTCCCCCTCACCGGTCGCAGTGCGGAGGGTAGAAAAGGGTAAAAAAAGGGTTGGTGCGAGAGTCTGGATCGTGAGGCTTTCCCAAACAGGAAAAATCCGAACACGACCTCGACGAAGCCAACTCCAATGGGCGAAATCCGGCTTGAGCTGACCCCTGCTTATCGTATCTAGCGAATTGAATAAATATCGCAAACCGCCTAGGTCGCTGTTCAATTGCTGACAGCTCACAGTTATCGACTCAGACTCAGTTGGTTTTCACGATGGGTTTCGTGTCGGATTTCCAGTCGGTGGTGCCCTTTAGCATTTACAAGGGGCTCGCCGTAATTCCGTTAGCATTTGTATTGTACTCCATTGTTCTCGTCTCCTCTCGTCTGTTCTTCCATCCGTTACGAAAGATTCCAGGACCTTGGTACGCGGCTGCTAGCAGCTGGTACGAGTTCTACCAGGACGTTATCCTGGGCGGAAATTATGTCAAGGTGTACCCAAAGCTCCACGAGAAATATGGCCCGGTAGTCCGAGTCAGCCCCGACAGAATCCATGTCGGTGACCCCGAGTTCTTCCATGAGTGAGCTTCCTCTGTCCCTCAGCTCGCAGTGACGTTATACTGACTGGTCTGCCGCTAGGGTGTACTCCTCCGGCTCGAAGTACCTCAAGGATCCCGGCTTTTTCCAAACGTCCGGTGGAATTAGTGAAGCGCTTCCTGCGCTGGTGAACCCAGAATACCATAGGCACCGCAGAAAGTTGATCAACAACCTATTCTCGGCCAAGTCCATCGATCAACTGGCCCCGATTGTGCTCGACGTCATCAAGAGGGCCCTCAACAAAGCCACGCAGGCTAACATGGAAGGGAAACCTTTGGATATCCAGCGATTGTATACTGGAGTTACCGTATGATGCCCCTGTCGCTGTAAACCTCTGTAAATGGGAACTAATTCATATATAAAGATCGATACTATCATGCGAGTACTCTGCGACAAACAGCTTTACCTCATCGAGGCAGAAGAGGAGGAGCCCCCATTCATGGCCACCTTGCGAACCTTCTCCGCCAATTTCTTCCTCATGAAACATTTCCCCATCCTCATCTCTCTCTCAGCTGGGATGCCAACCTGGCTATCCGAATGGCTCGTACCAGGCGATGCCCAATTCCGAAGAGTAGCCACCCCTTTCCCCTCACTATACAATTCCCCTTTATTATTGAAATACTAATCAATGTGGCGATATAGAAAGTCACCGAATGGATCGAGGAGCGAGAGGCACAACACAAAACGGGTATCAAAACAGCCGAAGATGGCCGAAAGACGATCCTTGATCTCCTCATGCAACCGGAAGACGGCTCCGCTCCGCTCAGCAAAGCCAGTGTCGTGGATGAAACTTATTCCTTCTGCTTTGCTGGAACACACACAACGAGTTTGACTATCAGTATGGCAACATATTACCTGCTACGACACCCCGTCAAACTCGAGAAGCTTCTCGAGGAGCTTAAGACGGTAGAGCGCAACCCTCAGGGTTTGCTTGAGTATCGGGATGTGAATAAACTGCCATACCTGGTGAGTTTTCCAGTATCTGTTGAAACGCGAGGGATGTATCTAACCTATTTCTGAAAAAATAGACCGCCGTCATCAAAGAGTCTCTCCGCCTCTCGTCCCCTGTCCCAGGAGTCATCCCACGAGTAGTGCCGGCAGGAGGTATCAATTGGGGCGGACAATTTCTACCCGGTGGAGTAAGTGACACCAACTACAATGACTCAAATTCTGAAAGGCAATAAGAATATCCACCTGACTCGTAATATAGACCTCCGTCTCGATCGCAATCCGTACAGTCCATGACAACCCTGATCTCTTCCCCGACCCCGAAGCATTCGAGCCAGAAAGATGGCTTGAGTCGAATGACCTGGACCACTGGCTGGTCGTATTCGGAAAGGGCTCTCGCTCCTGCATTGGTCTCACGTAAGTATCTTTCCAATCATTGGGGTTTTACTAGAAATGTAGCTGACATGGCCTAGTGTTGCGTGGATGGAATTGTACCTGTGCCTTTCCAACTTTTTCACCCAGCTGGATATGACGCTTTACGATACGGATAATATTTCTGTGCAGTGGGATGACTGTGGAAATGCTATGATCCATAAGCATGTTAGGGTTACTGTTGATTCGGTTCATTAAGTTTTGGGCTGGGTAAGGTGAGGAGACGGGCCGGGATCAAAGATCATGACATTGAGCAGATTTCCGCGGCGAGATGGAAACATAGACGACTGACTATATGCAGAGGACGATTTGGAGTTTGAATACAAGGCGCATGTACCCTATGCAGCACTAGCGGGGTAGATTGAAATGATCACGTTTTAGAAATATTTCGTTTTAGTTTCGTTTATGTAGCTGTGATACCTAGCCGCAGTATGGTTCCCCTCCCGTAAATATATAACCCACATCAAGTGTAGTAGACCTTTCAAAACTACTCTCTTTTGTGAATAGGAGTACTGTTGTAGTAGAGATCGATCTGAAAGCCATTGCCCGAAACTTATGGAAAAGTGAATCACCAATGATTTCCGTTACTTAGGGATGTGATGGCAGGCCCTGGCAATCCGACTGCAAGGTTACATAATATGAGTACGTTGGAGTCTTATAGTTGAGGGTTGATGTTGGTAATCGCTTGTTGGTTGAACCTGAATGTACCAAAAAAATGCATATATATCAACGTAGCGTGCGCTCATCACCTAATGGCTATATCTAGGCTAAAACTCTGTGTAGGTAGCGGTTAGGCTATAAAAACAAAACTTCCACTCTTTCTTATGCGTTGATGTCCGTCCCAATCTCCGATACCTTTTGTTTAATGTACAAGAATTCGGATACCTTTGCTTTCGGGCTTCGGAAAGCCCATCACAAAATCACGAACAAACTTAACATCGGATTCATCCGTTTCAAAAAGTGTCATTTTCGGGCCATTCGGCCGGAACATAATAGCTGTAGTGAGATACAGCTCGGCCATAGCGAGGCTAAATACACGAAGCAGTTAGATCACGACACCCCGACGAAAGTCCTGATAGGAAGGAACTTACTTCATCCCTAGGCAGCTACGAGACCCCTTGGTAAAGGCAACGAAGTGACGATCCATCTGCGGATTGTAGTTCCCTAGCCACCTCTCCGGCAGGAACTTGAGAGGCTCCGGCCAGACCTCTGGCACCGTGTGCATGTGGTAAATGGACATGCCAACCGGAGTCTATATTTCCGGGACGTTAGTATGTAGCCATATTTCGGGTTTGATCAGCGTTACTGTACATTTTTAGGTATGGTCCACTGCTTATACTGGATCGCCTGGTCGGGGGAGCGTCGCGCCAGGTTTCCGATGAGGCCGTAGAGACTAGTACGGGAACTAATTAGCCCGTCATGTAAACACTGGAGGGTCACCCATACCGAAGTGATTCTTTGATGCAACCCTGGAGATAGGGGAGTTTTTCCAGATCGGCCCATTGAGGGTCCTTCTCCGGATAGCACGCCATAACCTCCCTTAACTCCTCCCGGAGACGCTTCTCAATGCGAGGTTCAGAAAGAGCGTGGTAAACGATCATGGATAGTGTATGGGCACTGGTGAAAGTTCCCGCGATGAGAATGACCATGGCTTCAGCCTGTAGGCGTGATGTGGATTTCTCCGTCTCAGGAATGTCACTGGTGAGCAGATGGTAGAAGACCGAATTCTGGGATCCTTTTTGTGGCGTGAGGCCTTGTTTGATTTCCTTCTTCTGCCTTTCAATATATTCTCTGCCCATCTGTACTTCACTGATTAGTACCTGTTCCTTCCGACCAAAAAGGGGGAATGAGGTAGGAATCGACCTACCTTTCCCACCATCATGTTAGATATCCCTTCTGGATACAGTTGCTGCACGATAAACCCAGGGAGAGATTGAAATGCCCTAAATAAATCGTCAGATAGCTCCTTTGCACCGATGACTGGGGCTCTCGTACGCGTTCAACCAGCTGAAACACCGAAATAGCGGCGCCACCAATACAGTTTTAGTCATCAGCTCATGCCTACGGCGAGCAAAAGTTAGTATCGTTATTTTTAGAAAACAGTTGTTAGGGTTACATACCAGCTTGCGGAGAATTCCGGGTCCTCCACGAGTCCAGGATGTGACCCACAGGCTACGTGCCCGATGATATCTCCCGTGAGAGCGGTGAACGCATGATTGATTTGAACCACCGTCTTCGTTCCCTTTAGTTTGAGAAGTTGGTTATCGAGTAGGCGGATTTTATCGGTGACGAGTCCCTCAATACGGTTAACGCTTTGGCGGGAGAAAAAGGCCTCGAGATGCTTTCTTCTTCGGCGGTGGAGGTCGTGTGGGACTGTAAGGTGATGCGAATCTAAGGCGATCATCGTTAACATTGGTTGAAAATACAAGGAAACAATGAGAGAGATGGCGTACCCTGGAATCCGTTCCCTTCTCGTCCTCGAGCCCACATATCCGTCCTGCGGATGGAGCTGGTCACATAGAGCTCGTGGTAGAAGCTGGGATCACGAATAGATAGCTCCCATGGGGTTATCCGGACAATGGGACCTAATTTTGAGGTTAGTTATTTAGAAACTGAATTCCATCTCGAGCGGATCGCATATGTGACTTGCCATATTTCTTGTGTAGCTTCTCGACTTGATTTCCCCATTGCCCGTCCTTGACGAGTTGGAAATAGAACTCGTACCATTCAAACGCAGCAGCGAGTTTGGGTCCCGGGAAACCTGCAATGGGAGAAAGGACAAGGCGATATGTAACCAGAAGAAAACCATAGGTAAGCCAGAGGCCGATCAGACCGAGCGCAAGCTCTTTGTAGGTGATAATATTGGCATAGTCCTGTAGATACCTTCCCCGCTGTAGGAGGCTCTCCAAGGTGATATCAAGAGCTTTATCCATGGCAAAAACAAAGGTAGCAATACGCCTGGATCTCTCTTTCTCCCTCCATCCCATAGAGCATCGGTTGAATATTAATACAAGGTTGACATTGTTGATCGTATTGGCTCGGCCGGCGTAGGTGGTGAGAATGTATGTCCCAAAGGCCGAACATCCCCCTAGGCCATATTCGTACAGTCGCGACACCAAACTGGACCTGAAACTCTATTGCGTTCAGGAAAGAAATGGAAATATGCGATGATATCTTCTCAGCCGGCCCGTGGCTGGCTTACAGGGTGGTGCCGTTCGTACATTTCCCGATTTGGTCATTTCCGAGCCCTAGTTCTGACCGTATTCTTCACATTTAACCCTGAAGAACACTAAATAAAATTAGTTTGTTATTATTTCCATCGAGCTATTTCTTTGGATAAGGCACCAAGTTAATTAAGCTGTAGATTATGGGAGATAGCGGAAACACAACGACCTTGTTGATATTAGTGTCTTGAGTACGTTGGGCCGGGATACTCTTACACATACACGTGGACTCTCACACCCTTCACCCAAGCAACAGGAGACTGATTGGACTGCCGACCATGTTGGGGGTTTTGTATAGACTTTTCTCCCGAGAGGACCGTCCGCGAGTCGTTTCCACGGACGAGGTCTACCCAGTCCACTTCACCGATCAAGCCGGCCTCATACGCTCATCCATCATCAGCTATACATTCCGGTTCAAAGATGTGCTAGATCCCCAGAAGCTTCATGATTCTCTAGTTAGATTACTCGGAACGGGAGACTGGCGGAAATTGGGAGGGCGCCTCCGACGTGATGTAAGGGACCCAAAATGATTGATTTCGATTGCATTGACTGACTGTAATTCGAATGCAGGAACAAGGGCGTAGCGTCATTCATGTGCCGGAAAAGTTCAGCGCCGAGCGTCCAGCGGTGCGATTCTCCCATGTCGCATTCGACGTGTCCGTTGAGAATCATCCATTGGGTAGCCAACTGCCAAAGGAGACGGGCGGCCGTCCCTCAATCCATGAAGGCTGTCATACATTCCGGCCATTTAGTCTCCCTAAGGACCTCCCAAATGACATTGAGCACTACTTCACCACTGACCAGCCCCTAATTTCTCTGCACATCACCTCGTTCACAGATGCTACGCTCGTCTCAATCACGTATCCGCACTCAGTATGCGACGCGATGGGAATGGGGGAATTACTGAGAGCATGGTCAAGCGTACTTGGAGACCGAACCGACAGTGTACCGGATGTCCTAGGCGCTAAAACCGATGTTATCGAAAATGTGGGCGGCCTACACGATGAAAAGGCCCAGAAACCGTACATCCTAGAGCCCTGGCAAATCAAGGGCTTGTCTCTCGTGGCATTCATTGCTCGGTTCGTGTGGGATCTTCTCACGAGGAGGAATGTGGAAACTCGAATCATTTTCCTTCCCGCAGCATTCCTCAACAAGATCCGCAAAACAGCCCAGGAGCAAATAATAGGGCCAAAAGGCGACATTCCCTTCCTCAGCGATGGTGATTTGATCACCGCCTGGGGTTCTCGGATGATTCTCTCGTCTGGTTCGAGTAAACGTCCCGCGATCATATGCAATGTCTTTGACGTTCGCGGCCGCTTAGAAAACACCTTCAAGGCTGGGGGTGCCTATCTTCAGAATCTAATTCTACCCGCGTCTCTGTGTCTGTCAGCTCAAGAAGCACGGGAACTGTCAATTGGGCAAATGGCATTACGGCTGCGACAAACGCTTGTCGAGCAAACTACAGATAGTCAGGCTCGCCGCCTGATGAGGGTGATGAAGGCATCTATTGCGTCAACGGGTCTCATGCCATTATTTGGGAGCTCTTCCTCCCGAGTTCTCGCATTCACTAGCTGGTCGAAGGCGAGAATGATGGAAGCCGCAGACTTCAGACCTGCTGTCGAATCTGATCCTCAGTTGTCAGTGGATAAGCTGCAACCAGGTACATGTGTTTCCTATTGGGGAACAACGTTGAGTAAAACCGATAATCCGCGGGACACGTTCATCATCTACGGCAAGGACCGCAATGGGAATTATTGGCTGCATGGGTATCTGCGCTCCGAGACGTGGAAGTTGATTGAAAATGAGTTCAACACGTATGAATGATATTAGCGGTTTTGCTACGCAACCTCTTTTCTTGAATAGGCAAGTATATAGAACCAAGTTCAATGCGGGGGGCAAGCCTTCGGAAAAATATACACCGAGGCGAAGTACTTCCAGCGGAGAAGAAAAGAAATGTACTTTAAAAAAAAACCATCTCAAATTCAACTAGCAAAGAAACTATATAATATATAGCGGAAATACGGGCCAGTGATCTTGAAATTTGGATCCTGCTCATGAAAAAAAAAAAAAAAAAGAAGAAAGAAAGAAAAATCATTTTCCAGATATCTAACGCTTTATTCGTATCTCAACCTATATATACGTCCGATATTAACCGCGGTTTGGGGATCGTCATTTCCATCCTAATTCAGCATACTACGCCAGATCCTTTCGCTTGTGGTAGCGTATAAACAACTTTGGCTTCCACCAGAGAACGTGGACCTTCCCATCGTCCAGCCAGTTGATATTTTTATTCACCAGTTCCATGTCGTAGCTCCACAGCATCTTCGTCATGACCAGGTTCATCTCCATGTAAGCGAAGCTAGGAGGGATGTTAGTTAATACCCGCTACAATACCTGAAAAGCAGAGAAAGGATTTTGAAAGGGCTTACTTTCTCCCAATGCAATTCCGAGGGCCGACTAGAAACGGCTGACTGGCTTCCTTGACATCAGTTGAGTTTGGATCCAGCCAACGTTCCGGCTTGAATTTCATCGGTTCGGCAAAATAATTAGGATCGTGCGCCGTTGTCCATGGGCTTGTGTAGATATCGACCTGGTTGAGAGCAAAGAAAGGTCGAGCGATTAGCAATGGGCTGGTATGGCAGGAGTTGATAATCTTACCCCTGGTGGGATATATTTTCCATGCAGTTCAAATCCAGGAGAAACTCGAGGAGAGCCTTGGGAGCCTGGAGGACATAGTCGCAGACCCTCATTGATCACGGCCTGCAAATAGGGCAGTTGCTGCGCAGCTTGAGCGTGGATATCGTCGTACGTTTTGAAGGCACCTCGGATTTCCTCGACAAGGCGTTGAAGTTTGGCTGGATGTTGAAGGAGGAAACAGCTTGTGCCGGCTAGGAATGTTGCAACCGTTTCACCTCCGGCAATTCTTGCCAATGATTCTCGTCAGTATTCTCCTGGAACAGAGGAAACGATATGAGCGAGAGACTTACGCAAACGTGGAGACGTGGGCTGCCATTTCCTCCTTGTCTACCTCTCCTCTGCGGGTCTTTTCGGCGAGGAGACTGACGAAATCCTTTCGCGACACATTGGATTTTAGGCATCTGGGGTTTATTTTAGCATCGAATCCTGGTGGTGAGAGGGTGCATCATACTTCTCTACTTGATCTCGACTAAACTGAGAGTTTTGGTTTTGAACAAGGAGCGTAGAGGGCACCAGCAATGTAAACAACTTTGCGAGGGCCCGGATGCGTCTCAGGTTATCCACAAGGGTAATGAAGTACAAGTGCTCAACAATCAGATCTCCCCAGAAATGTGGCTTTCCTATAGACAAGCGTTAGCAGCTCTATTTCAGTACCTAGTGGTACCCAGATATGTTGTCCCACTATAGAAGGAAAGGAACATACCGTTTTCGATACTGTGAAACGACTCCCCAAATGCCATCTCTCCCAGGATATCGAACGAGACCATCTCGAACCACTTCGTCACATTGAGGCCCGGTGAGCCGGCAGAGGCTTTCTCTCCGATTATGCGCACAAATCGGTCGATGATCCCACCAATAATCGATTCCTGCTCCAGTAGTGCTCGCTGGGAGAAGGCAGGGGATAACATCTTCCGCATCCGGGAGTGGTTCTGGGGATCTCGCTCGCTACCGATACAGCGTTTTTTGAAACCGGCTGCGAACACCTCATAGAACGCCGCTTTAGCAGCCATTGGTTTATTGGGAGCTGGGTGACCGTAGATCGCTTTCCATGACTCCATCGAGCCGAAGGAGAGTTCATTGGGCGATACGCGAACGATTGGGCCTGTTTGATAGTGAGACAATAGCAAATAATATGGTTACGGGGTGGGTATAATCACCATATTTCCGGTGCAGTTTCTCGATGGAAAGATGCGGCGTTCCCCGAGATGTGTGTATAAAGCGCCATACCTAGCAGGGGTTACACGCGGTCGATCTAGAACGGCTATTTTGGACTTACTAGGGAGGCACGGCCTAGAACCGGCCCCGGGAAGCTGGCCAGGGGGTGAAAATAGAGGTTGTATATCCAAGTAGCAATCTGCTGGCATAGGATCTTTGTACAAATATTAGCCGCATGGTGGCAAATCGGGGATACTAGACTCACAAAAGCCGCCACAACACTGCCGATAGTTCTCCAGTTCCAGATGACATTGTGTGTAGAAGATTGGAACTCGTTGGCCAGGTCTTGCAGGTAAGTAGAGATAGTTTGCACTTGGTCCATTTTCAAGAATGTCCTGGCTTACACTGCTACCAAGCGCGGCGAACGGGCGAAGGCCCGCCATTAGATAAAATACCTACTCGAATGCGCAACCACTCGGCCATTTCGATAAAGGGAACATTCCGGCTGTCGTACAAATTGTATGGTGATGCAGATCCAGCGACGGAGGGAAAGTCAATCCCTTTGGGGAGCGTAACCCTACCACGAACGACGAACGACGGTCGAGCCCCTCTCCCTTGTTGATGCAGGCAGAATTCATCGTCCACCCATGTCGTTTCGGGATGATCGCATCCAGCCGCCGACACCTTTTGTGATTTCTTTGTTCTACTTGTATCATGATTGGTGGGTAACTCGCTGGCTGAAATTAGTGCCCACGAGCTGCCTTGAAAGCGCTACGCTATCACCAAGGAGTACTAGGGTCGTTCACGGACAAAGTGAGCGAGGGAGCTCAAGAGATCCCCTCACCAACCAGGATCGCTAGACCCCTGTCAAGCTATACGAAAGACCGGTTGGCACTCCTCCGATGGCGAATTCATCTCAATGAGGAAATTTCCGAGCTGCACACCCTCAATCTCCCCGCGCCGAAATCGCGCGAGCAAACGCGGCATCGCTGTGCCCCTCAGCTCCATCTCCTCACGAAAGCCGTCGAACTCGCTGACGGCATAAATCTGGCGGACCAAATCGATCCCAGGAGCGACCAAAATTTCAATCAACTTATCTTATCCAACTCTCCGTCTGAATCCCCTTCTACCCATTGCCAACAACTAAACCGCCACGATGTCCATGGTTTCCCACATTCCCTTCCAGCTCTCGGGCAAATACTCCGAGCGTAACCGCTGGGAAGTCCTGGGTGGTGCTGGCGACTCGCGCGTCACAGGTAGCCAGATTATCGAAGATGAGGGCCTCCTCAATGCGTGGTCCGACAAGGTGGTCCTCATCACAGGTGTCTCCTCCGGCATTGGTGTCGAAACCCTACAAGTGATGGCATCAACCGGTGCCACAGTCTACGGCACAGCTCGTAATCTCGAAAAGGCCAAGGAAGCCATTGGTCAGTCCCTGCTAGATACAGGGCGGGTAAAGCTACTCTTCATGGACCAAACCGACCTGTCCAGCGTTCGGGACTGCGCCGCAGAGTTCCTCAAGCAGAGCAAGAAGCTCAACATCATCATCAACAATGCAGCCGTACGCCATCCAATCCCCCCCCATATCCCCGCTCTAAATCCCCACCCTCTCTAATATCTTGGCTTCAGGTAATGAAAACCCCCGACGAACGCACCAAAGACGGCTTCGAGCTCCAATTCGGCACAAACCACGTCTCGCACTTCCTCCTCTTCTACCTCCTCAAAGACACCCTCCTCGAAACCGCAGCCGCCAGCCCCTCCTTCGCCTCCCGAGTCATCAACGTCTCCTCCGCCGCCCACCGCTACAGCCCCATCCCCTTCGACAACATCAACTTCGACGGCAACTACCACGGCTGGCTCGCCTACGGATCTAGCAAAACCGCCAACATCTACATGACCAACCAGATCGAGCGGTTGTATGGCAGTAAGGGTCTGCACGGGTACAGTGTGCACCCTGGTGCATTCATGAGTCCGAACTTGCAGAAGCACTCTGCGGAGGAGATGAAGGCGCTCGTTAATGATAGTCGGGCGCAGGCGTATTTGATGAGTTTGGGGCAGGCTTGTGCGACGAGCATTTACGGGGCTGTGAGTAGTGAGCTTGAGGGGAAGGGGGGGTTGTATCTTGAGGGGGCGTCTATGTCGGTTCATTTGGCTCCGGCTGATGCGGATGCGATGGAGTATGGGTATAGTAGCTGGGCGTTTGATGAGGGGAATGAGGCGAAGTTGTGGGAGTTGAGTAAGGAGTGGACTGGAGTGCAGTAAAGAGATCGATGGCAAATTTACATACGTAGGATAGCAGGTCTTTTGCGTTAGGTGGTTAGAAATAGAATTTCACCCTTACTTAGCACGCTATTGTCTCTTTTGCCTGGAGACTTGGCACGCAAAATATATATCCGTGTCTCCGTATACCTCGTTAGTTTGTTTGGAACCAAAGAGATCAATTCTATTACCAACAGCAAAATCTGAAAACTATGATCCCAATGATTCATCAAGTATTGCAAAGTTTATTAATGCTCACAGGATAGTTTCTGGTGGGCGAATTATAGTTACAGTCGACTACCAATTAACGGGGTTAACAGTTAATCGCGTTCTTATCTCCGAACGAAGCCCCGCATTTACGAATGCGGGCATCAACCGCAACAGTTTTCTTGAAGAAAAATTGGACGCATTGTGTATTGTTGTACCTAGCCTCCCTACCCTAACAAATTGTATCAAATTTCAGATCGCAGCCCAGTATTCTATTTACTTTCAGCGGAGACGAAAACACTCCTATACAGACAACATCTAACTAGGAAGAGCCATCATCTTGCTCGCATGAACATCATCCCCTTCCGCACCTAAATACCGACCAGTTTTAAAGCTATAAGGGTAATATTAGTAATAGGGATCCAGAAGTCCATAAACCGCACTCACCTCCAATATAGATTCCCCAGTGCCACATTCCGACAGGTATCAACGAAGCCCAGGACCTGTCGATCAAGGTCCTCGCCGTAGATATCTAAGTTGCCTAGGGCTACATACCATCTCTTATAGCAACCGTTGATCATGGCTCCGATTTCGTCTACGGCTTCTTGGATGGTATGACCCTGCTCGAGAAGAAGGCTGATCAGGTTTTGATCAACTCCTAATGCCTATTACGAAATTAGTAGGCGAATGATGGTTTGCCGTGGGGGTCACTTACCAAGTCCTTTTTATATGACAGAACATCATTGACCCTAGACACCGTTAGAGAGGTATATCTTGATCGCTGCACGACTATCAGTAGCTACTCACAGAAGTACCAAGTCTCCCGACACGGTCATGCACTCCTGCAGTGAGGGATGACTCATAATTTTAGGAGGAAGGGCAATTCCTTGCGCATATCTAGACTATATTAGGACAAAGGCTGGGGTGAGAGTGGCGATGGATCGTACTCAGCTAGTGCAATGGCAGGATAGCCGCCAATCGTTCCACGGCGCATGTCCATGTATTCCTGGACGTCGCGCGCAAACACCCGCCCCTCACACACGGTTTTTACCTGTGTTAGCAACCCATCGAAAAACCGCTGGTGCATTTCCTTCCAGTGTTCCCGTTGATCTGTTTTATGTGAGTTCCTGAGCTAGGAAGTAAGTAGTTCTGCCGATCGTACCTTTGCCCGCCCGCTGTAGGCTCTGTGTTAGCATCTTGTCCAATAGGATGTGGCGAGAATTGAAGGTTAGTTACCAGCTTCAACCTGTCCCACGTAGTCTGGAACACATATCGGATGGGGTTATCCTCCTCCCGAACAGGGGGCTGGGTGTCCTCCATAATTAAGCAGGTTTGGGTGATTTCATCCTGCGCTCCAATCGGGTCGTCCTTCAAGTGTCCCTCATCAAACACTGAGAGGTGTCAGTAAACCCATTAGTAATGGAAGACGGGAGGAACATACGATCATCAAAAAGAAACACCCAATGATTCCAGTCAACCATCATCCGGAGGGCTTCCTCATCACAGTCCGGCGCCCAGATGGATGCAAGGTAAGCCAGGTCTACCCGAGAATTCCGAACCCACCATTTCTCGTCTGCCTTCATGACTCTTACTCCACGTCAGCTCGTATTGCATCTTGGCTAGGGAGTGATTCCAAGTGGGGAACTGACTTCGTAATCCACGCGTCTGCCTCTGCTTTCACCTTGTGATAGTTTGGGTTTACCACTGGCTTCACCGCCATGATTGAAGAGAACATGTCGGGTACATTGACGAAACCTTTCGCCTGGGGTTGTTTCACCTCCACATTGGGGTCCTCGATGGGCTCTGAGGTAGAGCTGATGGGGGTTGAGACGGGTGAGGTTGACTCGAGGAGGGACTGATCGGAGGTCTCATCTTGATCGACCTCTATGGCGTTGACATGGACTTCCACTTTTGCGATCATGACTGCGATATGAGCCAGGTTTATGTCCTCTCAAGGTACGTTGATTTTGATGATGTGGTTAAGACTCAAAAGGGCTGGATATTGAGGTAAACCCTAGTGGGAGTGAGGTGTCGCCAGGATAGCCCCTGCTTGCATACTCGGTCATAAATATACATCCTCACGATAGAGAACTTTGAATCCAGATCCCGGATCGGCTGGTGCCGTTGGGATTTTCGTCGCAATTGGCATCTCCCGCCGTGGTCGACAAGGCACTCTCCATTCTCGGGAACGAATGCAGAATCTTCAGGACAGGCGGAATATTCCATTTCTTTCCTGCATTAGGAAGGAGAATAAAATTCCCTGGATGGGAAATTCCCGAATTTATTTATCTAGTGATCACTTTTGAAGCCAATAATGCTAAGCCGAGGCGTGAGGGGAAATCAGCACGACTAACCCTCCCATTGTTGGAGTAGATTCTGCTGCAGATGTTTCAACTGCAAATAAGGATGCCTGGAGATTAGCCCCCGGAGGCCCGTGAATCCGTGCCAAACCTAAACAACATTTAGCGAAAAGAAACCTCGTATTCGCTCTCTGCAGGGCGTGTCCGTGGCCACCTGGCCCTGGTCTTCTCTCCCCTAGCGTTACATTCCAGATAAGAAACGCTATCACCGCCACGGTACAACCCACGGAGTTATCGCTGTAAAACCGGTGCACTCACACTCAAGGACACTCTATGGTATCGCTATCTTATCGACCGTTCTAGAAAGCGTGCCTCCTGCAGAGGTATCTGGGCACATATTGTGGAAACGCCCAGCCAGAGCCTGCAGATGAAAATGTGGATTACGCGAGAATAAGACTTGGTGACACGCTGCAGGGATGTCGATCCCTTTGCCACTCGCCCTTCTGTTTCACAGGTCTCTCCGCGGACCGGGAACTCCCCAGCCTAGCACACACACAAAATAGAACACCTGGGACTTGCTCTTCTGGGAAGATGGCCTGCGTGGCTGGTGCAAACTCGCATACAAGGAACCGTTCCTTCGTTGTGTGTAGGTTTGGGCGTACTTTAACCACGCACCAGGAGAGCCGTGCAGCAGTGGGGAACGTGATCGCTTGAGATAACGATTAGATGGATTGGCTGCGATAACTTTCACCTTTGCTTTTGTTCATTGTTTAAATCTATTTTGGGGGGATCTTATTTCCGGTTCGTCAGGGCGACGGGAGTGGCGGACGGTTTGCCCGCTAAAAGAGACCAACGAGAGCACCGGCAAAAAGCCAACATGAGGGCGCTCCAATCAATGGTCGAGAAAAATCAAAGGGCAGCGTTTCATTTGACTGGGGATATTTGATAAGCCTAGCTCGCTTTCAGTCAGTTAGTCAGTGCAGTTGCTAATCACAACCGCGAAAAAACGGGAGATCTGACACGCGGAGACTGGACAATGCGAGGGTCATTAAAGATAATAACTGTCACGAGGCAAGAAGCAGCAAGGAGGAAAGGTAGGGGCCAGAGGAAACGGCGGCTAGCGGGCGAACCTCATCACCTCCTTTTTTCATGCATATTTTGCCGCCTGTTTGACTGATATGGGTGCTGGCTGGCTAATTGATTTACCCTGCAAACTGTTCACCGAAAAGTATCGGAACCGAGGGAATTGTAGTATCCAATCCCGCCTGCAAAAAGAATCTGGACTGGAAGCAACATTGCTGGCAAACGCCCATGCCACCAAATCCACTTTTCATGGCGAACACTCCATTCACAGGCTGAAGAGAAATATTAATCTCGTACTCGAGGACCGCTGCGTGTCTTGGTAATAGACCCCAATCGGAAGCAGCAATCGCCGAACGGTCGCTGGCCCAAGGTCCACCTATCACGGTCCCCGTCCAAGCACATCATCCGCGCCAGTGCATGGATCATGCTCCCACTTTGGTGTAAAAATGCGAGGCCTATTGATCCCTGCCATGGGACTCTTGCGACGCATTAACCCGAAATGGCAGATGCCAGGCAAACCGCCAATTGATCGCCTGCGGGCCGGTCGTTCCTCCTCGTGTTCAATATATTCTTCCTTTCTAGGCCAACGCCTCTGCCGCTACGTCCCGTCGTCCATCCGTTCCATCTTGTTTGGTGCTGGTCGCGGATTCGCTGCGGAGACTCCGTCTAAGAAGCTTTGAAGGATGGCAACGACATCGTGGCTCCAGATCTCCAGCGACGGGAGAAGGATCGCATCTCGCTCTTTTAGCACCCCGAGGGTTTCTCCGTTTATCTACCGTGACCCCGCTACTACGGCGATGGTGCTCCCGTCGTTGGCTGATAAACGAAAATCAGACTCGTATCCTGGCGTCAGTGCAACTCCTTCCTCTTGAACGTCAATGTCAATGAATGACCGTCCATTCAGCCTCTCACCACTATGTTTGCAACCTTGAGAATTGGTCAAGATGACCAAGGGCCTGTCTGTGTGCAGAAGAATATGTGCCCGGGCCAGGGTTATCAGCAGAGATTTGCCTGCAACCCGTGTCGCGAGAAGAAGGTAAGGGAGCACCCCCCTTTAAAAGCCCAAAAATTAGCCGTTAAGGAAGCCTCTAACCGGTCGCTCTTTCCTGCTGTAGCTCAAGTGTAGCCGTGACAAGGACGGTTGCGACCGGTGCCGTGCCAAAGATCTCGCGTGCACATATTTGGAAGGAAAGCCCAACAAAAAGGGCAAGAAACAAACCAAACCGGCGCGATCATCCTCGTCTTCTAATGGCAGCGGTGCCTCCCCTGGAGCCTCTGGAGACTCTAGTTCCAGTACGAGCGGGCAGGTCAACAGAAACAATAAGAGAGATTTCACATCCTCACCGCGACCTGGCTCTGTGGCCCCAGACCGAAATATTGACCCTTCCCTCCAACTCCCAGACTCGGATCTCACGTTCTCACCATTCGATAAGATGGACACCACCTACGACCCTCTCTCATTCATGAAAGACTCAGATTTTCTCAACATGCACAATCTTTGCCATGTTGGGTCGGACACAAGAGATTCCATGCGGGGATCGACTCCCGAGACCTCGTCTGCCGGAGATAGCAAACATTCCTTCACCGCTTCCCTTCAATTACCCCCCTTGGGGTCGGATATAACGCCAAGAAACTTGCTCGATCTATCCGCCGGGTCAACCGCGTCTCAATACATGTTGGAAGACCACAGTCAGATGAACGAGCTCTGGGATCACACCATGTCCGATTGGGCTTCGCCAAAGACACCCGGACGCTCCCTAAACGGCCACCTGGAAGCCGCAAGGAAAAATACCAAGACCTCGCTAGACCCTTCGCTAATGCTGAACTCCCCATCCCACCTCCTCCCTCTCCCCTTCGAACGAGGGGCTGGTCACCGCAAGCCAAACGGAAAATACATCCGATGCAGCTCATGCCACTCCGAGAACCGCCCCTCCCACTGCGGATCCGACTTTGACCATCTCAAGGGCTTATTCTCCACCCCCGGATCCACACCGTTGCTATCCTGCCAATGCATGCAGAAAGCGCTTACGCTGTACGAAGAAATCGAGTCACGAAAGGGCGCAGCCACAGCCGATTACTTTCTGCTATTACAGAAAACTATTCTAAGCGAATGCAACTCCATCACCGGCTGCAAAGACTGCATGGCTATCTCGGGGATATCCATGCTCCTAATCACAATCTGCGAGCGCCTCCTCTGCTCCTTCCAACACATCTCCGATATCTGGCTCGACACTTTGGGCTACCACCAACGCCCCTGTGCAGGCTCACCACATTGCAGACGAGCCCCCGGGAACGAGGGCGTAGGCAACATGCAAAAGGTCTCGATCGGGAACTACAGCGTCGAGACACCACGGGAGCAGGCGTTGCTTGTGATGCGCGTGATCGAGGTCCAGTTACGCGGGTTGTGCCACCTACTTACGAAATTATGGGATGTAGCGGCGCACTCGGGGTGGGAGAAGCATATGTCGAGGGTGCAAAGGATTAAGGAACAGACGGAACAGACTATAGTTGATTTGATAAACGCGACCAATGATGCACTTGATGACTTTCCTTCGAATATGAGTCAATAGATGGGTTTTATGTATTAGTTCCCTATATATTGCATTGGGCTAGACTTTTGCGAATATTACAATATATTGGATAAAGATAAAGCATTATATATTTCTCCTTCTCTAGGGGGGCAAAAATGGCCTGCTTGTGATAAATTACAATCTTTTTGCTCTGAATCCTGTAGTATCCCCAGGACCTAGCGGTCTTCCATATTAGCAACACCCCGCACTAGAGAGCTTATAAGTCCTTACATAAGGGACCACGCAAGCCGATAAGCAAGGAACAGAAAATAGGGGGCTCCGCGTAAACGAAAACGAAAGTGAATGGATTGGATCCGGCAATAACAAGCTTCAGGTGAGGGGCGATCTAACCGGCTACTCCTGGTGTCACAACAACAAGCTCTGATGGCGTCGTCGGGGAGGAGGGGGGGGTTGAAAACGACGCGGCTCTACATGACCGTGGCCGAACAATTGGCCAAAAATCTCCTGATTCATGATAACAGTGGAGATTCCGTGAGACGGAAGTGTCCAATCGGGGAACTTTTGGGGGCGAAGATAAGCACTCGGCTCCTGCTGGATTGATCCAGCGGTGGCGCAGGTGGGCGATCTCCCCTCCAGTTATGGCGGGATCTGCAGGTTGGAATCCGGGTTGAGGATCCCAGAGGAGTTTTTGCGCGTGGTCGTATGGTGTATACTTATCCTCTCATGCAGCAACTTGGCCTGGGTTAAACAAAAGGGAATACCGACGTACCTGCCAGTAAGATGTGATAGCATTTTCGCGGGGTTGGCCATCAGGAAACGACAACTCCGAGGATGGTCTAGATAGTAAGCCCCTCTAAGCTGCAGAGCATGGCTTTACCATTTAAGTGGGAGAGTATACCCCGACAAGAGTTGTGCGCCACGTCGTCGGGGACAATACAACAGAGGACTAGATATACAAGGCGGACAGATAGTACACCTGTCATCCATATCATCGGCTTTGTGCCAACCAACAAAACATTCCCGGTAGGATTTCGGTTTATGATTAATGAAGAGGCGAATGACAGGCGGGAAGCTATCGCTCGGTATTTCGTTCCTTCTCCTCATTTCTTCGGCGTCCTGGTCCCGCTAGGCCGAGACCTTGCCCTGCAGCGATAGAAGGTGGATTTCCTAATCTCCTTACGGTATGACTCCATCTAGAAAATGCCGCCGCATCTTTGTGCGGGGCCCATACGTGAGCATGGGTGGCTTGGACTTGGTTCTTCTGCGCTTGCTTTGGTGTGGGTGTTGGTGCCTGGGCGACGGGTTTGGTGTGATGCAGGCCTGGGGTGGGTTGAGGAGGGCTCACAGTTTATTGTCGCCTCACATTAATTTCAAAAATTTCTATTTTTGAACTACCTTTTACTATTTTAAGTAACCTTAAATAATCCTAGAAAAAATTGATACGAATAATATCAGGAAGTTAAGTGTAAGTAGAATTAGCATGGTGCTAGCTCTACCTATGCTTGGCAAAAGTCCACCTATGACAAGCTATGACCCATGTTGAGGAAGGATAGCCGTGTGTGTGAGTATGAATTTCTATTTTCAAGATATTATTTTCACTAGTACAGATATTAAAGCAAATTGCTCATCGCCTGTGTTGGGTATGAAGTGGTGATGTTGGATGTGATGTTAGTGCCTTACGCCACATGTCATGGTGGAGCTTTTGTGCTCTGAAGCCAGTATTATAGGGCTCATTATGGAACGATGCTATGAGCTACCCATACTACATTCAGGTCTCCTGGACGATGGTACATATATATCTTCTCCTTCTAGATGGGGCATCCGTCAATATTGTATGTGCATTGTCATTCTCCAGGGCACGCGTTACTGATTTTGTCTGCCTAGGTTTCTCACCCTGATGGCTGTGCCTGGCTTGTTTCGTTAGATTAGCGATTCCATTTGGTGTGGCACGATGTTTCTGAGTCCCTAGCAAAACCTGTCCATTATCGATAGTAGTGGATGAGCAGCAGTATTATTTACTACGATTCATACAGTCAGTCATTGCATTTGCGGTCTATTAGAAATGAGACCTCAACTTTCACCAAGTAACCGCATCCATCCCTAGATTTCATGGCCCCAGATTCAGGGACATTTCACACCCAGCTACCCCCTTTCTTCCTACTCTTCTTCACTACTAGGAATATCCGCGATCGCATCAATATCCACCCCATTCGCCCTAAACACATCGACCATCTGCGCCTTGTTCGGACCGCAGTTTTTACCAAAATACAGGGCTGCAGTTGGGCCATGATACCAGTCCACCACGACATTCCTATTTGCCCCGGCTTTGAGAAGTATGTCAGCAATCTCGTACTGGCCGCTATATACCGCCCAGCCAAACGGCGTATTTTCCTCAGAATTGTTCACACCCTCAACCTCCAAGTTGGCCCCGTATTTGATGAGAAGCCCAACTGCCTTAGGGCGGCCCCTCCGACTGCATTCACAGAGCAGGTTACTATAGATATCACTCCTATCTGGATCCGCACCAAGCCCGAGCAAGAGCTCCATGCACGAGCTGAATTCTCGTGATGCCGCTAACTTCAAAAGCTCGTACAGGTATGCAGGTTCTGGGTAACGCTCTTCGGTGTTCAAAGGGCGTACGGGACTCTTGCCCTTTCTCACTTCTCTTTGAATGGCTTCCAATGCTAGGGCCTCATTCGTGCACTTGATTATTAAGTTTGGGTTATTGACTTCGACAATTGCATTTTGGAAGCTGGCCCAGAATGATCCTGAATGGCATGTTAGTCTGGATTTGAAGTTGGCGCAGCAGGGCTAGCTCACGAGACACGAGAAAGTTTTGACCATATTCCTCCCACCAAGATGCAGGAAGTGTGCTACTGTGGGCGAAGTATTCGTATTCTCGGTACCGGGTGGAAGACATCCATTGGCGGTAGAAGTCAGATAGAACGGCAAGCTTTCGGAATATTATAACGTGGATTTCTGGAGGCAGTTTGTGCCAACTCATGCTGAACAGTGGAGAGATATAGGAATCGGAACGAAAGTTGGGATGTTGGACGGGGAAGATCGTGGATTAAATATATAGAGCGGGGCTAAACGAGGAAGGGCAAATGCCGCTTGGCTGGAATAAGAGAGCCGCCTCATATTCATTAGATTTCGCCCTCACTGGGGGCATAGCGTGTTGATATATATCATTGATACCTGCATTTACAAGCACTCAACCAAAAAGGCTAGTTTGTATGCTGCACATTGCAATTATATAAGCTAGAAGCCGAAAATATAAATTGGCTGCTAAATATCGGTGCCTTAGGCTATGAATCATGCCAAGCAACGCTTTATGTTTTCGGATTTAAGCACGGTTATGTAAGCCATTCTGATAGAGTTAGTTATGTGCATAACACAGAGTGGGATACTGCTCGGTAATGCCTGATGAGTGCCTGAGGCGTCAAGGCGGGAATGAGGGCTCATAACCTGTTGAAGTGCACTGGTTGATTGGTTGACTGAGCTACGAGGGCCTGCCTACATTGCTCGGTTAACCCTTTATCGGGGATCACGAGACCGACGGACTATTGTTAATCCGTGACGAGAGAGATCTCTGGATGCATCACGTCAGCAGCCAACGCCCGTAACGTATTTCCCCACCGAGCCGTCCGAGCCGTGCACGACTGTATTCCATTAGGCTGGGGCAACATCCGCGACATATCCAAATCCACATGTCCAAATCCGCATATCCGCGGATATAGATGTAATCTAATATCCAAATATCTGCAATGGTACAACACGGATATGCCGCAGTCTACTTACCATGGTTTTCCTCTATAGCTAAAAGAGGTATAACAGATGGATCAAGCAAAGTAATAATATTAGGCTCAAAGCAGTTATAACAGTTAAGCTACATAAAATATCTTCCATCTATGCTAGAGCTTACTGCACAACATGTGTTGTATCAGCGCGTTAGTCTGTGGGTGGCTTCAGATCCTCTTCGCCTTTGTCCCTGTCAAGACGTTCCTAACGCACCCGATAATTCTGCCCCAGCTCTTTCCACGATGGTTCTGCTTCCATATAATCTACATCACTTTCCGAACCTGTTGTTTGATCCTCACCACTATCCACTTCCTTTTCGCCTTCATCTTCGGTCAAAGGGTTCGACTCGCTTCCTGAATTCCCGCAATCTCCACGATGGTCGCTATCGTCAGTGCGGTACCCATCACCCTCAC